>JANHMN010000022.1:41753830-41780361 GCA_030674055.1 Rhabdomys pumilio
TACAACACAAGTGCACACAAGCATGCATGCACAAACACACACACACACATACACACATACATGCACGAGTGCACACACATGCACACATATACAACACAAGTGCACACAAGCATGCATGCACAAACACACACAACTAAGAGTGAATCTGAGGTCACTTCATTGTCACAAGCTGTATCACTGAGATTTCTGACTGTCTTTTCCAAATGACAGGGTTACAACCTTTAATTTTAGTGATTAAAAATAAACCCTGTGTTAAATGAAAAAAATTAGAATTTATACACCAAGATCTTTAGTATAAGAATTATTTAAGTCTCAAATACTTGATGAAATTTGTCCCCACCCCTAAGTGTTTAAGAGAATACTCATAGGTTACACAAGTACATCATGGGCTGTGCTGTTCCACACAGCTGAAAATCACCTAGGCGCGTGGCATTGTCACTGGAATCCATCAATAATTTAAAACAAATAAGGTGCATTTCTCGTAAGCACCAATAATCAAAACAAATCTACCACATCTTAGGCTAAGAAAAAGATGATGCCAATAATGGGTGATGGCCAGGAGACATGGGAGTTAATTAACTTGGGAGAAAAGCCGTAACACAGAAATTGAAAGGGAAAAGAGGGAACTCTAGTAGTAACTGGCTCTCACCTTCAGCGTCCATTCCTTTACTGTCAGCCTCTAGAGCAGTGGATCTCAACCTTCCTAGTCCTGTGACCCTATAATACACAGTTCCTCATGTTGTGGCAACCCCAACTGTGGTGCGCCAACATCATTGTGTGTGGTGTGCCAACGTCATCATGCACTATTACACCGCCGCCATTGGAAGATGGCGCTGACATCAGCCCGGACTCATCCCGCTTAACTAGTAAACAAGTGCTCAGAGCATGCTCAGAGTCCCTTGAACCAGCCTACATGTGACGCATCCCGAGATGTCATATCTCCTGAGCTCTGCTAGCCAATCACAGAGGTACACGCCAACACGCCGACCTAATAGGTATTTAAGGACGTCTCCCTTTCCTATGAGGGTCTTCCCTTCCATTCCGGCTGCAATAAAGCCTGCTGTAGAAGAATCCTGTTGTCTGAGTCCGTTCTTGCTGGCGAGGTCGTGACGAGGACAGCCACACCCAACAATAAAAATATTTTTATTGCTACTTTGTAAGTAAAATTTTTTTACTGTTATGAATCATAATGTAAATACGTGGTATGTAAGATATCTGATATACGTCCCCCATGAAACAGGTCTCCTCTCCGACCTCAAAAGGAATCTTGATGTGCAGGTGAAAACCTCTGCTTTAGAGTATCTACGTTCATGCTACCTTATACTTTTAACTTACATCAAAACAATACAGTAAAACTTTCAAATTCCTTAAACTTAAGAAGAAGGTAATTTACAGGTGAAGAATAAAGAACATGTAGTAGACCATAAGAATCAGAATCACGGTCGGAACAAATTCTCTTAACTCCCTAAGCTCAGGATGGAATTGACAGAGGCAGGCAGGTGTAGGAAGATCCTATTATTAAACACTAGAAAATTAAGAGCGAGGAGAGAAAGAAAAATGACTAAGAAAATGCATCTTTCTCTGCTGAACTCATACAGTGAGCCCGAAGTGATAGAGAGACAGGTATCAGACAAAGAAAGACAGAAAGGGAGATAAAGAAAGAAAAAAACAAAGGAAAGAAGGCAAGAAGGAAAGAAGGAGGGAGTAAAGAAAGAAGACGGACAGCATCTGTACCAGTGAAAGAGCCCAGCAGTTATGGCATAGGCTGCACAGTGTAGAAAGGCACTGCAAGAGTTGACCACTGGAATTAGGAGACTGAGAGGAGAGAGGGAGTCACTACCCAAATCACAACAGCAAGGGCTTCTTCAAATGGCAGCTTCTAAGACATATTTAAACATCAGGAGAAAACAGGCCCCTGTGGAGTGGACTTTACCTCTTCATGTGCTTGCTGATATCCAGTAGCCAGGGTCAGGAGGCCCGAAGGAAAACCCTAGTAATCTTTTAAAACAATGTGATCATGTGGCAAGGAGATTGCTTACTTGTAGCAAATAGGAAAGTGAAGAGGCCCCGCTCAGCCTGCAGGACCATCTGGACTTACTCTGTCTGTACCTCTAAACTTAGACTCACAGACTTGTGTCCAAGACAGAATATAGCAGGTCTTGAGATTTATGAGAATAACAGGAAGACTTATTTTCTTATTTTAAGAAAATATACTGGTTTCTGGACACATGCCCCTCTCTCAGTCAAGGCTGCCATTCCCTGAGTCCACAGTAAGCAGGAATCTAGCATAATGAAACCCTCCAGGAAAACAGACCCCGACAGGAACAGAAACTACAAACGCTTGCTGAGGTATCTGGCATAAATCCATAAAAACATCTTAAGATGTTCAGACTATAACACTAAACAAAGTCCACCGTATGTAAGTGGAGAATATGCAAGACAGTTTTCAAGAAGACATTCAAATAAATATACAAGCACAACAAGCATGAATCCCAGAAAGAAACAAAGCAAGCTAAGTACTGACTAAAAACAAAACTCCTACAGACTGCAAAAGAGTACAACGCTTTTGTCATGAGGTAGAATTTAAATGCAGCAGGCACCAGGGAATTAGGGCTTCTGAAGTTAGCTATACTGTACTGATCCTCTAAAAAAGAAAAGTAGATTAAAATTTCTTTACCAATATTAATAAATTGAGAAGTATGATGGGACGAGATAAAACAAGAAAGTTTACATCTGAAGAACTGGGGTTTGGGAAGATAAATAAAGTACTGACATGAAATCGTGAGAATCTTAGAACTCAAAGTAAAAATGAAGGGAATGGAGCAAATGCCCCTGGTGTTGGGGAAGGAGAGACAGTCAGATACCTTGGGCTTACTAGCTACTGGGTTATACTAATCGGTGAGCCTTGGGCCAGTGAAATTCTGTGCAAAAATAAAACAAGGACTGGTGAGACACAGGTGCTCTCCATGAAGTTTGATCTCAGTTCAAGCTTGGAATTCACATGGCAGGAGGAGATAGGTAAGTTTCAGAAGATGTCCTCAGACTGTCACACACGTAATTGCTATGTGTGCATGGACAGACACATACATGTGCACAGACATAAACACACGGAAGTATATACAAACATACAAAGAATTATATTGGTACAATCCAAGCAAGCACTGGAACAACAATATACATGTACAAACACGGGGAAAGAGAGGGGGGCAGAGACAGGGACAACAGAGAAGAGAGATAACAGAGACAAAGAAAGAAACAGAGACAGGGATGAAGAAGAGGGAGGGGGAAAGAGAGAAAAAGAGAGAGAGAGAACTAAAATTCACAGTTCTTCAAATAAAAGTCAACTGTAAATAATAAATTCTGAAGAACAAGAAAGTGCTGAGTCCTAGAAGTTCATTCACATGCAGCAGAGAGGAAGGAAGTGTTTGTCCAAAAGAGCATTAGAAGCAAATGTGTCACGCACAGGAGAGACCGAGAGCCTCCAATAACCCATTACCAGAGTTCCAGAGCAGGAAACCCAGGAATCATCACTCCTTGTGGAACGCAATAACTACTGTGACTCTTAAGACGTGATTTCTCAGTAAATTTGTCTGAAGTGTGAGAGCTTAACAAAGAAAAAAGATACCACATTAAAACGACAAAACATTACTAAGCGAGTTATAATCTTAGAAGCTTGTACAGACAGCCATAAAACAAAAAAAGGAAACAAAGAAACCTAGTCTATGGGGAGACTTGGTCTTTTTTTAAAATGACTTCAAAGAGACAACTGCAATATTTAAAGTCTTAAAATATACAACATAGTGTACAAGTGAGACTCCATCACCAACATCAATCATCCTGAGCCTTCTCATGGGAGGACAGCTCTGTCCCCTCACTGACACACATAACACAAACTGACACACAGGCCACATGATTACCTACGGCCAATGAGATGATGATTAGTAAGCTCTGGACTTGTGGGGTGGTGCGCTGTGAGAAGCAGCTGGGTGCTTGGTCGAGCATGAGCTTGAAACCCTGGACCCTTATTGGATGGAAGGAGTTCAGCTCTGCTGCCGGGTCCTGTTTTTTTGTTTTTTTTTTTTTTATTTAGCTTCAACCCTCCACAAGCCCTCCCACAGAGAGGTCTATGACCATCAGTCACGAGGAACAGTGCCTCAGGCTCTCCCACATGCAGATGAGGTATCTCCAAGCTCTCAGACCAAGCCAATAGGCATTATCTGTAGTCAGACCCTGACCCACCCTGAAACTTCATATAAGGGCTCTACTTAGGGGAAGTAAAGTGCTCAAGAATCATCCAGGCGTCAGAGAGTTTCTGTCACAGGAGCTGTAACACTTGGGGAGAGATCTGCTCTCCCAGAACCTGCCTGAGACACCAAGCTGCCTCCTTGCCAGGGTTCTTATCAGTCCAACCTGGGCCTAGACAGGTTCAGTGGAGAGAGAAAGGTGCAGCACCTGGGAATGACTGGTCAGCCACAGCAGTGAGCAAGTATGGGCAGCAGCTAGGCAGGCAATCTCCCCTCCCTGCTCACACTCTGTGTCCTTTGCCCCCTCTCTCACCCCCCCAGGACCTCGCACATCAGGCCGGGCAGGAGACATACAGACAGTGGAGATGCAGGCTGGAGGCAGAGCAGAAACTGTAGCAAACCCTCCCTGCTCTCACCCTGTCCCCAGCCGGGAGATCATCATGGGATGCCCTCTGGAACAAGAGACCCACATGGACTGATAATGTTCAGCCTGAAACTGCTCCTGTTTGCCTGATAGTGTGGGGATACAAGCAGTTATTCCTCATCAGCCAGTGACGTGGGCAATCAGAGGCCTGCTCTTAACAAACCAAATATAGACATTTCAAGGTCATCACAAAGGAAGAATGTAGTACTCACAAACCTTATTATTAGTAAATAAAAAGAATTCTTGAAAACATTATTTATACAGTAAATACCAGGAAAAGTATAGGTCATATAAAAATAGACATCACTTCAGTGCCACAATGCCTGGAGCTGATCCTGTACCACAGCTCTCCATACCCAAATATCACTGGGAGAGAGCTGGTCTCCCAGGAGTGCTAGCATACCTGTGAGCATAGGTAAGACCACCACTTCTGCTCAAATTCCTGGCCCAAGAGGGACCAGCCCAGAGTCATCAAGACACAGCAATCAAGGAACAGTCGGGGACAGGATCCTTCTAGTTTCCATCTGCACCCAGGAGCTGACTCTGTGCCATAGCTCTCCACATCCAAATTCCTCCCTGAGAGAACTACTTTCCCAGGAGTACTGACACACAGGCTGGCAGGAGGGACAAGCCACAGGCAAAGACAGCAGGACTAGCTAACACCAGAGATATCCATATGGCGAGAGGCAAGGGCAAGAACACAAGCAACAGAAACCAAGGCTACTTGGCATCATCAGAACCCAGTTCTCCCACAACAGTGAGGCCTGGATACCCCAACACACCAGAAAAGCAAGACTCTGATTTAAAGTCACATCTCATGATAATGATAGAGGACTTCAAGAAGGAAATAAATAACTAGCTTAAAGAAATACAGGAGAACATACATAAACAGGTAGAAGCCCTTAAAGAGGAAAACACAAAAATCCCTTAAAGAATTAAAGGAAAACACAACCAAACAGGTGAAGCAATTAAACAAAACCATACAGGATCTAAAAATGGAATTAGAAACAATGAAGAAATCTCAAAGGGAGACTACACTGGAGATAGAAAACCTAGGAAAGAGATCAGGAGTCATAGATGCAAGCATCACCAACAGAATACAAAAGATAGAAGAGAGAATGTCAGGTGCAGAAGATACCATAGAAAACATTGACACAAAGGTCAAAGAAAATGCAAAATGCAAAAAGCTCCTAACACAAAACATCCAGGAAATCCAGGACACAATGAGAAGGCCAAACCTAAGGATAATAGGTATAGATGAGGCTGAAGATTCCCAACTTAAAGGGCCATTAAATATCTTCAACAAAATTACAGAGGAAAACTTCCCTAACCTAAAGAAAGAGATGCCCATAAATATACAAAAGGCCTGCAGAACTCCAAATAGACTGGACTAGAAAAGAAATTCCTCCCCATCATGTAATAGTCAAAATGCCAAATGCACAAAACAAACAAAATATTAAAAACAGTAAGGGAAAAAGGTCAAGTAACATATAAAGGCAGACCTATCAGAATTACACCAGACTTCTCACCAGAAATTATGAAAGCTAGAAGATCCTGGGCAGATGTCATACAGACCCTAAGAGAACACAAATGCCAGCCCAGGCTACTATACCCAACAAAACTCTCAATTACCATAGATACAGAAACCAAGATATTCTAAGACAAAACCAAATTTACACAATATTTTTCCACAAATCCAGCACTACAAAACATAATAGACAGAAAACTGAAACACAAGTAAGGAAACTACATCCTAGACAAAGCAAGAAAGTAATCTTCTTTCAACAAACCTAAAAGAAAGTAGTCACACAAACATAATTCCACCTCTAATAACAAAAATAACAGGAAGCAACAATAACTATTCCTTAACATATCTTACCATCAATTGACTCAATTCCCCCACCCCCACAAAAAAGACATAGACTAACAGACTAGATACAAAAACAGGACTCAGCATTTTGTTCCATGCATGAAATGCACCTCAGTGTCAACAACAGACACTACTGCAGAATAAATGGCTGGAAAACAATTTTCCAAGCAAATGGTCCCAAGAGAAAGCTGGAGTAGCCATTCTAATATCAAATTAAATCAACTTTCAACCAAAAGTTATCAAAAAAGATAATGAAGGATATTTCATACTCATCAAAGGGAAAATCTACCAAGAAGAATTCTCAATTCTGAACATCTATGCTCCAAATGCAAGGACACCCATATTCATAAAAGAAACTTTACCAAAGCTCAAAGCACACATTGCACCTCACACAATAATAGTGGGAGACTTCAACACCCCACTCTCAGCAATGGACAGATCATGCAAATAGAAACTAAACAAAGACACAGTAACACTAACTGAAATGATGGACCAAATGGTTTTAAAAGATATCTATAGTACATTTCATCCTAAAACAAAAGAATATACCTTCTTCTCAGCACCTCATGGTACCTTCTCCAAAATAGACCATATAATCTGTCACAAAATAGGCCCCAAAAGATACATGAAGACTGAAATAATCCCATGCATCCTATCAGATCACTAAGGACTAAGGATGGTCTTCAATAACAACAAACACAACAGAAAGTCCACATACACATGGAAACTGAACAACGTTCTACTCAATGATAACTTGGTCAATAAAAGAAAGACATTAAAGACGTTTTAGAATTTAATGAAAATAAAGGCATAACATACCCAAACTTATGTGACACAATGAAAGCAGTACTAAGAGGAAAACTCATAGCTCTAAGTGCCTACAAAAAAAATAATAAATAAATAACTAGAAAGAGCATACATTAGCAGCTTAACAGCACACCTGAAAGCTCTAGAAGTAAAAGAAGCAAATATACCCAAGAGGAGTAGAAGGCAGGAAATAATCAAACTCAGGGCTGAAATCAACCAAGTAGAAACAAAAAGAACTAAATAAATAAATAAATAAATAAATAGTTAAAAAAAATAAACAAAACCAGGAGCTGGTTCTTTGAGAAAATCTCTTTCTTTCTTTCTTTGTTTCTTTCTTTGTTTGTTTCTTTATTTCTTTATTTCTTTGTTTCTTTGTTTCTTTCTTTCTTTCTTTCTTTCTTTCTTTCTTTCCTCCCTTCCTTCTTTCCTTCTTTCTCTTGTTTCTTTGTTTTTTTATCAAATATAGTCTAACAGGAGTCAAACTGTAAAAGGAAACTTCAGTTGAGAAAATGTCTCCATCAGATTGTCTAGTAGGCAAAAGATCTTTGAGTATTTTCTTGACTGATGATTTACTATTACAAGTGCCATCCCTGAACAGCTGGAATAAAAAATCAGTCTGCACAAGATAGTAATTGTATTCCTTCTTGACCTCCTCTTCAGTGCCTGCCTCCAAGTTCCTGTTTGATTTCCTGTCCTGACTACCATTCATAGTATACTATAAGATACAAGATACTTTCCTCTCAAAAAATAAAAAAACAAAACAAAAAAACAAAACAAAACAACAAAAAAAAAATGGACATCACTTAAAATTTAAAAACTGGTCTTTTTTGAAATATAAAACAAGAATAAATCTTAACATCTGAGACTATCAGAGGAACAGATAAAAAATACAAAAATTGCCATCAAATCTACTCAGATTATAGAAGCTAAAGGTAGAAACTAAGAAAAGTAGTTATCAGAAAGATTTCAAAAATCAGTCCTCGCCATGACTGGCATCACTTCTTAAAATGAAGTAAACTTACCATCTAAAGGGTCCTATTTAGTACCGAATAAAACACTGGATGTTCTTTATAAAACAAAACCTGATTTTACATAAATTAATGAGAAAAATACAGCACACAATCTCAAACACACAAAAGCATGTGACATTATAAATATCAAAGAAAATTACACTGGCTTTAGCATGATCGAGTTAAAAACTTGAATATATAAGCCACGAAGACTTACTAATAATGAAGCTGCACGTACTAAACAATAAGGAGTCAAAAGACTGGTAGCAGGTTCTGAGAATCATGACACTTATACCAGCAACCCTGTTACAGAAGTTAAATGTAGCATTATCAGAAGCATACACTTTGAGCAGTCAAAAATACAACCAGCTTTACTTATTAAGAAAATGCAGGTGACACCCACCAGCTGGTTTCAAACCTTTCCCTCTAAAAGACTGCACCCTAGATTGAGTAATGGCTTTAATCCAAAAAGACATATGAGTTTCCCGTTTCCATGTGATCACCTGGTAAAACTAAAGTAATGGAGTGAATTTCATTTGGCTGTTGGTTTTGCTCCAACTTCATTGTAATTTGACTCTAGAAATTAAACCTTTGCTAGTTCTAACACAGAAAGCCACACACACCCAGGAGAGGCATCAAGTCTCTATAGAATTAGGCACATCCTCTCTCACTGAGGCCAGACAAGGCAGTCACTCCCCTACTTATGTACCAGGGGCCATAAACCAGTCCATGTATGCTCTTTGGTTGGTGGCTTTGTCTCTGGAAGCTCTGAGGGGTTCTGGCTAGTTGATACCAGATTTGTTCCTGTCGAAAAGAAATGCAGGGACAAAAACTGAGCAGAGACTGAAGGAAAAGCCATCTAGTGACCGGCCAAACCTGGGATCCATCCCAAGCAGGTACCAAACCCTGACACTATTACTCATGCCATGTAGTGCTTGCAGACAGGAGCCTAGCATGGCTGCCCTCTGAGAAGCTCTATCAATAGCTAACTGAGACAGATGCAATACTTACATCCAACCATCGGACTGATGTTCAGTACCCCTATGGAAGAGTTAGGTGAAGGATCGAAGGAGCTGAAGGGAACAGCAACCCCATAGGAAGGACACCACTCTTATTAGTAGTAATTGTGACTAGGGAGGACTGTAGCTAAATATAGTATGGAATCAAACACTTCCAGTTTTAGATTCACTTGCCTCAACTTCTTTGAACACATTCATTAATAGTTATGATACACTCATTCTGTTGTACTGTTCTGCTATTTCCCAGGGATTTGTCTCTCCCATGTACCCCTCCCCTAATGTCTTTCTCCATTCACTGAGCATGTAGATTGTCTCCACACACTGGCTGCCTATAGTGAACAATGCTGCAGAGAACCAGCCCAGCTACTGCATTAGGACAAGATTTACAACAAATCCTTTTCCCCATAGTACATTCTCAGCATCCTTGATAAAGTTGATTTTTATAGACATGTATGTGTTTGGGGCTCTACCTCCCCCTAGTCTTGCTAGAGATGAAACCTAGGAACTTGTGTATAACAGAAAAATGCTCTGTAACTTGGCAACATTTCTAGCTTTGGGCTCCCCGTTATAGTCTAACAAATGATGAGTATTTTATGAAAGGGCCCTGTTGTTTTGATTATAATAGTTTTGTAACCTAGTTTGAAATCAGGAAAGGTGAATCACCTATCTTTGTTTATTTCAATGTTCATAGGTTAAAAAAGAATGGTATGAATAAATCATTCACACCACCATCAAAATTATAATGCCATATCTCACAGAAATCGAAAAAGAAGTATCTGAAAGAACAAAAGAACTTAACTAGTCCAATCAGTCTTGATAAGAATGAACCCAGAGGCTACATTGTACCTTAAGTATGAATACAAATTATGATAAGACATTACTAATTATAAGGATCCTGGGCTATGAAGAGCTTAAAGGAGAAAAATCAACTTTACCTGCAAAATAGCAACTGGGAGTTTTAAAGTAGGAGCTATAGAAATGGCTCATCCAATAAGATGCGTGCCTTTTAAGCCTGAGTTCCTGGCTTCAATCCAGAGAACTAGTGAAACAGCTCAGTGTAGTGGTACACAGTTAGTAATCCCATACTAGGTAACCATGGCAGCAGCCTGATTGTAAAAATACATACTTTCAATCTCTATTAAAATCTGAGAGATGCTGGAATATTTAGTAAGCAAGAGTTTGAAAATAATTAGGTCAAAACAAATGTACACCTATGAGATTAGTGCTACTCTATTTATGTAAGATATCAATTCAGAAAAGCAGGAGCCTGTCTTCTGCTGCCCAGACTTCAGTGTTCCTTTCATAATAGAGATTTTGCTTCTTTAGGAGAAATCTTCTTGATGTGTCTGGGAAACACAGCAAGCAATCTAACACTGGCTTACTGAGTCTCCAGATTCTCCCAGTTCTCGCTACTAAAATATCTACTGATAAAATGTATCTAGAGCAATTAGGAGAAGAAGACTCTAGTGCAAGATCTTCAGTTTCACTGGGAGTTAATTAAAGGTCAGGGGAACAGTTGTTAAGGTCCATTTAATCTGCCAGAGGGCACTGAGCCGACTTAGCACAAGGGAGAGCTTCTAACACCTACTGCAGTTATCTTCACTCACAGGCCTAGGTACACACTCCCACTCCAACCTTTAGTTCATTCTTCTAGAAATTTGTAACTACTCTGAAAAACACTATAAACCTTAAATTATTGAAAATGTTTCTTCATGGGTAAAAGATTCTACATTGTTTAATCTTTAAGTCACTTTGATTCATTAATAGTTACCTTGAACTATAAGAGGATTTAGCTTTTTGTTCTTCTTACTTTTAAGTTCTATTAAGCCAAGGAATCCTTATTTAAACCACTAGGTCACTAGAGAATAACTACATCATCTGGTTGCTCTGTAGGATATGATAAGTAATCACATAAGACACAGGCCCACAAAGAACACAGACAATGATTTCCAGCATTCCAACACCATGTTACCAAAGGAAGCATACTTACAAGGCTAAATATTTCCTGCAGATAAATAAAAACAAGAATCTGAAAAATGTTGTATTTTAGGCAGCTCACAACTTTTTTATTTAAATTTGGAGAATGAGAATTATAGATCAATTCCCTATGGTTACATGGCTTTGAATTTTGCTTGCTGGCTTCTCTACTTGCTTGTCATTGACTCTCACTACATAGGCTGGTTGGCCTTGAATTTACAGTGATCCTTCTTAGCTCTGCCTCTAAAATACTGGAATTATAGATATGGGCCACCAGATCTGGCTAGGTTTTCTACTGTCAGAAAGCTGCCAGACCTATCAGAGGCTCAACAAATGTTGAGGTTTCTGACAACTTCTCTGTGAGTTCTATATGGCTCATCACTAATGAAATATCATAACAAGGACACCTAGAAAAGAATATTAAATGTAAGACTAATTCAGTCATTCTTAAATTTTATATCTTGAGCCACAGCCATCACACTGAAGGCTGAAGCAGGACCCATAGTCTTTCCTCTTCCTCATAGGTAAATCAAAGTTAAAATTCCTTTATGTGTCAAAGACAAGCTATGAAGAATAAACAGATTTAATCATGCAACCCACTACTAAAAGACCAGAGAGAGTCTAGCTTTGTGAGCAATTCTATATGAAATTCACTGTATTTTCTTCCAGCTGAGGAAACTGGATGTTTTATTTTAATGAGCCATGAAGAAGGGCTGACTCATTACAGGAGACAGTTTATGGTTTACTGTTCACAAATCACTGACCTCCTAATTGTAATGTCTATATATATAGTCATCTGTTTTCTAGTTTTTGTTTTGAGGGGGAGAAGGATAGGAGAGGACAGGTGGGAGGGAATTTTATATCTTCAAAATTATCCTCACATATCAAAACTGACAGGCCTCTGAAATTTAAAAGCACCTTTCACAATTCCAATTTGGTAAAAACAAAACCAGATTTACAACAAAGAGTTGTCACTTATAAATTCTGACCTTGAAATTTGGCATTCAATTACAAATTATTTATTATATACTGATTTTGGAAAATTCCAAAAGGTAAGGTCCCTATTGGATGCAATGTAAATGCATTTATACAATTTATTACATGCAAACTCAAGCTAGGAAGAATATTTTAATTATCTTCAAAAGAACTATACAGGTCTTATCTTGTTTTCTCTTATCATTAACTTCTAAAATACTTATGAAGTAAACCAAATTAACAGAAAAGTTAAAAAAAAATAAAGAATTGCAAATACCAGACTCAATACATTAAACACTTGTCCAAATTTAGTTTCGACAGGCATGCAAAAAGAAAACAAGAAGACAAGTAAACAAACAAAAAAAATTCAGCACACCTCAGTATTTCTAGTTAGGCTATCAAACACAAAGGTATGTGTGAGAACAAGAGGCAAAAAACAAAACTGGAACCAAATTCTGATGTTTTTAAAACTCACCAGAACACATAGCTACTGCTGTTACCTGAAACAGTGCTAATTAGTGGTTTCCAAAGAAACATGCTTAGGAATTAGATACCTTTACACACTTCATAATTACAGACTCCTATAACAAACAAAAGAACCGTATGATGATTTAATCTTTATCTTTCAGTTTTTCTTGCCCTATAAAAAGGCAAGAAAGGGCCCTCGCTTAGTCCTTAGGGCAGGGGCAGACACCTAGCTGGTCTGGTCCCATGAAGATACCATATCCTGAGACATCCTAAAGGAGCCACTGCACTCAGAGCAGCTGATAAGAACACTCTCCCACTGACATAAGCCCCAGAGCTACAACTGGGAGCAGAGGGACCTCAGGAGACACCAGGCGCCCAAACCCTGCCCCTGCGGAATACCACTTCCCTTCTGCTCCTCTCTTGGTCCTAGAGGAGACACTGCACCCAGAGCAGTGGACACCTAGCTGGTTTGCTACCAAGAAGACACCATATCCTGAGACATCCTAGAGAAGCCACTGCACTCAGAGCAGCTGGAGCTCAGGATCATAGGATCACAGAAATATCCAGACCCTGAGGAGTTCTGACACAAGCAACACAAATGGAAAGACAGGTTCCAGTCAGAAACAGTGAGTGCAGGTAGCACTAGAGTTAACCAGATGGTGAAAGGCAAGCGCAATACCATAAGCAACAGAAATCAAACTTACTTGGTATCAACAGAACCCAGTTCTCCCACCATAGCAAGCCCTGGACAACCCAACACACAGGAAAAGCAGGATTCAGAATTAAAATCACTTCTCATGATGATGATAGAGGACTTTAAGAAGGACATAAATAACTCCCTTAAAGAAGTATAGGAGAACACAGGTAAACAGGTAGAAGCCCTTAAAGAGGAAACACAAAAATCCCTTAAAGAACTGCAAGAAAACACAACAAAACAGGTGAAGCGATTAAACAAAACCATACAGGATCTAAAAATAAAAGTAAAAACAACGAAGAAATCTCAAAGGGAGACTGCCCTGGAGATAGAAAACCTAGGGAAAAGATCAGGAGTCATAGACACAAGCATCGCCAGCAGAATACAAGAGATAGAAGAGAGAATCTCATGTGCAGAAGTTACCATGGGAAACATTGACACAACTGTCAAAGAAAATGCAAAATACAAAAAGCTCCTAACACAAAACTTCCAGGAAATCCAGGACACAATGAAAAGGCCAAACCTAAGGATAATAGGTATAGATGAGGGTAAAGATTCCCAACTTAAAGGGCCAGTAAATACTTTTAACAAAATTAGAGGAAAACTTCCCTACGTAAAGAAAGAGATGTCCACGAATATACATACAAGAAGTCTACAAAACTCCAAATACACTAGACCAAAATAATACTTCCCATAACAGAATAATCAAAAGATCAAATGTACAAAACAAAGAAAAATACTGAAAGCAGTAAGGGAAAAAGGTAAAGTGACATATGTAGGCAGACCTATAAGAATTACACCAGACTTCTCACCAGAAACTATAAAAGCCAGAAGATCATTCTAAAGCCAAGAAAAAGCCAGGTTCAAAACTAAGTGTTTTAGTCAAGAGAGACAACAGAGGTTCTGGTTAGTCAACAAAAGGATGGACTGAGTATTAAGACTATCCTGTACCTCACTGGTACAAATAGGAATAATTATGCTCTAATTGTATTTTGAGAGAAAAGCTTTATTTTAACAGGAAGGGTAATATGTAGGAGGAGCTAAGGGGGAAGGAGCACCGAGAGGAAAAGATGGAGTAAAGAGAGGAGAAGATGAAGTAGATGAGAAGCTAGGTAATGAGAGAGAGAAAGAGAGAGGGGGCATGGAGGCAGAAGTTCACATGTCTCCACCAGTCAAAGATAGTTTACATAGCTAGGTTGGGTATTAGGTTACACTTCTGATTGAGCATTCCCATACGTATAAAGCCTTTGATTAACATTTTTAAAAAAATTGTATAAAATCCAAATGGAAAAGGGGGCACGGGATAGGGATTTTCTGGGGAGGGGAAATGGGGAAAGGGATTGGCATCTGAAATGTAAATAAAATATCAAAAATAAAAAAAGAAAGAAAGAAATGTTCAACATCCTTAGTCATCAGGGAAATGCAAATCAAAACAACCCTGAGATACCACCTCACACCAGTCAGTATGGCTAAGATCCAAAACTCAAGTGACAGTAGATGCTGGCAAGGATGTAGAGAAAGAGGAACACTCCTCTATTGTTGGTGGGATTGCAAGCTGGTACAACCACTCTGGAAATCAGTCTGGCGGTTCCTCAGAAAATTGGACATAGTACTACCTGAGGACCCAGCTATACCACTTCTGGGCATATACCCAGATGATGCACCAACATATTACAAGGACATATGCTCCACTATGTTTATAGCAGCCTTATTTATAATAGCCAGAAGCTGGAAAGAACCCAGATGTCCTTCAAGAGAGGAATGGATACAAAATTGTGGTACATTTACACAATGGAGTATTACTTAGCTATTAAAAATAATGAATTTGAGAAATTTTTAGGGAAATGGATGGAACTAGAAATTATCATTCTGAGTGAGTTAACCCAATCACAAAAGAACAGACATGGTATTTACTCACAGATAAGCGGATATTAGCCCAAAAGCTTGAAATAGCCAAGATTCAACTCACAGACCACATGAAGCTCATGAAGAAGGAAGACCAAGTGTGAGTGCCTTGGTCCTAGTTACAAGGAGTAACAAAATACTCAAGGGAGCAAATATGGAGACAAAATGTGGGACAGAAACTGAAGGAGGGGCCGTCTGGAGACCATTCCACCTGGGTAGCCACCCCATGTGCAATCACCAAAGGTAAACTGATGTGGATGTCAGGAAGTGCATGCTGACAAGAGCCTGATATATCTGTCTCCTTAGACGTCTGCCAGAGTCTGACATATTCAGAGGCAGATGCTCACAGCTAACCATTGATCTGATCAAGGGGTTCCCAATGAAGAAGTTAGAGAGAAGACTGAAAGAGCTGAAAGGGTTTGTGGCCCCATGAGAAGAGCAACAATACCAACCAACCAGAGCTCCTCAGGGTCTAAACCACCAGCCTGGGAGCACATAGGGAGGGACCCATGACTCCAGCTATATATGTATGGAAGGATGGCCTTGTTGGGCAAAGGTAGGAGAGGAGATCCTTGGTCCCATGAAGGCTGGACACCGAGTGGGGGGGGGTGGAATCTGAGGGTGGGGAGGTGGGAGTGGGGGAGTAGTTGGGGGGCACATCCTCATAGAAGCAGGAAGAGGGGAATGGGATGGGGGTTCCTGGGTAGGGGGGGAATGGTAAGGGGATAAAATCTGAAATGTAAATATAATATCCAATTTAAAAAAAAGGGGCAAGAAATGTCAACCCTCTGGCTTCACCATGGACAGCTGCTCCATGAACTAGGTTAGAGAGGGGAGGGTCAAGGATGAACCATTTAATAGCTGAAACTGTGGCATCAGTGAGCATGAATTCCCACAGGTGACCTGAGAGCCCTATGCTAATTAAAATGAATAAGAACTGCATGCTTTCAGTAGATCAAACCTTCTATCACCTTTTCCTGGATGCCATCATTGGGGATAATCTGTAATCCTGCTGTGCAATAAAATCAACTCAAAACTTGCAACCAGATAAAAGATTCTGTCCAAAGTCACGCTCTTCAATACAAATAAACTAATCTCATTTCTTGGAAAAGAAATACTATATATAATATGATTGAAAATATAGTAGTGAACTCTCCCTAGAAGTGATAGTCTACTGATGCTGGAACCAAACACATGATTGCTAGATGCTACTCATCTTTAAACACCTTTAAAACACACACACAAACACACACACACACACACACACACACACACACACACATCTTTAGACATCTTTTAAAAAAAAAAAACTTTAAAACTTAAAACTATGTTAAGATTTTCCAGGAATTCACTATAATTTATAACTCATAGTTTAAGAAGTGATAACATGTTTGTTCCTCTCAATAAAAACCTGTGAGATCTTATCTTTACAGGCACCTACTGTCTCCCAGCTTGACTTTTAATATGCCAAGATGTTGTCTAAACATCCAGGTCTAAGTCGCCAAAAAGATTAATGAAATAAATAGATACCCCCACAAAACTAGGCCCAATTATAAATAAGATGAATAACAATTGACATCCAGGGAAGAAAAATCTCCCTGAGAATTCCCTTCTTTTTCCTTTTCAGGTAAAAATGAATCACCTGTGATGTCTGCTGTTAGAAGTTCTAATCCTGATGCTGACCTCCGGACTGATACTACTTAGACCTTCAGTGGGCCTTTGACAAGGACATCAAACAGCTAGAGATTGACATCATTAATCTGAAGAAATCCCTTGTTTTGCGGTCTGAAGTGATCTCCAAAAATTGCAAAGGACTTTATTGGACTTGATTTACTCTTTTACAATAGAAAAGACTGTGTACAGCTCTAGACTGTGCGCAACCCTTAAAGAAGAATTTTGCTTTTACATAGACAAAACAGGGATGATTAAAGAGAGCATGAAAAAGGCCAGAGAAGGTCTTGAGAAAAGACACAAAGAGAAAGTTTATGAGGTCAGATATAAAAGAATAAGGAAAATGGCATCAATTTTACAGCACTTCATATACTACACACATACAAATTAATCTCAAACTCCAGCCAGAAACACAGCAAAGCAATACATTTAACTTTTAAAGTTGCCCCAAATACACTCAATAGATGTTTACACTACAAACACTTAAAAGGTATAAAGCTTTGAGAAACATAAACAACACTAGGGTACTATGTGTATAAGTTTCTACACATCCATTTGATAAACAAGTGTGTGTGTGTGTGTGTGTGTGTGTGTGTGTGTGTGTGTGTGTATGTGTGTGTGTGTGTGTATCCTTTATATATAAAAGAGCCATTATATTGGAAGCCAAGGATATTCTTGTATAAAATAGTTGTATGAGAGCTCCTGATTTCTGTCCCTTAAAAGTCACACAACTGTTTGGGGAAAGGTAAGAAGTGAGTGATACCCTGCTCCGTTAGCCACAAATCACAGTGACCTAAAACTGTCCATTCATACTTAACTCCTGTACCCACTATTTCGTGAGCAACACTGTCTTGTGACTGAACTTTTCCTGGCTTTGAAGCACCGGATATGATTTTCTCAGTGAAGCTCTGTGTTGTACATGGCTCTTACCTTTATTGTTGACAGAAAACAACAACAGACATAAATACTTGTGACTTAGAATTATGGAGGCTACTGAGGAGCTTAATATGGGCTTCTCACTGGTGGACTGTATCCAGGATAAAGTTTAAAAAAAAAAAACAAAAACAAACTCTGATCGTCTTATCATATACCTTTGTGACACACAAATGTTTTTTATCACATCTACAATTCCAAAATAGCCTGTAAATACTTCACATATATTGGAAAGAAACGCAATTATTGATAGCAGCATACCAGATACCTCATTAAATATTTACCGCTCTGTGGCTTCTGACTCCCATAACTAGATTCACATTCCTTTGTCATGAGAACACAAAGAAATTCAGAACCATGTCCTATAGAATATTCTTGAATACTTTGTTATTTAATGAGAAGTGATACATAAGATGAGGAAGTTTTCATTTCACTGTTAGGAGTATGCATTGAAGTATTTATGAGGAGATTTTAGAACATGAAAACATACTCTTAAGAATATCTGTGGGAAAATAAATATTAAGTGCCCTTCATATTTTTCTACCAGAATATAAATGTACCCAAATAGGGAACCATTAAATAATTCTATACACATTTTTATAATCAAATATAACATGGCTTCTGACCTGCACATATTTAAGGAAAATCATCTCATTTTTAGAGCCAACATTAACACAGAAATTCCTTAAGTCCATAGACCAACAAATAAGCTATAAACCAACCTTAAGCTCCAGGCCTTTCCAATACAACTACAGTAAGTACACTCTTATTTTTCACCTTTAAATGGGGGCAATTTTACTTTAGAAGTTACAGAAGCTGGAAAGGGCAAATGATCCTTAACGGAAGACTTAATTCTCTATGTAGGGAAGAGTAAAAGTAATCTGTGAGGAGAGAATGCTGCCCGCAATCCCTCCAGTTAGACGCCCATCACTCCATTCATGTAGCACTCCTTTTCTAAAGAGGAAGGGCTAGGGCTAAAAAGGCAGAACTGGAGGCCAGGTCACTTGTACCTATCTTATTAAGAAACTAGAAAAAACAGGAAGTATCTGGTATGGACCGGATGGCAGCAAGAGGGGTACTATCTTAAAAATAATCTAGAGCAGTGGTTTACAACCTCCCATAATGATGATGAGACCCTTTCCTCCAGCTCCTCATGCTGTGGTGACTCCCCAACCCTAAAATTATGTCATTGTTTCTTCATGCTGTAATTCTATTGTTATGAACTGTAAGATAATGTGATACGCTGGATATCTGATACCTTACATCCAAAGGGATAGAAACCCACAGGTGGAGACCCGCCGATCTAGACCTTTCCAGCTTTATAACATTCCAACGAGAGAAGGAATAAGTTATTCACTACACCTTCTTCAAGGACTAACTGCAAATCTATGTGCCGCGCCAACCCCGACCGGCAGGAATAAGACTCGACACAACAGGATCCTTCTCACGGCAGTTTACTCAGGAGGCGTAAGTAGCTTGTACAGCTCTTGGAAGCAAGTGGCCCCGACCCAAGGCGGGCGCAGCTTAAATCAAGGCAAGGGACCAATGCACTAGTGCCACGTGGCAACTCCCCATGAATCCACGTATAATCTGACCATGGGAGACACAGCCTTCATGCCAAATATGGACTTGTTTATCACATCGCTCTCGGGAAGCGGGCGCCATCTTAGGGTGAGGTCCAGGCATCTTACAAATCTACAGCATCTAAACAAACTGTAGTTTGAGTAGGTCAAAACAGTCCAAAGTAAGTTCAACAAAAGCTAAAGATTCGGTTATAATAATTGAAACTAAATGAGTTTTTGTCACCTTAAACGTATTGCTGAGATACTAAACTCTTTTATGGTTTAGACCCAGAAATATTTAATAAAAGTCTGCAAATGTGATAAATTGAAAGTTATCATCAAAAAAATCTAAAGGTACAGATACAAAATACCAAAGTTAAAAATCAGAATCAAATAAACCATCTACACAGTCGCATAACCCCTAAAGAAATTGAAGCAGTCATTAAAAGTCTCCCAATCAAAAAAAAAGCCCAGGACCAGATAGGTTTAGTGCAGAATTCTATCAGACCTTCAAAAAAGACCTAATACAAATACTCTTCAAACTATTCCACAAAATAGAAACAGAAGGAACACTATTCAATTAATTCTATGAAGCCACAGTTACTTTGCATATTCTCCCTTGGAAATGGAACAGTTTCTGTCTAATCAGGAACTTGTCACAATTTCATTTCATTGAGGACTTCATAAGAGATTTTTTTTTTCTACTTCTATCATGCTTAATGTTCTGAATAAATTTTTAAAACTGGTTGAGTGCAAAAAAAAATCTAAAGGTATTTTGGGATGATAAAGGGAAGTGAGATTTGAAATTTGAAGAAAAAAAAAAAAGAAAAAAAAAGATGATCTCTTTGCTATAGACTCAGTGGATAACAAGGGCCCCCGAAGGTGAACCATCCAGTTAGAGGGTTAATGGGCAGGAAACTGAGTCTGAATTTTGACATTTGAAAATATATTAAAACAGAGAGGCTCTAACTAGCTGTCAGAAAAGTCAGGATAAAGAATCTAACCAGAGAGAAGTATCTGCATGTTCCAGAGACAGGCCTAATGCAACAGCTTTGAGAAAGGAGGCGAGCAGAGCAACAGAACTGAGTTGAGGAAAGGACTATTTGGAAGGTTGAAGACTATGGAGCTTCTAATGCTATCTGCAGATCAACATCCACCAGCCATCCTTCCACAAATAAACCTCTGAGGAAGTAAGTCAATCGCAAAGAATTACTACTCAAAGTCTCCAGAACAAGGGCTGTGAGGCAAGAGGAAGCCAAGAAGAGGACGTGCACTGTGAACAAACGAGTCTGCAGACACACCTCACACTCAAGGTGAAGGTACCGTAACAGACTGAAGAGCCGGGTCATAGGCTGTGAACACTGAATTTCTTGCACAGGTAAAATTAAAAGCAAAAGGATGTCCTCGATACCTAGTGAGACATTATGGGTATGAATCATTCAAGAGGGGAACCTGAGTACATAGGAATGAAAATCTCAGGCCAAGTGAATTGTAACACTGATGGAGGCATCTCAGGACAAGAAGAAACAGTGTGGAGGGCTGAGACTCCCACCATGACGCCATGACTGACCTCTCAATGACCACAACTCTCTGCACCATCACAGTAGGTTTTCAAGTTTAACATGAGTTCTAGGGAGCATTCAAACCTGTGCAATTATTTTGTAGTTCATAAAAAAAAAAGTATTCACATTTAATGTCTATAAAAATACTTTATTCCTTAACAGGACATAAAAATGATCTTCTTAAATTTCCATTTTTTTCTATTTAAAAAACATTTTGCTCATTAAAAATAAATTTTAATCACTCTTTGCTCTTGGCCAGAAATAGGCATCAACTGTTTTAAAAGTCTAACAGGCATCAAACAGAGTGCACATTTCTTTAAAAAGAGAGGTGGTAAATGAACAGTCATATGAAAGTATGAAAGTCCAACAGTAAATTGTAAAAGGCAAAAAGCAAATATAATAGATCGAATTCCAAACTCAACTATGTACTTAAATTTAATGCTCAGGCAGTTATTTTAAATTTAGAATATAATTATATACTTAAAAACAATGCTTTCTGTAGGCTACATCTATACTTAACCAAACTAGTAATTTGGGTTTACCTTGCCAAGAGAGATACACATCAAAAAAGCTCATCAATAATTTAAAGGAAAATTGAGGCAATTAAATAAAAATCATTTTCAATTTATCGTGAATGTGAATGCTTCAAAGACGTTTAGAATCAGTTAAATGGGGCTATACAAGGATTCTGTGAGATATTTCCCCACAGTGCTCTGTTTTTCATAATGAATACAGTTTTCACCTTAGTTTTTTTGTTTTTTTTTTTTAATTAAAAATGATTTCTCTTAGATAATTTTGCACATCAGCCATAAATGAGGACTGCTTGTTGTTTGGCGTATTAGGTTAATCACATCACCTAGAGTCTATGAATGGGAAGGAAAACACTGGGAGGGAAGAAAGCACAGGGAAGGCTGTCTGTGCCCCTGAGAGAGTGGATACCTATACTAGAAACACAAGGAGTGAAAGAGATGGACAGGATTCAGAAGCATCACCCTGGACAGAGGAAAAGCTACGGATGGGAGACGCTGGGGCAGAAGCTGGGAACTGGGCAGTGTTTTGGAGAATAAGATGGAATATGATGAGTTTTGAGAGATAATTAGATCACCATTGATCAAAGACAGGATTTGAGGCAAAGCATTCCCAAAGAATGAAGACAGAAACTGTCATTATCAGAGACACAGTCATTATCAGGTATAACTCTGAAATAAGATCAAGAAGTGTGAAGAGTGTTATGTTCTTAAGTAAGAACAGCTATGCAGCACACGCACACGTTTGACTGAGTACAAGAGTGCAATAGCCTTTGAGATGGGTTCTCTGTCCACTCTAGGAATACAACACACAAACAGCCAAAGACAATAACTTACGCTGTACTGCGTAACTCAGAAAAACAGCAGTCCCTGCATTAGAAAAATGTCTAAGATGATGCCTTTGTCCCATATTTAAGTGAGAAGCTGATAAGCTGGGCTTAAGTCTCATCTCTCCAGAACAGGCCTCAGGTTTCTGCAACTGACATAGGCCACACAATGGACAGTATTCTAGAAGAGACTAAACCTCAAATAAAAACAAGGCAGCGGTAGAAAACTCATAAACAGAAGAAATGGTGTACTACATCTGCCACTGATGTCAGATACTGACGCAACTTCCCTTCTTTGATTGAATTGGGCTTCGTCCATACCATATACATCACACTTACAGAGCTTTTATATTAGTGGGCTGGATCGTTTTCTCTGTGTGAGTATGTACTATTCATTCTAGCCATCTCACACATGTGTCTGAACAGAGATGTAAGTGCTAACTGAGGACCCTGTTTTGGCTTGGTAATAAAACATGTGGCAACATAACTGATTAAAAGGGAAATGGTAACCAAAGGCTCCTCTTCTGATACACAGGATGGACTCATGAAGCAGGAGAGAGAGGCTGTCTACTAAAGAAAAACCTACTGATTTTCTCTATTTCTGCTTTTCGTGAAGCCAGCATGCTGATTTAGCAGAGCTTAGTGGGGTTATAGTGTAAAGAATCTCAGCAGGACTGTGGCATGGCTACAAGAATGCCTGGAGAGGGAAGAAACAGAACAGGATGCCTTCTGTGAACTAATCTCCCTTTCCCTGTGCTCCACCCAAAAGGGAGAAGAAAATCACATTAGATTGGTGAAAGGAAAAACCAAGGTTCTAGCATCGTAATCTTTGTTCCCTTCTAGAAAGAGACAAACGGCCCAGCTGACCCAGAAGCCAAAGCCTTAGCAAGTTGGCAGCAGTGCAGGGCAAGAAGCTGGGGGATCCAAGGTTTGAATGCACTAAGTGGGTGACCTTTGCTTCCAGTACAGTCTCAAAGGGAAGCAAGGGGCACTAAGAGTGGCTGGCACTCCTACGAGAAAGGTAGTCATACTCTAGGGAAGATACAGAGCAGAGTGCCTTGTAGAATCCAATTGAGTGTATATGCAGGCCCAGGAGAGTTAAGCACAGCAGAGGGAACAGGGGGAAGAGAAAGCCCAGCACTGGTCCATAGAAACAATGCCCAGAAAAGACTATACCAGAAAAAGTCAACAGGCATAAAGAACATCACTGTAGTAAAGGAACCAGGTACCCAGTTCTGCCACACAGAGGCATAATTTGCCTCCCCTGGCACCAGGAAGGGTAACTAAGAGATCACGCTCTCCAAACCTAGGCATCCTGGAAGAGAATGCTTTAAATTCTAAACAACACTTAGCTTACTTCTGCCTACTCCACACCCTCTCTGACAGGATCTCATATTTGTAATTGTTCAAAGCCAAAGGCTTTTTATAAAATCACCTTTGAGTTTGCTCTTTCTCACAACCATGCTAATCCTTGCTCCCTTCCTCTAGGCAAGCTGCTCCTCAAACAGGCTGGACAGCCAGAGTTACGGCCTTTACACTGGCGCTTCTGTCTGTTAGGCACATTTACCTCTCAGATATCCTCATGGATTGTTGTGTTTTGTTCTTGAACCTAATCACTCTCTTGCTGCACCCTACTCTGATCTCATTAAAAAGGCAATCTGCAACCCTCTAATATCACAAAGCAACCGTCTACTACACTCAATACGGCCGCTTTTAAACTCTGTGTTCGCCCAACACAGTGTAAGCAGCAGGGCTGCAGAGATTTCTATTCGGCTCCACTTTGAAAATTAGAGCAGAACTTTAGTAAACACCCAACATGTTGTGACTAAGCAATGACCTGATGTCCTATACTCACACATCAGCCGTGACGTGACACGTGCTTCTGTGCATTGTCCCCTCATCATACTGTTTCCATCTCCCTCCCTCAAGCTCAGCCTCTAGAATATGTGATGTCCAATGAGGATCAAGCAAAAGCCATGATGTTTGTAGTACGACAGCCACTCATGGTTACTGAGTACTTTCTTTCATATGGTTTATGTAAATCTGTGGATCTGGTACTGGCCCCTTCCCAGGTAAACATTATCAACTGCACTGAACAGAGGAAATAAAAACCAAAACTGCTGGGAAAGTTTCCAGAGGTGACAGTGCTCTGGGATTCAAACTCAGGCTTTAGGCTTTATGACTTCACAGCGATAACTGTTAACCCCATAGCATGGCCTGGGCATGTCCAACAGTTAGTGAGAGGCCTGAGAGCAACTGCACGTTGTTCTGTGGATTCAACTACAAGTAAGAGCTACTTTACAATAGGGCAAAGCCAAAAAGTTCTAAGGGGTGCAGTAACACAAAGACATGAAGCAAAGTACTGACTAAACTGTCCAAGAATGAAAGCATGTATACAGCGTGAAAATTATTTATTTTTAACTATTCTTCACAGTGATCAGAAAGAATGAAATCAACAGGAAAGAAAAATCTCTTAAAACACAGAATAAAAGCAGACAAACTAAAGCCACACAAAAACGTGAAAATATTGTGCATGGGGTAGGGTCCTGGATGTTATTGCTCAGATGCTGTCTCCCTTCATTTTTATTTGGACAGGGTCTCTCACTGGCGTGAAGCTTACAGAGCAGGCCAGGCTGACTAGGGAGCTCTCAGAACCCACCCGTGTCCACCTCCGAAGGGCTGGGACTACAAGAGCAGGACATTGTGCTTGGCTTTTCTAGGTGGGTTTCTGGAACGGAAGCAGGTTATCTCCTCCCAAAGTGAGCACTGTACTTCTTGTTGAGCTATCGTCCAAGCTCTAGTGTCGGTTTTTAAGAATTGACTGGAATCACATCCCAATTTAAACATTTTAAAAGTCAACATTAAAATAATCGTATTAGAAAATACACTGTTAACTTGGCTCAGCATCTGATTTTCTCACATCAATAATTTTCAATTGAAAAATGTTACAAACATGTCATATGTCTTCTTCTAACTCGGGAATAATTATAGCACCACACACAGTCAGATAGAATAATAGAGATTTTTCTGACCCTTCATCAGTGTCTGAGTCGGGGTTTCTATTGCTGTTATAAAACACCTTGACAAAAAAGCAAGATGGAGAGGAATGGGTTTATTCAGCTTACCCTTCCATTATCACTACTCATCACCAAAGGAGCTCAGGACAGGAACTCAAACAGGGCAGGAACCTGGAGGAGGGAGCTCATGCAGAGGCCATCAGGGGTGCTGCATATTGTGGTGTTTCTCCCAGTGCTTGCTCAGCCTGACTTCTTACAGAAGCCAGAACCACCAGCACAGGTTTGGAACCACCCACAAAGGGCTGGGCCTTCCCATCAATTACTAATTAAGAAAACACTTTACAGCTGGATCTTATGGAGGTATTTTCTCAACTGAGGCGCCTTCCTCTCTATGACTCTAGCTTTTATCAAGTTGACATAAAACCAGCAAGTACAATTAGCTTCACATATGGATGCCACTGAGGGTCAATGCAAAAAAAAAAAAAAAAAAACTACACAGAAATAACCCATGTACTTTATTCTGATGGCATCAATGTTTCCTGCACTGGTATGTAAATGTGCTGACTAGTTTATGTCAACTTGATACAAGGTAGAGCCATTTGGGAAGAGGGACACTCACCTGAAAAAAATGGCTCTATGAGAGTGGCCTGAAGAAAGTTGGTAGGGCATTTGCATTGATGATTGATGTGTGGGTGCACGGCTCCCAGGGAAAGGTGACAACCCCGGGCAAGAGGTCCTGGATGGTGTAAGACAGCAAGCTGAAGGAGACACAGGGAGAAGGTCGGTAAGCAGCACTTATCATCGATCTCACACCCTGCTCCTGCCTCCAGCTTCTTACTCTGAGTTCTTTCCCTCGCTTCTCCTGGCAATGGAATTATAAGCTAGAAGATATAATAAACCCTTTTCTTCTGAAATTGTTTCTGTCATGGTATTTATCACAGCAGAAGAAACTTTAAGTAATACAGTATGTATATTGCCATACTGGTGTGTGTGTGTGTGTGTGTGTGTGTGTGTGTGTGTGTGTGTGTGTGTGTGTGTG
>JANHMN010000022.1:41780371-41831077 GCA_030674055.1 Rhabdomys pumilio
GTGTGTGTGTGTGTGTGTGTGTGTGTGTGTGTGTGTGTGTGTGTGTGACAGACAGCCAGACAGAGACAGTTTAGAACATTTTGAGTTGGTTCTGAGCTACTGTCTGCCATATGTGGGTTTCTGGGAAAGAAGTCACGACAGGTCTACTCCATCGCAAGAATCTCTTTACAGGAAGATGTTACAGCAAGAGGCACCACTCCCTTCCTGTGCTTGTTTAGAAGACCAAAGAATTTTTCATGAGCAGTAACATCTCAATTTAGAGTAAACTCAGAAAACGGATACTGAGAAAATTTCCAACTACTAGAATTCAGAAAGTACTCATTCTACCAAGGTAAATTCTTGCACACTAGGAAAGACACACTAAGAATCACAAGTTTATTTGTTCTTTCCCACCACAGTTACATTTAAAATGATGGATTCTGTAGTATTGAAATAGCTTCAGTATTGTACTGGCTGGTCTTGTGTGTCAACCTGACACAGGCTGGAGTTATCACAGAGAAAGGAGCCTCAGCTGAGGTAATGCCTCCATGAGATCCAGCCTTAAGACATTTTCTCAGTTGGTGATCAACGGGTGACAGCCCAGTCTGTTGTGGGTGGTGTGATCCCTGGGCTGGTAGGCCTGGGTTCTATAAGACGGCATGCTGAGGAAGCCCGGGAAGCAATCCAGTAAGCAGCACTCCTCCATTGCCTCTGCATCAGCTCCTGCCCCCAGGTTTGTGCCCTGTGTGAGTTCCAGTCCTGACTTCCTTTAGAGATGAACAGTGATGTGGAAGTATAAGCTGAATAAACCCTTTCCTCCCCAACTTGCTCTTTCGTGATGGTGGTTCACTATAGTAATAAAAACCCTGACAAAGACAAGCATGTACTCTTAGACCATTAGAGTTTATTAAGATTAAATTGGGAATTAACTACCAGTTTTCATGTGGATGGTGAAAAAAATCCCTAACATAAGTTTATAGCCAAAAGAATACTTAAAGCAAATCTTATTAGAGAAAAATACAAGCAATATACTCTAAATAAGATTTACAACCAGCTATCTGGAAATAAGCAATTACACATATAAAACAAGTGAAATGTCAAATGTGATTTCATATTTTAGATATGTAATATAAAAGTGTACAGAGATTACATACACACTAGAAGTCAAAGGCTCTGCTGTTAATTTTCCATAGTCTTTCCATCACATCTGGACCTGAATAGACACAGGGGAGATTCAGGGCAGTGCCTGTCAAGGTAGCTCTTCAGAAGGTAAGGAAACCACTCAGCTACTTGAGGCTGCAAACCGAGCAGTATTCAAAACAGAAAACACACACCTGGAAAACGCAGACCCTGAACCTCTAACTTCCTCGCTCTGTCTCTAACCTACTCCTTTTCCTTACATCTCTCCAGCTTTACTTCTTCCTTTGTTAATAAAACTGTAGCCATGGAAATTTTCAAGCTTATTAAACAGGAGGCAGGCAGATCAATTCAACAGCTGAGAATTCCTATCCAATTACAACTAGCATCAATGCAAGGTTAATGTTCTTAATTCACATCCAAAGACACCAACCACTGCAACTGAATAAATTCAGAAGCAAATATCAGAACATCTGGGTTCTTGCTACTATTTTTTTTTTATTTTATTTTATTTTATATTTTATTTACATTTCAGATGCCATCCCCTTTCCCCATTTCCCCTCCCTAGAGAAAACCCCTATCCCATGCCCCTTTCCCTTTTTGCTTTTATACAATTTTTTCTTTTGTAATGTCAAAGGCTTTATAAGTATGGTAATGCTCAATCAGAAGTGTAACCCAATACCCAACCTAGATATATAAACTATCTTTGACTGGTGGAGACACGTGAACATCTGCCTCCATGCCCCCTCTCTTTCTCTCTCTTTCTCTCTCTCATCACCTTGCTTCTCCTCTCCTTCATCTTCTCCTCTCCCTACTCCATCTCTTCCTCTCGGTGCTCTGTCCCCCTTAGCTCCTCCTATCACCCTTCCTGTTAAAGTAAAACTTTTCTCTCAGAATACAATTAGCATAATTATTCCTATTTGTACCAGTGAGGTACAAGGTAATCCTAATACCCAGTCCATCATTTTGTCGACTAACCAGAACCTCTGTCGTCTCTCCTAACTAAAACACTTAGTTTTGAACCTGGCAGTTTTTCTTGGCTTTAGAATGAATGTCAGCTGAAAACCATCCACTCAGATCTTTTCTCTCAAAGTAAATAGCCAGGATTGGCTATGAGACTATAGGTCTTCAACCCCGTCAGAAATCCAGAATGACTGAGTTAACTGAAATTATGGGAAGCACAAAGCATAGTTTCTAAATTGGCTACTATTTTTCAATTCAAGCCATGCTACAATAACAGTCTTGTTTACTAGGGTTATTTCCACTGTATCTTTGATATAGATTCAACAGTTAAAGAATGAACAAAGAAAATTAACTATACCCACTCTTTAAAAGAGCTTTATCATTTTACAGTGTCATAAACAATATATGAGATGGGTCGTTTCCTCACCTCAGAGCACTGCCACACAATTGGACTTTTATAAATGCTATTTATATATTAGGCTTGGCCTATGAAATACTATCAAATACCTGCCCTGCCCTTTAATTATGTATGTTATTCATGGTATGCATTTTCTATCAACTTAAAACCTATTTCATGCAATAAAAACTTTCATTCCTCTCTCCCTTATTGGCTATGAATCCTAGCTATTAGTTAAGTTGGCATGAAGCCACATTGTACAGTCATGAGCCCATATTTTATTCTATTTGAATTATATACTTTAAAATATCTGAGCCATTTAAAATTTATACTAGTAGATGCTGTCAAGAAAAATATAAATCCTGTGTTTTAATACATGTCCGTTTTTATGTCACTTTTATTTAAAGCCATCCAACTCTACTGATTTCAAATCCCAGCTTTCCTGAAAACTGAATTTCCTAAGCATTTAGTCCAGTCTATTTCTGGATTCCCTACTCTGAACCATTGCAAGTTCTTTCTTTCTTTTTTTCTTTATAAAAGTTTTATACTCATCTTAATGTTTGACAGAACTAATATTTTTCTCTCCATTTTTTTTAGAGTCTTTTGGGATATTTTTCCTTTTCATTTTAACAAATGAATTGTATAATCGGTTTTCTAATACCCACTTTAAAATAAAAGTGCTTCGGTGTATGTAAAGAGAGACTACATTGAGTATATGAAATGAATTGACTTGGTATTGGATGGCATTCTATAAAGATGCTTAAGATGTCCCAGCGAAGAAGAATGGTCGTTCAGGTACATTTCATACTTTTCCCCAAAAGTACTTGTACTTTCTTTTCAGGAACTTTTCTCTTAGGCAGGCCTCAGACTCACTGTGCACTCCCAAATGACCTCAAACCCAGGACACTGTGTGGGAAAGGCAAGCACTCTCTCCACCGGGCTACAGCTACACCAGCAGCCCTGGTTTAATATTCCTTGTTAGAGACAGTTACTCATAGCTATCATATCCATTCATTCTCAAAAATAAATAGGGCTCACATTCTATTTTTCCATTGGGCTTTTTATTCAGAATGGCTTTATGTCTTTTTTTTTTTTTTTCGGTTTTTTGAGACAGGGTTTCTCTGTGTAGTCTTGGCTGTCCTGGAACTCACTCTGTAGACCAGGCTGGCCTTGAACTCAGAAATCCTCCTGCCTCTGCCTCCCAAGTGCTGGGATTAAAGGTGTGCACAACCACTGCCTGGCCGGCTTTATTTCTTCTTGTCAACAATATTGAGAATTGAAGAAGTAGAAATGAATAGATTGTATTTGCTTCTATCTGATACTTTAAATATCAGCAACAAATTCATAAATGAGAAGACATAAGTGAATATCAAAAATAGAAACGCCATTGCTAAAATAAACAAAAATTAGTTAACTCATCAATCACTTCTAACATTTTTTTTTCCTGGACCTTTAGGAGACAGAAGTGGATTTTTATTCGTACAACTGACACTATCGAGATGAGATCAAACAGCCTTAAAGGGATGAAATCATATATAAAATAGATACAAACAAAATTCCAACTGTAAGAGAGTTCTTCACACAGTCGGAAAACCATTATATTTATCACCTCTTCCTTTCTTGATATTTTGTTACTACAGGATACATTTTATCAATGAATCCTATTTAATACAGAGAGAAGGAAGGTTAAAATTTTCTGATTCAACTTTTAGAAAATGGAGCCATACCCAGCTACTTTCCTAACAATCAGATTTATACATATCTCTGTATCACTTATCAAAATAATAAAAATACATAGTGAAAAATAGCCATAACTTGTTGATCACAAAAGATCACCTATTCTATAATATCCTGCCGTCTTTAAAGGACCATAAGCACTAAAAGAATAGAGTCACACTTCTACATCGTATATGCTATTTAACACATAGGATGAAATGAGAGACTTAAAGGAAAATGACTCCTAATGACATTCTGTTATATACAGATTAGTGTCTTGCTCAGCCATCATCGGAGAGGCTTCCTGCAGCAGCACAAGGGAACAAATACAGACACACACAGTGGGACAATGTGCAGAGAGGGAGTGACATCCTAAATGGGATGTCTCCATCAAACCCCCCCCCCCCCCGCCCCCTTCAGAGTTCAGGGAACCCTGAGAAAGATGAGGTAAGAAGAATGTAAGAGTCAGAGGGGATGGAGTGCATCAAAAAAACGAAGAGCCACTAAATCAAGATCAAATCTCATATGAATTCACAGGGACTCAGACAGCACATACCAGGTCTTCCCAGGTTTGCAGGGTAAGTTTATGTTTTTATGGGATTCCTCACTATGGGCACTAGGAGTCTCTCTCTCTTATACCTTCTTTCGGGCTTTTTATCTGCTGCTTGTTATTCCAATGTGTTAGATTTTTCTTTTATCTTATTTTTTTATTTATTGTTATCCCTTAGAAGCCTGTTTGTTTTCTAACAAGTAACATAACAAGAGTGGATTCAAATGGTAGCAGAAATCAGGTGGATGGGGGACTGGGAGAAGAAAAGGGAGAAGAAACAGAAATGTGGATACCTTGAGTAAGAAAAAAAATCTATTTTCAAAAAAGAAAAACATAAAAACAAGACTTTTAATGTTTTAATCATCAAATTAATGAATTTGCCCTCATATCAAAGTTATCGAAATGATCCAAAAATAAGAAATTTATAGGATATATATTCTATTGACTTTAATTGGTTAATTTCTTGAGCAGAATAAGACAAAAAATCAGAACTAATTTAGAAAAACAAGATTTGACAACAAACCAACTCCAGAAAAGCATTCGCCAAGACAAATTCAGAGACCACAATAAGATTTGGGAAATAAACTATCTGATATGTAAATTGTCTAATATTTTCTTTTAAAGTAATACAAATAAGTATTGGCTGTGATTATTAACTTGCATACTCTAGAGCATAAATAAATCTTGGAACATACAAAAAAAAAAAAGTCCTCAACAAATACAACAACTATTTATCCACTGCAGAAAACTGAACACTACTGCTAAAAATAAGATACCCTTTTGGCATAAGAAGCTAATTAGTTTTGTTTTCTACTTTTATGAAATCGGTTTCATCATTTCCATAGATAGGGTCATTATGTTCTCCATTGGGAAGAGTCATTTGTTCAGCTGAGAGAATATAAGACCAATGAAAACACTTAGGGAAACTTCTAAATGCATTACTTATTATTTGCCCTTTTGACTGTGTGACCACATCTGAATGTTCACAGACTGTACATATGCATATATTTTTATCGTACTAATATACTTTTATAGGATGAAAAACATAAACCTAACCACCCTCCTTTAAACAAACACACCAAGAACTGGCATAATGGGGGACTCTGTGACATTGCAATGGTGACAACTTTGTTCTATTAAATGGAGTGAAAATATTCCCCAAGCCAATGAGATTTACTTCGTGAACTATTTGCATGTCAATTTACTTTGGTTAGTTGATTTTGCTATGAATACATAAAATTAATTTGTCTCTTCTAATTTCATTGCACAGATGACACAGGGCATCTCCAGGAAATTAGTACCTAATATCACAATTCAAAGTCCTCTTTAGAAATAAATTAATTTGAATTATGTCTTTAGAAAATTAATAAGATGCTAAAAAAAAAAAAAAAAAAAGCTGGAAAATCATGCCTTGTAATACTAAGATCTCCCTCAATCACAGCCAAGGGGCAGGAACAGTACTATACATGTTTGCCAAAGTATTCTCCTCAACTCCTAATCATTTCAATTTCTGTAATCTCCACACAACTTAAGATCTGGGCACACTGTCTTCTTATTCTCCATGATATAAACCAAGATCCCACCATATGAGGTTTGCCTTAAGCACCAGCCAGGATTTGCACTGAGCAATGAAAAGCAGTGAGCCAGTGAACCCCACCTACTGTGCACTCAGCAATACTTTCCCAACCACCATTAGATCTGGGAAATCTATATTCACTTAGTAAAACAGCCCCTAAGGCCAGTGTACCCAGAGTGCAGTACAAGAGAGGGATTTTCTACAGCTGAGTGGATTGGCAGACACCTGTGACCCCATGCATGCCTCATCCCAAGGACAAGGGAGCACATCCAAGGCCATCTAAGGAGGCTACTGAGAGTTACAGCGACCATCCAGACTACGCAGCCAGTGACACACCAGTTGCTCCATGCTAATCTAAGCTGATGAAAAACTAAGGTAGAAGCCACAGGAACAATTTCCCAAACCTTTCATCCCTCAGCTGATGCAGCCAATTTGCAAATGCACTAAGCTTACAAACTGTTACTTGACAAACACAAGTTTGGACCAATTTCATCTTTTCCCAGATGATGAATGACCTGACCTAGCTGGAAAGAACACGAGAGTTACATCTAATCATATCATAAGGCAATAAAGGCAGAGATACTAGCTAAACAAAATCACAGCTGTTTGTCACGGCTACTAACAAAATTATTACGGAGAAGAGAGGAGCTGTTTCAGGTAAGCAGCCTTCCCCTTGCACACAGCATTGTCCTGTAAATAAAACAAACCATCAGACTTGTTGGAAAATATATGGTGCCTTATATAAGACTTTCCAATCCAACAGCCACATGTCTGGGCTTCTCTTTCCTCATGTGGCCTTCCTCAGATCTCATTTGATGAAATTAACTGCTGAAGCTAACTACTCCTCCACCCTGAGTTGTTGGGATTTGTTGTTGTTTGTTTTCCCATTTGTTCATCAAGTTTGGCCTTTTCAGAACTCCATATATACTAAAGTAGGACTGGCTCCTTCCCGACATCTGACCGAGCACCCTCCTTTTGAACCTACAATGGTGCCTTTCTGTTCCTAGACATTGTTCATTCAGTTCCTAGTCTCAAGCACGCTCTGTCAGATTACCTTCAAGAATATCCAGAGCAAATCACAGAAAGCTGCAGTAAAGAAAGCATCTGAGCCACTGGAAACAGCTGCTTCAGGGTGGGGACAACGCCCTGTTCTGCGAATGCTTGGTGTAATGTGGTGCTTACATTTAAATCCCAGATTGTTTCTAAGCAGAACTTCTCTGTTTAACAACACAGAAAGTACCAGAAATGCTGAATCAATAATAATGATTTTATTGTTAATTTTATGTAAGGTACGTGTATTAACCTACAGCTAACCTATTTTTACATACACACACATGGGTACTAATACCCATGCATGTGCACATATACACTCACACATATATACACAAAGTGAAGTTAGACAAATCAAGAGGCATGTTTACTAGACATTATGAAAAAAACAACTGGAAGCCAGCCCTTCAGTGTTGTAGTCTTCTATTTTCTTTATCAGCATTTAGTATTTATCTGTTGCTCTGGGAGTAAGAAGAAAGCTGGAGAATCCAATTCTCTTGTTATCTATCCATTGGAGACCCAATTTTAATATTTGGAAAAGATACTGACTTGCAAGAATATATTGAATATTTATTCTTTGCAATAGAGCAGAAATGTGCAAAATTTCAAAATCAAATCTCAGGCATCTAATTATACAATATCCTTCTCAATAAACAAGGCCATGTGTTGTTTAGGATATGTCACTACAATAGGGATCTTGGATTTTCCTCATGAGTCCACCAGATAGAATCATTAAATCAAGGAGGTTTGCACTCGCAGACCTGCAAAGCTGCCTCTCTCATTTACAACATAAAATCGTCCATTACCTGAGAAACGCTGGATTAGTTCATAGCCGAATGTACAGAAGTATATCCATGTGTGTTTGTTCACCTAAACACAAAGTGCCAAACACACCAGAGTTTCTCAGTCCCTACAAACCATTGTACCAGATAGGAAAGATCTAGAAAACAGCTAAGCTCTCTATAAGGGAAGCTTTAAATGTCCCGGGTGTTCTCCACACTCGCTGCAACATCACTTCAAAGCCCAGAGGAAACGTGGAGACAAGAACCACCTTCAGCACACGTCCCATGCTCTTCCTATTTGTAATCCCTGACAACAGAAGGAACAGGCTTTATGAGCTAGAAAGACAATGTCTAACTTTCAATCAATTGAAGGTGAACATGATCATTTAAAAAGTATCATTATTTTACTTTAAAAATATATAATCACAATAAAAATTTGAAAGACATGAAAATATGCTTATGGGAAATATCGGATGCTCCCTTTCCTGCATGCGGCACTCAGGACGCTGAAAACTGACCTCCGGGATAGTTGCGCAGCATTTACAATCCTACCTCGCACACAGCTCTCACAGGAATGTGGCAGAATGCACATGCGAAGGTCGGAGAGGTCAGTTCTCTCCTTCTGTCATGTGGGTTCCAGGAATCAAACTCTGGTCATTGGGTTGACAATAATACCTTTACCTGCTGAACCATCTCACCCGTCCAAGAGTGATTTTACTTGAATGTATCTGGTACACTCATTGGTATATAAAGAATTCACTCTGCAGGCAAGTTCACTCAGAGTCCTTTCTCATTCTGACTTCTTTCATTTCTCATGTTTTCAAAACTTTATGTTCTGAGATGTTTTGATACTGTGTTTATTCCTACTATTTAACGATAATCTTTTTATGACTGTTCTACATTGTATTTCTCTTTGAGTCAGGTAGATAGTGAGATTGTTTTACAGTAGGGAGTAAGGTGGAAACACAGACATTAAGGCCAGCTGACAGTATTGGAAACCCTCTCCACCAAGGACACATGGAAGGGACAATGCATGCACAGGGAAAGGATACTCCATCCAACATGGAAGAAGGCAGGGACCATGAAAAGGACCCACAAAGACTCACAAGTCTCCTGGCTCAGTGACATTGCCTTCTAACCTCGGCTGGCTCCCTGGCTCATATTCACCTCTGGAAATGCTCCCTTCATACTACCTCTATTTCAACCACACCCATAGCCCAGATCCAGCTGTTTGTTTGGGGACACCATAACCTAGAAATTCCATGTATGCTCCATGCCCATACTGGCTTTTCTTGTTAGCCACTGTGGACACTGCATGCTGTGAACACAAATATGCATGTATACCGTCTGTAGAACACATGGTTTCACTTCTCTGAGGCACGTATCTGTGAGTAGAAATGCTAGGTTCTGTGGCAATGCTACGGTTCACTGACTGGCTGCAGTACTTTATTTTCCCACCAAGGGGAATATAACGGTTCCATTTCTCTGCGTCCTCGCTAAGAGTTGTTATGATCTGGGCTCTTTATCATAGCTATCCTAGTACATATGAACTGCTACCCTCCATAGTTTCTATTTGCATCTCCTGGTAGTTAATGTGGTCACTTCCATGAGTTCTAGGACAGCTAAAGTTGTTACATAGAGAAATCCTAACTCAAAAAAAATAAATAAATAAAAACCCAGAAAACAACAACAACAACAGCAACAACCAAACAACCAAAAAAAGCCACATAAATGATGCGTCTGTTGTTTTGTTATGTACTTGGAGATATACCTAGCACCAGAGAGAGATCATACACCTGACACACTTTACTAACAGAGACTTTTATTGGCATTACTGAATGTGACTACAGATATTACTAATGCCAATTCACTAGCTCCATCCTGAAGATGATTTCATAGTAGTTGGCACCTAAATCATAATTTTTCATTTTAACAAAAATAAGGATATATGTTTGCAACTAAAAAAATCACTAAAAATGCTGACAAAATCATATTCTTTTTTAAGAGTTGCAGGATAATGTTTCTGAATATATTTTTAAAACACTAACTTATAAAATGTAAATATAAGTTTCACCCAAGAGCCCAAAAGTTATAGGGCACAAAAACAAGATAAACAATACAAATACCCGGACTAACACTATACAGCTGTGTCCGCATCTATGCACATCGCATACGGTAGATGGTTTAGGTTTTCAGAAATCCAAGAGACTAAACTGAGCACAGAACACAGAATATATACAGAACAGAAAAAATTAGATCACTATTCCCAAACTTAGGTAAACATGATACTGAGAATATTCTTAACTTCATGCAGGAAAACAAAGCCTACACTCTATTCATAGGTACACAACTGGGAGTATTAACTTGCAGGGACTCTGGCTGTAAGAAAGGAGACAAAAGTCTAGCTAGCTAAAGCACAGAAAGGGGTGAAAACACTGCTGTGTCTGACCACGAGGGGCACGGGTGGAAATGAGAGTGAACAGGAGAGAGGGTCTGATCCCAGGAAGCCCGTCTCCTGTCCCAACAGCTGCCTTCCTCTGAACATTAACTGATTTCTTCACTATCACTACCTTCTCTTCTGAAGGAGATTTATAACCTTTCAGTGAAATAAAGCATTCAAAAGAAAACTTTTTCCTTCTTTTACTTTGACTTTTTTCTACTTTGACGTTCCAATCAGGAGGAACTTAAGAGTGGCTTTGCCCCATCTCCTGAAACTACACCTATGAGACAGGCATCAGGCAAGGCTGAGCCCAGTTACAAAGCTGGCCGTGTAGGCTGGGCCACGTTGTATGTCAAGCCTTATAAATCCATTGAAACAAGTGCTAGCACGTGATAAAGCGACCCCAATTCATACTGACTATAAGTTAGCAACAGTACCAAATGAAGAAATAACAGTGTAGGGTGTAATGCTACAGCAAAGACAAAAGGTACTTGCTTGTGTCACAGCCTAAGTAGAGAACACACTTGCACAAATACAATGACAACAATGTCATCATTTGTTCTTACCGTCCGATCAGGCAAAACTTGACATAAACAACTTAAAGAAGCAATAATGTATATTGGCTCATTTTTTTTTCAGACATTCCAATCCTCAGTTAGTTGGCTCTACGATAGTGGAAGGGTGTGTTAAAGCCATGTGGATCAGCTTACAGTTCCAGGAAGCAGAAAGAGCCCAGAGGTAAGTTACGCTCTTCAAAGACACACCCAGGGACTTAGTTCCTCAAACCAACTCCACTTTCTAACAGCCCAGTCAACTATGAACTCATCAATAAATTAACCCACTAATGAAATTAGCATACTCCTAATCCAAATACCTTTTAACAGCACCATCAGCCTTCAGTACATGAACCTTCTAGAACCATTTAATTGCTAGCCCATGACAACACAGTCCTAAAACAATTAAATTAACAGGTAGCAATGACATAAGGACAAGAGAAGATCTTCAGTTTGCAGGATACTTGATCTCTAATAAATAAAATCTCTAAATAAATGAAGAGGTCCATAGGCACAACCCATAGCTGTCAGAGAAGAGGGAACAGGAGGCTTGAAATGGAAAAGAAACAAGAGATGTGAATCCTGGGAGACAGAAATTGCCAGAGCATATAAAACTCACAAACATAAGGCTAACATAATGTGGATCTATAAAATAAACGCCACAACTCAGAAAAAAAATGTCAGAGAGAGGAGAAGCCTTCAAGAAACACATTATAACTCACGGTAAGGAGCCCTGAATATCTTCTCCCCGAAGAACCCAATTCATTGAAGGACTAGATAGAGCAGGGTATTCTTCTTTTCACAAAATGATGGTTAAATCGGCTGACTGGTGATAGGTAAAAAAGGTTTAACGGGAAGGAGGATGCGCAGATGTTCTCTATACAAGCAGCGAAGTCACACCCACAGAGGAATCTCTGTAATTATGTTGAAACCAGTAGTCTTCTTGCATTCCTAGTGAGTTTGCAAGGCTAGATTAAAAATGTCAGATTATCTGTGAAGTCACTAAGGAAAGAGTAGGTCCTCCTCAGTGATTTCCTGTATTGTAACCTAATAAAAAGGGTAAAAATTCAGGAATTTAAAAAAAAATAAACAAATTAGAGCCAAACAATTAGATCTACAGACGGAAATCAAGTTTCTAACCTATGTCTAAGAAAAATAAGCTTGGCCTTCAGCAAGACATTACTGACTTCTATTTGTCCTCCAAAGATCTGTGTGGGTAGAACAGCAGCCCAACTTCCTAGCCAGTCTTTATACAGCACAAAGAAAGTCCAGGTAAGAATTTACACATCCTTAAACTGTTTGTCCTTCTGATTTGCTTGTTATCTTTATCTACTACTGAGATTTATAAATAATTTAATCAATTTATAAATAAAATTGGAAAACTCAGAAACTCTAAGCAAAGCATTTCTACATACTTTAAATTCCTTCTTATAGTTTGCTTTGGAGGGTACAAATTGTTCACATTAGAAAGTGTCTAGCACGGTTTGGTTTTGTTTTGCTTTTGGCTTTTTTGTTATTTGTTTCTTGTTCAGTTGGTAGATTTTTGGTTTTATCAGACTGAGTTTCTCCATAGTCCTGACTATCCTGGAATTTGTTATGTAAACCAGGCGGGCTTCAAGCTCACGGAGTTCTCATCTCTGCCTCCTGAATGCTGGGTTTAAGTGCATGTGCCACCATGCTCTGGTTCTAGTAATTTTTAATATATAAAATACTTTTCAAAGTAATACAATATATGAGTTCCACTTTAAATTCATTATTTTGAGCTGCCCAAAGAATTCTCAACAATATTGGCATTCAGACTATAGATAATTCTCATATAAAAAATATGATATATATAACAATATCAGATACAGATGCCTCTCCTGAACAATGTTGTCCAAGAAGGAAACCATGAGACATACACCAACAGACACTGGACATGGGAAATGTGCCTAGTTGAAACAGTCATATGCTGTAGGGTAATATGAGAAGCTTATTTTGAAAAATTTATTGGTAAAGAATGTTAAATGCCTCTATAATTTTCCCATACCGAAATGATCCTATTTAATACAAAGCAATATAAATATACTAAAATTAATTTCACACCTTTTCAATATAGTTATAAGACAAGTCAAAACTATATTTGTAGGTCAGATTTTTAGACAGCATTCTTCTACACTGCTGAACAGGTCTTAATAACTATGTAAATCTGTGACAGAATATTCCAGGACATGAATAAATGAAGAGATAAACTAAGAAGAAAGTAGTGGAATAATTATGTATGTTCAAAATATATGGATGGTTATATTGTTCCAGAACATGTTAAGTTGGTGTTATTAGGTAAACATTCTTGTCTGGCATTTCATGTAGTAAACAAGGATGATGAATACTTACTGGAAGAACATTGTGAAATGAAATGTGTGTGGGTCATGAGAAAAGAATCTGGTACTTGTGATTTTAAGAAAGGAAAGAAGCAAAAAACAAAGGAAGAGAGGGAAGAAGAGAGGGAGGAGGAAAGAAGGAAGGAAGGAAGGAAGGAAGGAAGGAAGGAAGGAAGGAAGGAAGGAAGGAAGGAAAGAAGGAAGGAAGGAAAGAAGGAAGGAAGGAAGGAAGGAAGGAAGGGGGCACTCTGTACTCTTATCTCAAAATAAACAGAACCTCTGGAGGAGCCCAGGGCTAACGATGTACAGCTACATGGTGTTCAATATGTAAAGTATCTTAAGCCATAAAGAACAGCTAATTAAAATCATGACAGTACCACTGCTGGGGAATACAATACCTTGTCACGCTGTAGGCAGGATCAATAAGGTAGAAGATGACAAACGTTTAGCATTCATGTGTTGACAAGCCCTCAACATGTTTTGTAATCTCTCCAAAACACAACACAAAAACATACAGAACTATCTCTGCTCTTTGAAATCTAATATTCATTTAAAAAGACATGGCAAATATATTTATATTATTCTTATAGAGTATGTGTCAGGGATAATATATTTTGCCATTATCAGTCTAATTAAAAGAATAAGTTACTTGAATAAGCTATCTCTTATCTATAAGCAGAATGTTCCTATATAAGCAAGTAATTTGTACAGTTTTTTTTCCCATGAGCCTTAGATGTATCCTAGTCATAGAACTTTTACCTGCCATATGTAAGGCCATAGAGAAAGCCATGGTATCACAAAACAAAACATTCTTAATATGTCTGTTGTGAAACTGGATTGTATATCTTGCCATCCTTCTCTGATTCTCAATAAACAAATAAGCCAAAGACAAAAAATTAATTAATTAATTAATTAATACTGCTGTTTTGGCAACAGAGGGGTCGGTTTCCTTTCTGCATTTTCAAAGGGTAGTGCCCATCAAGGATGGGAGGGTGGGTAAAAGATTTCATCAGTATAAAATGGCAGAGCCTTTGAAGAAGCCCACAAAGGATTTGTAGTTCCTCTATAAATAGAAATGAGAGTGCTCACTCTATGACAACAGAAACGCATGTGTGTACGAAGCCCATGAAAAACACCACACACTCACTGCCAAAGCGAAGACGGAGTCTCTCTCTGAAGAACTTACATTCGAGAACTTTATTTGGGCTTGCAGCAACAGAATGTCTTGACTAATGCCTAAATCTAACACAGTAAAGCTATTTTCCTCAAAAGTAAGGATGTAATACCCTTCTCCAAGTGTCTTATTCTATAACTTAATTTCCCCTATAAGAAGGGAAAATAAAAAAACCCAAGAACTATAAATTATGGAGGAAAATCTAACATAATGGTGAAATAGTGTCCAAAAGCTGATACCCTTTGTGCATTAAAATATTCAGGGCTAATTATGATTTTAGCACTTGTTTTTTATCCTTGCTTTGTTCATTGGCCAAACTTAAACACTTCTCATCTCCTTCAATGAGAGTGGCGCTATTATGTTTCTGGAAGCATGGGCAGGGTTCCTCAAAGCCTAATTTCAAGGTCTTAATTGGCTGAGGCAATGGGAGACTATACAAAGCCCACTTCACAGAGAGGGGCAGGAGTGCCAGGTCACTTGAGAACAGATGAAGAGCTAACTGGAAGCTATTGCTGAAGTCTTGCAGAGTGTTCTGGGAAGTTTTACCAAAGAGTAACTTACACAAAATGGAAGTGAACCATCTATCACCACGGTGCTGAAGCCAGAGAGGCAGAGCTACAGAAATGGAGGGATTAAGACTTGGAGGAAACTGGTAATTTCACTTCGCCACACATCATCAAGCCAGGAAGGCTGAATGAAGACACCGTGCCACTACTCGGTCTGTAACATACATTTGATTTTAGGGGTTCTGACATGATATGGGTCCCAAGGACTAAGGCTGCTACTTACTGACATTCCTCTATATCTGGTACCCCGCTGCTACTTTTACATGTGCAAAGTCTGAAGAGGAATTCATCATCCACTCATATCCCTACCCAACATCTGTGCATCTGCATGATAATTAACACACTAAATTACCTTGAACCACAAGCAGCTTAATTCTTAATAATGTGACCATAATTAATCATCAATAACATGCGTGATAATAAAAAGAATTTAGGTAAATTGATTTCTTTGTCATCAACTCTAATTACTGATAACGAATTCTGAGAACAAGCAGACCAATTTTTATCTGTGTAATTTAGACTCTATGGAAAAGAAAAAGACCTAAAGATTCAGCTAAGAAAACCTTTCAAATCGTTTTATGTTCACATTAACAAAAAAGCCACATCTGAAAAAAATAAAATTAAATTAAATAGCAAATTACACATTTGGGTTCCTGGTGGGGGCTTCACTGCTGATTTCTAGTGCTCACTTAGTAGGTCAACAGAGAACTCAGATGCTTGCTAACATTTCAATAAGAAAACATAAATTTGTTTTATTTTACTATTATAATCAAAAAACAATGCAAAATAAAGTAGCCACGCTATTGTCTTTTATTTTTTTAATGGATATCTACAAAATTCATCTTTCCTAACTTTATACTCTAGCCCCCCCCCCCCCTTGTTTTATCACCTTATTAATTCTTTCATTTTATCTCTATGTCACTATGGAGGAGAAACCAAAGTGCTGCTACTTCTTAAATTCTACCCCCAGTAGCCTGCAGTATAGGCCACTGTGTTAGTGCTTATCTGTCTGAACGTATGTATCCTGTGAGTCACCGGAGGTCACTTAAGTCCAGTTTTACTCTAGCCCATTCTTATCTTCCTCTAACTTTTTACTGCAGAAAATTTACTCTTTATTATCTACTATTCCATAATACAAGTTCCCTCAATTTTCAGGCTACCCCTAACAGGAAAGATCCACAGCCAGTAAAAATTAAATTCACAAGTAGAAACAACATTCAATTCCAAGAACTAAGATATGTTAGAATTTGGTGTAGGCTTTCATACAGATTAGAGAATACTGAAATTCATAGTCTAAAAACATATAAGGAAAAAAAAAACATTTTGGAGAAAATAGGCAACACAAAAATATAGAAATCTGAAATGGTGCCGGTTAGAATTACTTAATTTGCATGGAATAATCAAACAGTGATATCTCTTTCTGCCTGTGCAGATCTTTAAGAAAGCACAAGTGGGAAAAGGAGACCTACAAAGGCCTACATCCGACTCCCCACAAACAGTCTCACCATTTCACACAGTCTAGTCTGTCGTCTGCCATCTTTAAAAGGGTACAGAGTTTTATGAAGTAATATCCACAAAAAAGACCTAAGATGCAGGAAGATCCTTTTTGTAGACAACGACCACCCCTTCATCTTTCCTTCCCAGTCCCCAAATCCCCCAAGAAGGTGATTTCTTCCTTCCCTTGCAGTATAAAAAAAGGAGTTAGTCTCCCATTTGTGTGGCAGACCAAGACAACAGAAGTTTAATATTTTATTAACAGGAAGCACAGAGAAGCTGGTCTTTGTGGGTGTCCTTGCTTCTGCACTTGATCATCTCTGGAATATTTATAGCACTGCATGAAGACAGGGAGAAGGAACCTTGTAGTATGGGAGAGAGAGGCTGAATTTTTAGAAACTCAAAACGGAGAATGTAAGTTTGAAACATTTCAATAAAATTAGGTTTGCCTCTCTTTGTAAACATTATGATAAAGAGATTTCGTGAAGTGTAAAGATTAGTGACCTTAGGGAATATCTCACAAGATACAGCAACCTCCTTCTCTTCATATTGCATTTTAAATGGTTTTATTTATTTATCAATCACCCCAACCATGACAGGGGATTCCCACGTAGCCCTGGCTGATCTGGAATTCACTGTACACAACAGGCTGAACTCTCGAACTCACAGAGATCCTCACACGGCCTCCAGCTTTGCTTCCAAAGTGCTGAGCTTAAAGGTACATGTCTCACATTACTGACTAACCATTCTGTACTTTAAAGGCACAACAGAAAGATGTGGCTTTGGGTGAGATACTGGGAAGCAGTCCTCCCTTCCATGGTTCAGAAATAGGTATGACAGGGTTCAGCTGGTTTCTGGTTTGGGGCAAAGTCTTACATACCATGAAATTTGAATTTGCTTTATTAATTAAGCCTTGATGTTCATGTAAGCTATTCAAAAGTATCACACACTAAATAATATGAAAGGAAATTAATGTCCAACAGAAGAGGAATTGTGTTTTCTGGACAAGCATTTCTACTGGTTTACATGACAGCCAAAAAGACTGCAGTTTTTGGCAGGTATCATAAGATGTTGAAGAAAGAGTTGATCTCTCTATATCTCCATGGAACAGATCTGAGGGCCAGTCGACACTAACTCAACTTAAGTTATCGGCACATGGCTGGTTCCGTTTGCTTTGCTATACAGAAGTATGAACACAAGTCTAAGTTCCACATGGATCTCTACTACTGTACCTATGTCTAGTCGTGGAGATTAAAAGCCCACATTTGTCTTTGAGTGTCGGCTGCTTCAACCATAAATTAGATGAAGAGCCTCACAGTTGTTTGTAAGATTAAATGAGACAATTTATATAAAAATGTGTATGCTATCAAGCTCTCTATAAGTGTTGGCTTTCTTCCTCCCACAGTGGTCATCTCAAGAAAAATTAGAGGGAATGGTGACCATAAAAACTCTGTATCATTTGAACAGAGACATTTTCCAAATCATGACTTAAATATAAATTAATTAATACCTAAAGTAGAATAAACATTCTTAGTTCTAAATCAATACTACAGAGAAAAAAAAAAAAAGAGCTAAATCAGTAATCTCCCAAGGTTGGTGGGATGAAATACTTACCTGACATCACGGGAAAATATATATCAAGCTCTCTCTGAGAATTCTTCCGGAGAGGATGAGGGCTGGAGAGCTGCCCTTTGCTGGCTGTGGCATTGGATGGGCCAGCTACAGCAAGGTAGGAGATCTCACCCACACAGTGTGGGTGTGGGAGAGCTGGTGGGCTGTTCATAGCTCGCATACCTCTCAAGCCCAGATCCAGAGCTTTGAATGGACTCACCCCACCATCTATGCCATTGACGAACTGTTGGAGTTCATGACAAGGCAGGTCCTAGATCCAAACCTACAGGAACTGTTGGAGTTCATGACAAGGCAGGTCCTAGATCCCAACCTACAGGATCTCCATGTCACTTTGTAACAACAGAATAGCCAAGAGGAGTCCCAGCGAGATTCCATTATTGACAGTGTAGCAGAAGCCAGACGTCCCTTACCAGACCAAGGACTCATTGCAATGCACATTTCAAAGAACTGTGGACAAAGAAGTATGCTTTGGGACGCACTCACATACTACAGCTTCCACAATGGGAGGTCGCAAGGGTGGAGGGCACCCTTGGTTACCAGGGGAGGGCGAGATGAGTGAGATTGAGGTAAATAATGTGAAATTCACAAATAAATAAATTAATAAATTAATTAATTAAAAGTAAAATTAAAAAAAAAAACTATACTCCACCCAAACAAACAAACAAAAAAAAAAAAAAGATTCTCTCTATTATTGGCTATGGTAGTTTCCAAAAACAGAATTGGAATTGCTAAGCCAGTGACTGGGGTGATAGCTCAATACTCATCAGTGCCTCCTGCTCTTCCACAGAACTAGAGTTCAAGTGGAGGCACCAACAACAGGCAACTAATAAGCTCCTGGAATTCCAGCTCCAAGAGACCTGATGCCATCCTTGACCTCCAAGCAATGAAGTATTATTTTGTGAGTCTTTGTGAGGACATTTCTGGACCCAGTTACCATTGGAATCAACAGATTGCCACTCCCAACATGAATGGACATCATAATCCATTAAAGCAGTGGTTCTCAACTGTCCTAATACTACAGACCTTTAATACAGTTCCTCATGTGGTGGTGGCCCCCAACCATAAAATTATTTTGTTGCTACTTCATACTATAACTTTGCTACTGTTATGAATTATAATGTTACAGTGATAATTTTAAGAATTCTGGAATTTTGGTTTCTCTAAAAATACACAAATATTATAAGAATAGGCTTTCATTTTCAACCCAGGATAAAGATATAGGGCTGCTTCTGACTGCATCATCTGGCTATGATTTGCCTCATGCTCTAGCAGAAGCATGATTTTCCCAGCCACAGATAATTTCTGTGACTGTGTGACACTTGGAAGTCTGGGGCATAGTGGGTGGTTGTTGTGCATTTAGGGAGATTAATTTCAGTTTGTTATTAGCCATGGTCAGAGAAGAAACAAAATGAAAAAAAAAATTAGATCCAGGGATCGATCTCTGTCTCTCTCTGTCTCTCTCTGTCTCTCTGTCTCTCTCTGTCTCTCTCTCTCTCTCTGTCTCTCTCTCTCTGTCTCTCCCCCTCCCTCTCCCTCCCTCACCCTCCCTCCTCCCTCCCTTCCTTCTCCCCCTCCCTCTCTCTGTCTCCCTTCCTTCCTCCCTCCCTCTCTGGTGTCTCTGCTGCTGCTGCTGTGTTCTCTCCTATCAAGCATCAGGAGGGTAAAGAGTGGAAAAAAGAAGAATCCACAAAGCATCAAAGACTAGCTATGTAATGTAAATATCTGACATGCAGGACTATCTAATATCCGACCCACAAAGAAGTTACACCCCACAGGCTCAGAACTGCTGCTGTAAAGGCTTCAATAACCACAGAAGCAAGGGCAACCATGTCATAAGTATAAGAAGATTTAAGATGCTCTTAAGAAAAAGTGTCAATTGACAATTTAAGAGAAGTTTCCAACTGAAATTCCATAATTAAAACACAACATAATTTTTATATACAGTATCACACCCCTGTATTTTCAAATATTTAGTTCAGTTTTTAAACTTCATGATTTACTTAACTTAAGCAATTAAGCAATGTCTTATAAAGAACGTTAATCAGAATTTAATCTACAGCAAAGAATATCCAAACTCCTATTATTAGACTTTAATCATTAGTTTAAAAATATTTTCAATTCATTATTTGAAATAATTTTTCACTGTTTCTAATAATCAGCATCAGTAAATGTTTAAACAAGTTGGTAATCCAAAGTGAAAAATAAAAAAATAAAAAGTAGTACAAATAACAATAATCTAAACAAATGAGTAATTTGATATTAAAAGGTATCTTTTAAATTATTACAGTCTCTAAACATTATACTCCATAATGAAATAAGAAAAATACTTCTTCCTTTATCTTTGGACTAAGCAACAATGACCAGTACTTCTACAAGTGGCATATAATACATTTTTCTTTAAGTAAGACAATTTGGAAAAACTGACATAATTTGGCAAATAACAAAAATGGGTGAGAGTGGCTGGACAGCCAACTACTGATATACAAATAAAACCCAAAAGGATTTTCATCGCTACTTTATGTGATAAAGAAAATGCCTACAATTGATGGGTCTTTTCTTAGTCTCTGTCCCAAAACAGAATTCCAGAAAATTATCTTCTGTTCAGATATCAAAGATCAATTTCCGAAATAGCACAAAAAAAAAAAAATCTCACATAGAACTATAGAACTCAGCTCAGAAGAGAAGGGAGAGAGAAGCAAAGACCTGAAAAGCAAACAAACAAACAAAAAAAAATCACCAAAACCTGAGCTTACCATTTATATACAAAGGTAGGTAGGCATGACATTCTGCAAATTCAATGCTTTGTAAAGCAATGCTTTAAACAACATATCAGCCCTAAAACAATGAAAATAAAAAATGGATTGTCTTTCTATAGTGTAATTCAGTCTCAAACTACAAATCAATGCCAAATAATTAGTAAATCGTAGTCTAGATTCATTATTAAGAATGATAGAGGTTTGAAGCCTGGTTGGGTCTACAGGCCAGAGTTCTAGGCTACACATGGCTACATAGTGAGACACTATCTACAGAAAACCAAAAGGTGAAGGTAGAGGTGTTGATGGGGTAAGTGGGAGGGGGGTAGCGTCCTGAGGAGAAATCCAGTGACCATTCCTTCTATCCTTTTCTACAATAGATGGTTCTGCTATTCTCCACCACCTGTTTCAGAAGGTGTACACATTAGTTCTTTCTTTGAGCTTATACAAAGTCAAGATCATTTAGTCCAAGTCACAAGTCCTGACAAGCTAATGGTCAACATAAAGAAAACACTGTACACATTACTGTCATAAGTCAGTCTGCCTAAAAGAACAGCATGTTCAAAGTGCTGAAAGGAACTTGGAAAAAAAAGTTTATACCTCCTTTAACCCTTGATTTTTCAAGAATCATTTCCCTGCCTTTACATTTGATCCAACCCAATCTTACCTTAGTCCCAGTTACCTTTTAACCTTTATATCCGTGACTTCTTCCAGTCATTTATATTTACATTGAAGTTTTCTATGCTTGTAAATTCAGCAAATATAGCAGTCTAGAACCATTTGGCTTTCAGGAACTCAGCTCATTTAAAACATCTATACAGTTTTTAAATTGCTTGCACTTCTAGCCTTTAGGTATTTTGAAATTTTTCATGTTACACCAGGAAGGCAATTCAACTCATAAAACAAAATAGTCTATAAATACAACTATCAATATTATACTGACCCCAACAAGTCAGGAGTCTCTTATTGAATACTGTCTCAGAGAAAAGAAAATTAATCATGTGACTAAGACTACTGTATGATGGGACAGAGAACTGAAACACCAGGGAAGTCGGATATTCACCTATTCCAGAGTCACTAAAGAAATGGAAGCCATGCCGTTCAAATGAGCCTGATGCACACTCCTTGTCTGTACTACCTAACAAATCCTCAAGGAAATTTCAAAATGGAAAGAAATCTGGGTCAATAGCCAGATATCATCCCTTTGAAAATCTAAAATATGACAATTTTGCTTCTTTTTAATTATAATTTTTCTTTCACTAAACACTGATATTATACCAGCTCTAATAATGCTTTCATTCACTTACTTGTCCATCTTCTGACTCAATGCCTACAATGCTGTGCTTTAGGCACTGGAAGTACAGCATTAAACAAACACTTACAAACCGCCTCCTTCCTAAAACCTCCATGTTTTCAAGTATCCAAAGACCAATGGGTACATTACCCACCCAATAGATTTCTTAACTGTATCTGCTGGATATTCACTGAGACAAGAAAGATGAGTCATCTGTCTACATGCTTGTCCCAACTGCAGCCACTATGGCTGAGACAAAAACTCTCAGTCATTGAGCTGAACACACACACACACACACACACACACACACACACACACACGCACACACACACACAAACACAAAAGTAGATGGTGTTTATTTCCTCTAGTACCTGCCACTAGGATGCTTGACTAACAGACATTGACTAAAAACAAACTGAAAAATTGACCTCTCTGGCAAAAGTCTTTCTCATAGGCTATGAGATATTCCCCTTCTTCCTATCTCAGCAGTGGTTTTCTTTTTAAAGCTGTGTGTACAAATATTTACTTTTTTTGGGTTTTGGATACACATTAATCCTAATACAAAAAAAAAAAATGATCACAGGGACAAATATTGTCTACTGATATTAAAGCCGACTTGTACTCTAGTGTTAACTAGGGAGTATCGCATAAAGTACAGAAAATTCATACAGCTTTGATATCCAGCTTTCATAGCCAAGTGTTATTGTACTGCCACTAAAAAAGTAGAAACACATCCTTGACACTTCCAGTACCCAAGCTAACAATATTCAACTGGCCTGGAGCAACAATTCTCTGAACGTGGCCTGGATGTGCAGGTCTCCACAATAACACTATTAAGACATGATTTCTCCTTTAGCACTTAATCTTCTCATGCATATCTGAACAAAGACTGTCCTGTGTTAACTTTTAGGTTTTCTGAAGAATACGACTACAATAATCTGTCTGTGATTCTTAATAAAGTTCATCAATAAAGCAAGAAGACAGGAGCTCAAGGACAACAGAACCTGACCTCACAGGCTCTTGGGCATCATGTCCTGTTTCCTGTTATGATGTAGCTACTATATTGTACTTTTCAAAGTCATTGGTGTGACATTTGACGCTGCCATCATTCTTCCAAACTCTGCCTTTCTTAGGCCATCGCTTACATGAGTGAGCTTACACCTGGTGTAATATGCATGCATCGACTTACTGTATTCATTCTGTGCCACCGCAGCCAGTGTAACGTAGCTGGGTGGAGGACTGTTTCCTTTGCTTTATTCATTGGTGTGTTCTTATCACCACGGAGAGATGATCTAATTCTCTAATACTTGCTGAACGAATATTTTTCATCATAGGAGAAGAGAATGATTTACCAGGTCAAGACTTACACACATCCCAAGATATATAGCAAAAGCCCAAAAGAGGATACTGTGGCCAAATAAGTTTCTCAGGACTCTACAGTTATCTCTGATAGTCTCAGCAATGAAGAAAGAGGAGAAGAGGCAAGGAGAGAAAACAATATAGAAAAAGGCCTAAGTGAAGAAGTCCAGTAGGTTTACTCCAGCCCCACCGTCTCGAGAAGGCAGAGGAAGCAGAGAGGGAACAGCACGGACCCACCTCTCTTCTCCTGGTGGAACTCCTCCAGAAGCTGCTCCTGCCTCTCAATGTGCTCAAACAGACACAGGAGCTCAGACTCCTTGTGCTCCGTGAGCTCCCTGAGCTCCTGTCTACAGGCCACCAGCTGCTGCCGCAAGGTCTTCTCTCTGCTCTCTCTCTCTTTCAGTTCCTCACACAGCCACTGCAGTTTGGTCTAAAATTTAAAAAGACATTTGTAGCAACTTATTAACAAGCAACATAAAAGTCCAGATCATAACAGCCTTAAAGGGACAAAAACCAATAGTAACATTATAATAATCTCAACAAATGAAGAGAAAGTTAAGCAGGATTTAAACCTTTAATTTGCTTTAAAGTTTATTGCAGTTCAGCGTTATTGCGGGAATTAAGCTACAAACGTCGAAAACTCTCATAAAATAGTCTGTGCACTCCATTACTTTTAGAAAAACAACACTACAGGAGTGTTGGCTAGTTAAGCTTCCGACCATGACACAGGTGCTAGTCCCTTAGCATGATATGAGACAATTTACAACAGCCATTTTTAAATTTCAAAAAAAAAAAACCTCAGAATAAAACTACTTGAATTTAGAGGTGGAGGTGGTGAATGCATACATTCATAGTCATAAAGACTAGAAACATGCGGAGCCATACACCCAACAAATCAGGCAGACTGAAGGGTTATAGGCAGGAAGCACAACAGCAACAGCTGCATAGAATTAAGAAGAGACGTTAACCCATGCAACTATTTTTCAAAGACTCTAACCTCACCCACCTTCAATATTCAGACATTTCAAGCAAAATGTGAAAGAAATATATTTTCCTGCCTTCGATATAAAATGATACTGTAATGTGTTGAGAATTCCCACGATAGGCTGTTCAACAAGCCCAGCTGGGACTTTCAACACGCTCTTTACTATAGGCAGAAGCAAGCTGGGTAAAACATCAGATAGAAGGAACAATCAGGGGTACATGTGCAGACACTGACACCCGGAGAGCAAAGGGATTTGTTGGGTTAAAGTGTGTCCCGTGTCTGTTCCGCCACAGGGCTAGGGCCACTTGGGGAGACAGAGGCAGGAAATTTAACTGCATTCTCACGCCAGCACTGGGAAGCCATGGGACCCTACTCCAGGGGTCTGAGGTCTCTGAGACTGCCAGAGTTGGGAGATGGGGTCCCCTACCAAAAGGTGGCTGGGGATCAGCTTGTTCTCAGGCTCTTGGGCTTCAAGACGCAGCTGGGAGCCAAGAGTGAAGTGGATTGGCCCACTGCCCAAGGGGAGAAAAAGGGAGAGAAGCTCTGGCTGTGCCCCAAGGGATGAGAGTTCTTGGTTTGGTCGTGGAGGCTCACTTGGCTGGCTTGTGTAGGTGGTCTTTGAGGTTGGGAACACAGAGAGGTCTTCTGCAGGAAATTAGAGGGGGGTAGGGTGCGCTCTGGAGGAAAAGGCCTGCTCCACTGTTCCCCACAGCAGATCCCAATGGAAAAAAACAGTCCATGGTCTTAAGACGTTTATTGCCATGGCAGAATGTAGATGAGAAACTGTACCCCAGTATCTCAAGGCGGGCCTGGGATGAAATACCTTTCTCGAGGAGGAGGGTCTGAGAAGGAATGGCTATGCCCTTCTGGCCTTAGGTACCTCATTAATATGGAGATCTGTCTTGAGGCTCCCTGGCCTGTAATTACACCCTCTACCTGTAGAGGGAGTAGTAGGGGCATTGCCCTACCTGACTAAAGGACACGAGGCTGCGTCCTCCTGTCAGGAGCCTAGAGTCTGACAGCATGGCGAAACACATGCCATCCCAGGGTCAACTGGGGTCTCCCATGGTTTCTAGCCTGTGTTGGACCAGAAACGAGGCTGCCTTTCACGGTCCTACAGGATGTGATACACATTTCTGTTTTGGAAGACTATCACAGCTGCACAAGGGGTTAGACAGAACGTTACCATATAACCCAACAATTCTACTGAATAGAATAGACAAATGAAACCCATGAGGAAGGCATGCAGGGATGCTCAAGGCGGCATGTTTACAACAGTCCCAAAAGAGATGCCAAAGTCCATCCAGTGACAAATGGATGGATACACTAGGCCTAGCCAAGCAGTCAAGAATGATATGGCAATAGAAGAGAGGCAAACACAGCAGGACACAAAGCAGGCGAGCCTTGAAAACAACATTCTCCTATAGGAAGGAAGGCAACCGCAAAAGCACATGTTTGTATGAGTCCATTGTTTTCCATGCACAATAAACAAAGGGTAGAAACGAGGTGGTAAATGACAGAGCAGGATGGGAGCTGGGGGAAGGTAGGCACATACTGGAAGCTGGAAGTCAAGGAACAGTAACACAGCTGCAAGAAAACCAAGAATACAGCATGAGCCAAAGATTGCACATTTCTGATCTGACAGTTCCTCCAAACTCATAGTAAGGTAGATAGAAGAATCAATACTAGTAGGTGCGTTTCTAACTTACTCGAGTGTGAAAAACCCAAAAGCGACAAAGCCTGGGGAAGGAGAAGTCAGTCTCAGACTAGAAAATGAAGAGCTTGAGCAGATGAGACCAGAAGCAAAGAAAAAGGGTATAGACAGATAAAGAGCCTCGGAGACCTGGGATACAGATTACAGCTCAGCAATAGAGGCAGCTGAAGTTCTCAAAAGAGAAAAAACTATCCAGTAAGACTAAGAGACAGTAAATAGCTTAAGACATAGTGAACACAAAAATAAAACCTCAAAATAAAGCAGGAAAGTGACCTTGCAAGGACAGGAAGTAAAACCAAGAAGACATAGGGGTGGAGCCCAAATGCCAAAATACAAGATGGATGTTTGCAATGTCGAGGACTGTTAAGAAAAAAAAAAAAAAAAAAACTAGGAACACTTTGTAATGTAAACAGAAGATTCTATGACCAAAATAACTGTAGCTACTCCTTCTAGTCAAAACAGGGCTGGAAAGCTGAGTGTCACACTAGATGGTGACTGTTTCTACTGACAAGAGGTAGCAAGAAAGGGAGATCATGACTCAAATCTTATTCTTCTCATCTCTACAGTGCCAGAATATTTAAACTGAGAAAGCACTTAAAGTATTATACAAGAAAAGTTATGCTACCTAATATAACTACTAATTCTAGATAGACATCAGTTGAAAAGAAGTCACACTAAGTCATTAATTTACTAATGGACAGATTAAGAGACTGCTTATGCCTCCCTGCAGTATTCTATTTTAAAACCACAATCTGAATCTATACATAATGTCTTTTTATTTTAACTTCAAAAAGTCTGTTATTGCTTCAAGAAAAGCTTCCTGCAAGCTTCCCTGAGCATCAGACCATTACAGGCAGGATGCAGTGGGAGAGAGAGAAGCAAGATTAGACGTAGATACCGGAAAAGGTGGCCTGGGTAGCCAAGCCTTTCTGTTGTCGACTTGGGTAGTTTAAGCACATACAATTTTATCCTTGTAAGGGATTTAGATCTTCAAGACTTTCTCCAAGGATGCTGTATCTTTACCTGAAATCTTCTGTAGAAAGGGCCAATGACAATACGTTGACACTAACATGGTATCAGGGACTCCAAAGGATCTCACAAAGGCAACTAAGTGAAAAGTGGGATGTTTAAAATCTACAATCATACTACTGGTGTGTGTGTGTTTGTGTCTGTGTGTGTGTGTGTGTGTGTGTATTTGTGTGTGTGTGTTTTAATGAAGTTCTGTTGGTGATAATGTACCACACAAACAAGATGTAAAAACAAACAAACAACAAAAAATAACCCGGAACCACACATGGGAAACCTCCTCTCGAGCTGTCGCTTAGAGGAACACAATAGTCTTCCAAAACATCATCTTTAGTTGCCTTGCAGAACTTGGAGGTAAGACTCAACTGCAAAAGATGCCACACATTTTGAACATGTGACTTGGAGGAACCAATCTGGGACGAACCTGGAAGACTCCTCTCTGAGAACAGGCTATCAACGTATTGGAAGGTACTAAAGCAAGCTTCCAAGGGACAGGAGCAATTAACAGTCCTACCCAGCTGAAAAGCTTACAAACCACAAATGACTGGACTGGTAAAATATCTCCAATGATACAATAGTGGCACTTTCATCTTGGGGATGGACACCAACGACTGTCTCACTGTACTTCAGGCTTGCCCTACAGGAGGGAATATGTGCCTGGTGCTGGAAATCTAGTCAACATCCACAGCTTGAGAAGTCAGGCCTGAGAGGAAAACCTACCTCTACCATGATTTTAAACCAATATAACTTTCAGCTCAATTCTAAATACTTACCTTTATAACCAAATGTAGCTCTTGTCCCCCATCAAAGAAGCTTCTTTATACAACAAATGGAGATTCTTACAGAGATCCACTACTAATCACACTGAAGAGAATACGGGATTTCGGGGGTACTAACCTCAACTGATACATACGCAATGCACCCTTGACATAAGCCAGGACACTAGTAACTAGATGTCCCCTAGGAATGACAATGGAAATACAGCCACCAAATATCAACAATAGAGTTTCCTGAACAAGACCAGAATATTGAAACCTCCAGTTGAGATGCCAATGAGGACAGCAGAAATTCTACATGGTCTGAGACATAGATGAAGAGGTACATGTAGCCAATGGCTGCTGAGAGAAGGAATCAGTCTACTCGAGGGATAAGCTCCCACAAAACAATGTTGAATCTTAAGTGGTTAACCACAGACACTACATTAAATGACTATGAGTAACATTAAATGAAATCAGTAGGCTATATATACACATACGTATGTGAGTGTGCTCATACACATGCACGCGCGTTCACACACACACACACACACACACACACACACACACATACAAATACATGCAGATATAATGATAATAACCAAAACAGAGACCACAAATGAGGCGAAGCACAGGAGGAGTTTGAGAGAAATGACACAGAGAGAGTATTCATGTATAAAGCCCTCAAAATACGACATATCTTAGCAGACATTAAAGACCATTCAAAAAATAACATATTTAATAACACTATCAACTTGAACTACAAAATCCATGCACAACAGAGATGGGCTAAACTCTGCCCGTGAGAGGCTGAGTAACTAACTATACCCTTTATACACAGTGTTAGTAGCTATGGCACGGCACTTAGAAGCTAGACACTCCCTTTTTTTTCAATAAATGGGCACGTAACAGAGGACTTCACTCAGTAGCATCACGGATTAGCCAACGAGCTTAGAAATTGGGGAAGTGGTACAAAAAGCTAACTCTAATGGTCAAATCTCAAAATTCAATTTTCTGGAAAGTGAACTACTTAAATTCTTTAATTACTGCCAATAAAAATACACTAAGCATTATTTCTCCAAGGATTAGCCTAAAATCCAGCATTATTCAAAATTACAGAAAAATATGAAATGTCAGAATATTAAATTGATTTTATTAGCCTGATGGTGTTAAGTCTAGTATCTTTTAACAAAAAATAAAATGAAATAACTTTACAAACAGGAGAAATTCATATGCACAGGATAGCATTTAAAAGGGCCAGACCTGAAGGAAGATGCATTAAAAAGCAAAGGAACACAGGCTGATACAAGGTCTGGGTTCACAGTAGGCCACAAACTATACAGGAGAAAACTGTAACTGTGAAAACTGAAAAAACAAGACTCAGCTTTTCAACCTCCAACGAAAAGGAAGACTGCCTGTTCTGGGACCAAATCACTGTGAGATTCTTCAGGACTTGATTCGATTGCAAACAGCTACAGGAACCAGGTAGGAAACATGATTAAAATAAGAGAAGAGATACACTATTCATTCTGGCTGCTGTTTCACTAGTTTATCATTTTGAAATATTTGGTATTTGAAATACAACATGCCTTTCTAAAATCAACCCTAAAAAAAATAACAGCACAAGTGTAACATAAAAGTCAAGCAACATTTTCCTTCACATGGTGTAAGCCCCAGTTTTAATGTGATCGGGCCCAATATTCTTCTCAGCTCCCATGGCTTCGAGCACGAGGACAAGACTTCCTAAAGGGAAAAACTAATTCCACATTGTAACAATGCTTTTTCCGTATCATTTTCAACATTCACTCACTACCACTGGGGGAAAAAAACAAATTTGGTAAAAGGAGGAGGAGGAAGAAGAAGAAGAGGCAGAGGAAAGAAGAAGAAGCAGAGGAAGAAGAAGAGGAGGAACAGGAATAAGGAGGGGGAAGAGGAGGAAGAAGAGGAAGGTGGCCTCTGAGCCCACCCCTCGCCAGCCTTCATCAACCTATTTTTACTCAGTGACATAATTGCAGACACGAAAACTCAGCCCAGGCTTTCCTTTCCTGAGTCCATTCAAATCAATCCCATCTCAGTGTCTGACCTCTGTTCACTTGACTGAACAGTGTTCATTGCTGAACAGTGGTAACAGAGGAACAACGCATCTGCCTCGTCCTGCTCAATAAATTATGATAAAAATAACAATGTAACAAAAAAAGAATCCTAAAAAAGCCATCAATCAGGTTTCAGTTATATAAATTTCACCCTCTCAAAAGTCATGCACTGAAGCAGAAGCCTAAACATAGTTGTATCTACAGAGCCCTGAGGGAAATGATAAAAATCCTGGAGTAAGGGTAGGACTCTACCCTTGAGACCTGGTGTCCCTGTAAGACTAAAGAGACCAAAACCCTTTCCCATAAGATATACACAGAAGACATATCAAGACACAGACAGAAGGTGGCTCCACAAGCCAGGAAGACAGCCAAAGCACCACCTTTACCTCAGACTCACCTCTCCAACTATGAGAAAATAAATGCCAGTTGTTTAAACTAGAAGTCAGTATGTGGCATTTTGCTACAATAAGCCAAAGAGATGGCTGTAACATAACCAATGACTTCAATAGACTCCTGCAAAGGCTTTTATCCTACTGTCAAAATTAAGATTTGGTTGTATTTAGAGGCTTCATACAAAGTGAATATAAATATAGACGATATTAACAATCCAAAATAAAATTAAAATTTATGGAAATTTAATCAACCAATAATCAGTTATAAGAAATCGTGTTTCTTAGATAAATACCCAACGTGTTCATTAAGCATCCTGAGAAAGTGCCATGGAACCCAGGACTTTAACCGCTGCAAATTATAATTAGCTGGCAAGGCTATTAATCATACAGCAGAAACCTTTCTATTAACCACTCACAGGAGCATTTTACAGATTGCATAATAGACTCATTTATTTAACAACATCAACAAGCAGTGCTAAATAAACCAACACAGGGAATTTGAAAATAAGGCAGTTTTTATCTCTGTCAGCTCAGCTCATAATTAGGTGGGAATATTCATAAGCAGCTACTAAACCTATCACAAGGATCTTTCTATTCTGTGAGAGGCTGCTACAGAGCCTTAACATAATATAGGAAAGGTATTAAGTAATGACTCAAAACTCAAAACCAGAGAAAACAGAAAACTCACATAACAGATGATGGCCTCTGTAGTCAGCAATAACACGAGGACCCATAATTTTCCTGCTTTAACTACTATGTTCCCTCATCAAAACTCTAAAAATAACTTTGAGGGGGAAAAAAAATGCTTGTATAAGAACCAGGGGGGAAAGAATGGCATTGTTTTTGGTTTGGTTTGGTTTGGTTTGGTTTGGTTTGGTTTGGTTTGGTTTGGTTTGGTTTTGTTTTGTTTTGTTTTGTTTTGTTTTGTTTTTTTAGAATATGCTGTCACCAAAATAAACTGAACTAGACCATACAATTCAAATACAAGTTAAGTTAAAAGTATTTTTCATGTTTATGTGGTACTAAGGGTCATACCCAGGGCCTCACACATGTTTGGCCAGCGCTCTGCCACTAAGTCAATCCCCAGCTATCTTTTACTTTTACTTTGAGAGACAGTCTCACTAAGTCCACCCTTGAATTGCACTCTGATCCTCCTGCCTCAGCTTCCTAAGTAACTGAGCTTATAGGCCAGTGTTACCAGACTCAGAGTAGGATTAGAATTTTTAAGCAATCAAATCTTACTTCTCAATATGATCAAAAAGGAAAAACATCTCCAAAATAAGTGTATATTTTAAGATATAAATTATTTTCCCCTAAACTGTGTATTCCCCTTATATATAACCTAAAGCATATTTCCAACAAAGAAACAAGTACTGAGTATGATATTTTCATTTTTTTACTGAGAAGATAGAATATTTGATGATTATTCATATCTTAAACAAGAACAGACATGATCGAATAATTTTCACAAAAAATAAGGCAATATCCAAAAACGTGAAGTTTTGTTTGAATGTGTACCACAAAACTAACACAGAATACAAAGAGTTCAGCAAAGTGCGCCAAAGCCTTCTCAGTAACTCAGGAGCTTCTGTTCTCGGGTAAAACTCAAAACCATAAGCACCCCAGTTCTCTGATCTGCAGCAGGAGCGGCTACTCCATAATCTCTCCTGACACTTGAGCTGAACCAGAGTAAACACGGGACTGTCCAGCGCCTAGCATAGGAAATGCTATTAACACAAGAAGGGCGGCTCTGAGAAAAATCCCAAATAGAGCAACACAGGGAAGGTACCCAATCCTAGGACATAATACTAGTCTCTGTTAAGTAAAGGAAACCCCAGCCTCTACATGGCCTGCTAGAATTTACAACAAAATCTTTCCCTTAATCTACAGGAACTACTTCCCTGGCATTCTTTAATAGCTATCTCCGCTCCCTTCCTATAAAGCCTTATCCTGATGCTCCACTGGTTACTTTATCTGCAAATTTGGACAGACTCAGTTGGATTTCATGTTTCTGTCATGTCACCGCTGCCCACAAAGGGACAGTGATAAACACCCCACCCAACCTGCTAGTTCTTCTACAGTTAACACTAACAAAAGAAATTCATTTACTAGATTTATGAAAACAATTACCAACTGCCCTCTGAGGTCCTTCCAATACTGCAGGATGTCAGCGTGGGCTAGCTGAATAGCAATTCTGCTTTCCATACAGTTTTTGTCCCCTGATTTCAGATCTTATCGGCAATACTTATAGAGCTGTCTAGTCATAGTTCACAGACATTACAGGATTGTAGTCCATCAATAACCCAAGCCATCTTTCCAGGAAATAGATTCAATTCCTCCCTAGTCAGTTGGTCAGCATGGTATTTGTTATCACACTCTTTTACACTGTGGAGGGGACAGTTGTCTCCTGCAGACTTAAACCTGGTCTGATCAGGAGTTCAATCCCATTAAATGATAAGGGAAAACTGCTCACTAGCTCCCAAATTAAAGAGCTATGATGGAGAGTCATCTCTGCTTCTCATAATTGAACAGAAGCGCAGCAGTGAATACTCTCTGTTAGGAAATGATAAAGATTTTAACTTGAGAGAAAATCCTAAGGACATTGCTCTTGTTGTCAGAACTGCAGAGTTAGGAAAAAGAAAAAGAGAAATGTTAAATTAATGCAAAACAGGAAGTCCCCAGCCAAGGAATTCTGAGATACCAAAAGACATACGTTCTGCACTTGCTATGCAAGAGGCGAAAACCTGAATTTGCGTCTACTTCTACCAAAAATGGTTGAAATGCACAAGATTGATGATTCTGAAGAAGAGAGTTTTACACAGCAAGGTAAATTCTGTGTTCATTCACAGTGTTTGCTTTTTTTACTCTCCTCCCTAAAATACATGCTGGCCTTCAGAGGTACTCACTGTCATGGCACACTTCCCACCAGCACCTCCGCAACACCCTCCTGCCACTGTTTTATCCGTAATTGGCCAAATAACTTCCACATGCTTTTTATTTGTATGTGTATGGGTGTTTGACCTTAGGGGTGTGGGTACTTTGCTGATGTGTACATGTGTGCACCACTTGTGTTCCTAGTGCCCCAAGAAGCCAGAAAAGGGCTTTAGGGTCCCTGTAACTGGAGTTAGAGATGGGTGTGAGCCTCCGTGTGAGTGCTAAGAACCAAACTCAGGACTTCTGGAAAAGCACTCAGTGCTCTGAACTGCTAATCTACCTCTACAGCCTTTACACGATTTTTATATGACTAAATTTAAGTGTTGAGTCCTTGCAGAAGTTTATTATGACACGTTCGCGACATTATATGCCGCCATCTTACCAGCCCAAACATCAGTTACTTCTTCATTTTCCTATGCCTCTTTGTCAATGTCTTCAGATAGCTATAACAACATAACATACCTCAAAGAATGTTTTGGAATCCATGCACACCTCAGTATTAGCCCTGAGACTACATGAGAGACAGGGTGATTGACACAAAGGATTATACAATAAACAAATGTTGGCTCAATAAACAAAGAGTGGTAGGGTATTGACACTGACTCCGACAGTAGGTAATATGCCCATTCATCCTTTCCATGGAAGTGAGGAAGTTACTTTCCTCCTGTGAGACTTCACTTCCCTCATGTTTTCAGACAAGCATAATGGGAAAGGGGAGTATCATGGGCACATAGAATGCATCAGGCCCAGGATTCAAGCACAGCGATCAACCATTCAATCAATCAACGAACCAACACACAAATTTTAAAGTCTCTTCATACAATAGACTAGCAAATTGAAAGTATAAGTAGGCCAATATATACTATAGGTGGTTTTATTATGCAACTTACATGAAATGAAAAGATTGAGATATGTGTATCTTGAAGAAAATTATTCTACAAAGAACTGAAAGTGCACAGGGCTAAAAATATTTCATATATTTTATATCAGTGAGTTTGCAAATTGACCTAACATATAAAGGCAGTTGGTATATATCCCAGAGTGAAAGTCATGGAAGAAATAGAAGAGAGATTGGGGGTGGGGATGGAGGAGCTGAGTGATAGATAGATAATGTCCATGTATGAAACGTTCAGACAACAGAACAGTGCAGAATTTTCAAATAAAAATAAAAAATTATTGAAATTGAACTTTTGATAATATAAAACTACCTAGATGAATCGTGACACAGAGAAGTTATCTTTAGGGCATAAAGTAGCTCCTTTTAGTCTTGTAAACAACAACTCAGGGAGTAAAGGGATTTTCTTGAGACAAGCAGAGTGAGCAGACTGTAAGCTTACAGAAGAATCAAGGTGGATTTCATAAGTATGTATAAAATAAACATGAGTTGTAGCTGTTCTGGCCTTCAGACACTTCCAGAGACTCAAGTAAATAAAAATCAAAAGAATTTATCTCTGTAACAATCTGGTTCACAAGCCAAAATTTTTATCTTCCTTTATTTTCTAATTCTTTGTCTATACTAAATACGGGGCGGGGGAAGAAATTTAGATGCCTTTTACATGGACCAAAGTACTCTGCTCTGGTAACCAAATGTTATCTTTATATTCTCAGTCATACAAAAAAACATTTGGTTAAGCTAGGCATGGTGATGTGCTCAGGAGTCAGAGGTGGGTAGATCTCTGTGGGTTCAAGAACAGCCTCCTGCTCTGCACAGCAGGGCTACACAGGGAGGCCCTGACTCAAAAGAAACACAAAGCAAACAACACACACACACACACACACACACACACACATACACACACAGAGACAGTCAGATAGAGATAGTGGATGGGTGAATGGGTAGCTGGTTGACTGGGTAGGCAGAGAGGTGGGTAGGCAGGAAGGTGGGTAAGCAGGTGGGTGTGTAGGCAGTTGGGTGGGTAGGCAGGTGGGTGGAGATATGCAGGCAGAAAGACAGACAGACAGATGGGAGATATACATGGCTAAACCAAATATGATTTCTTTAATGTCATAAACATTAGGATCCCGTGATGAAGTACCTTGCTTTCAGCTAACCATCGATGTGGATCATAATGTAACTGAGGACCAGAGGTAAATACCTACAAAAAGAGAAAAGAATGTCAAAACGAGATTTTTCTCTGGCGTGAACATACGTAACCAAAATTATTGACCACAACATACAAATAATTATTTGTTAAATGTAAGGATTTTACGAGAGGAAGACTGTATCAAGCACACAGTCAATTTCACAGCACAGTTACTAAGTGTCTGCTATGCTCCATTTTCTTGATGACAATACGCAGCCAGCTCACATACAGAGACATAGACGATCCAGCTGTCTGGTGGCACCATCACTGCTCTCTGCAGTTGAGTCCATGAGATTTCACCTGGCACACAACCTTGATTAAAACCTGTTTGCTTCACCTATTGCTTTATATTTCAAAATACTCACAAAATTCTGTATTAAACTGTTGCCTACATTAGCTGCCTTGATTATCTCTATATCAACTCATTTATAAAATCTCAGAACATCTGGTTTTGCCTTATTACTGAGCTAAACGGTACTCAAAAGCTGCTGGTGCCTTTATAATTATACACACAAATTGTATTATTCCTAGTTCTATGCTACATGGAATATTTTTGCAGAACGTTTCAGTGTTCTTTAATGTGAAAATATCCTTTCTTTTCTAAAGAGACATCCATGTATATTCTCAAATGCTTCCATATCTCCTGGTTTGTCTCCACATTACTTCTCTGTCAGAATAGCAATAGTTAATTCACTCACGTTCACACTTAGTACATATGTGGTATCTACCACATTCCACACACAGAAGTGTCTAACACCCACCATCTCTTCCACGGTTTCCTTGCATCTAACCCTATTCTCATGTAGATTTGCTTGTTTACTTTCATTTTGTCGCCTATTTTGAAACAGGGCACTGATCTGCAGCCCTGACTCACTATTTCTATTTCACTATTCACTATTTCTTTCTCCTCTTTCACCAATGTGCCGTGCTGCTAACTATCTGTGAGCATCCATTTGACAGAAGCTGTCCTTTCCGTTTCACAACCTGCTGCTCCATTAAATCTTTCCTGCCTCAATTAAACCTTCACCTTGAGTAATAATAAATATCTTGATATAAGAAATACAAGCAATGTTTGTGTTTTATGATTCTCTCCACAGATTTACAAATGACTTCATGTTTAAAAGAACATTTGTAGCCAGTGATGAATGGCAGGGCTAAAGGCTATCAGTGCCACGGGAACAAGCGACCACCTAACGGTGAAGTATAAATCATATGCACAAGTGTTTCTACTGCTGGGCACAGAAAGCACTCAGTGTACAATAATGACGACACATCAAGTTGTCATCCAAAGTAAACCTCAAGGAACTGTGACAACAACACTGAAACGGACCTGTGCTGTGAAGGAAGAGAACATGTATGTACATCCAGACACAATAAAACACAAAATTACTTTCAGAGCCTGTTCAAAGAACAATTGTTCCCTATAAAGAAACATAGTATTTGAGAATGTTCGTGTCCATGAAAAACCGGTGTTTTCCTGCAGTTTCATGTAACAAGGCTTATTATGCATCTTATAACGTGATTCACATATTTTGATTTTAATGCTCACATAACTGAAATTAAATATTTAAGCATCGAGTAAATGCTACATTGCTAATATATGTTTCTCTATATAAAATTAGGGTTTACAAGTTACATACTCAGAGAAGCCTTGACATTTAAGAGAATAACATTCAACAGGAAAAGGTAAGCCATCATACAGCAGACCCTGTAGCATCCCCATGAGTCAGCTTTCCACTTAAGCCAACCATTCTCATCCTAACATCACAGCCTTCTCATGATACTTGAACACTGCCTCAAAAGAAGGTACAGGGAATTACAAATTGCAAAATATCTACCTATTCTGTTCATTCTGCCAATTAAAATATTTATATTAAGGTTGAAGCCTTGGAAGCTTTGATTGAAACAGGAGAATTATATTTTCATTTTCTTTTAAACATCCTTAGAGAACAAGAAAGACAGAAAAAAAGAATCAGAAATTGGGGGAAGAAAACTAAAAAGACCATTCGCTAGCGGAGGAAAAAAGAGTAACTGAGCTCCCAAACCCAGCTAAGCACAATACCATGTCGGAGTGTGGCCATGCCATGGCTAAAAGTACCACTTCATCCTAATATACCAGGGGTATGTCAAGTAGAATACAGCAGGGCCAGAGTCTATACTTGTAACTGTCTACCTTCAAAGAATTCAAATACCCGTGGGACAGTCTTTTTATTTGTCATTTCATGACAGCCATTAATTGATAAATGATTAATCCTAAATATAAAGAAGAATATACTGACTAAAATTGTTTCAACAGGGAAAACGCAACAGTGCAGCGTTCCTCTAATCGGGCTCCAGTCAGTCCACAACGCTTAAGTCCCACTTGAGATTTAATCACACTGATATCTAGGAACAAGTACTGAGCCCCTCCAGATCTGCTTCTCTTTTCCACGCTATATTTCATGGGGTAGTGAAGGACGGATTGGTTTTCGGGGATAAGGAAGACAGTGAATACACCACACTTATCATTAAACCTCTCATGAAGAATTCAATAGATGCTAACAACATCACTAACAGGATACTGTGGTGGAAACCTCGGAATCCAAGCTACTTGACACAAAGGATGTTTTCCTTGATCAGTATGCTGCCTCTTTGTTGAAGGGCTGCCTTTCACTGAGTGAGACATGGGTAACTCAATGAAACAATTCACACTTCCACCATGACTGTGTAGTAATACAATTTCTAACTCTAAGCAATGGAAGATGTTATTTATTTCATAAAAAAAAATTCTGAAATAAGAATGCATAATCACATTACAATCCCATTCTAATTATATATTAGAAAACTAACTGAAACTTTAAGGCACGTAATAGGAGAACTCATAATTACTTTCAATTTCTCCATTGAGTCTCTGGAGAAAGTTTTACAAGCTTCATCAATTTCTTTTCCTATTACACCAAGAATGGATTCCTGTTCCGTCTCCAAACAAAGAAGCTGGTCTTTGAGCTGCAGCCTGGACTCTTCCATCCGCCGTAAGTGTTCTTCTTCAGTACTTATAAGTTTCTCCTGTGGCATGAGGAGTAAAACAGAAGCATATTAAGTGGGGCCGAGACACACTTATCTATGCAACCAAACCTAAGAACTGGATTAGAAAATATATATACTGGCTGTCCCTTCACTGAGCAAAGTAGAGATCCTATTAAAATCCATGTGTGAACAACTGACAAAATTACTACATGAATTCTATGAAAAAAAAATGTTGAAATGTCCTTTTCCATTTAATAACAGTGCTACCAGTGGATTGGCAGAAAAGATAAAATGAGTAATGGATCTTATGTAGACCCTAAACATGAGTAAAATGCCAGAAGTATACATTACCAAATATGATGCTTGGTAGCATCAAATGGAGTAGGTTTCTCCATTTGAGAGGCATGTGTTATCACCTAAATTCCCTCACAGTGTATTCTTCCAAGGTTCCAACTTTTGAATGCTCTCATACCACACACATGACTTTAGACATGAAAACTTAATAAAACCTGAGATGGAAACACATTCCAAGTAAACAAATACATTTAATAAAAAGAGGTTTTCCAGGAGTCCTTGAAGAGATTACACGCTCTTTGGGGTTTGCTCTAAGTAGAACAACTCGTAATCCTTACTATTTATTATACAATCCTCAAGAGTTATGATGCAATAATTTCATGAAAACTGAGCATCCTTCAGGTGAAAATGCAAAACCTCTAATGCCCCCAAGCCCACAACTCTAGAACAACAGTCACGACAGTCAGTATACTTCACCCTGGGTTGTGGGTTAGGAATGTTTAACTGACAAAGTCAGTACAGTCTAAAGCTATCCAAGGCTCTAACATATGAGTTGCTTCTGATCTCCTGTATTTTTAACACGTGCACTAGAGAAATTCAGAACCATATAACACAGGGCATGTAAGGCAATGAAATTACTGGAACTCTATAAATAGCAGACCACAGTCACAGTCTTACTTAATATATGCTCAGCCACCAAACTCTAGCCTAGTGCCCTTTTATTACCCAGTAAGACACAACCAATCCACAAGTAGTGCACGGGCATCAAACCCATAAAAAATTTCCAAAAAAAATAAGAAAAAGAAACCCAGTTGTAAAAAATGAATCATTAGAGCTACAGAGATGGATCAGCAGTTAAGAACACTGGTCGCTTTTCCAGTGGACCTCAGTTCAATTCTCAGCTTCTCATTGCAGCTGACAAGTGTCTCTAACTCTAGTTCCAAGGAATCTGATGCCCCCTTCTGGCCTCCATAGGCATCAGGTACACACATAGTGCACAGACAGACTTTTGGGCAAAACACTCATACATAAAAAATAAAAATAAGTAATTTTTTCCTTTTATTGAAAACAAATTCTTTTCTCATATAATATATCCTGAATATAGTTTCCCCTCCCTCAGCTCTACCCATTTCTTCCCCACCTCCCACCCCTCTAGATCCACTCCCACTCTATCTCTCATTAGAAAAGAACAGGTTTCTTCAAGTAAATATGACAAAATAAAGTATAATGAGGTAAGGCAAAAACTCTCATATTGAAGTAGAACATAGCAACCCAACAGGAGGAAAAGAGTTCCAGGAAAAGAGTCAGAGACCCACTTGTTCACACAAGAGTCCCAGGAAATACCAAGCTAGAAGCTGTAATAGACATGCAGAAGACCTAGTACAGAACAATACAGGCCCCGCCCTTGCTGCTTCAGTCTCTGTGAGCTCATCTGTGCCTTTCTTGGCGATTTAGAGGGAATGAATCTTTAGTTTTTTAAAAAGAAAGAACTTCTTTTTTAAAAAGGGAATGACTTATTTTTTTTTCAAAAACTTTACCATATATGATTACTGGAAGTAGTGCTCTGTTACATAAGGGCACTTCTCGTAAAGTCTATAATGTATCCCCCATGCCCCTCCTCTTTTCTTTCCTCCTTTTTTTTCTCACACTTCTTTGTGCTCAGGCAGTTTCACTGACTTGGTTGGTTGGTTGGTTGGTTGGTTGGTTGGTTGGTTGGTTGGTTGGTTGGTTTAGCAGTGGGACTGGGGCAACAACCCAGTGACTGTCTTCCTGCAAGATGTGCTGGGGTAAAGGTGGTGCAGCACTTGTGGGAGTGGACAACCAATGACTGGTCCAACATGAGGCCCACACCATGAGGCCCACACCATGAGAGGGAACCCACACCTGACACTACCTGGATGGCTAGGAACCAGAGGCAGGACAGCCCAGAAACCCAGGATAGAACTAAACCTAACTGGCCAAAATAAATAAGGTCAATGAAATGACTCCTAATGATATTCTGCTATACTCATAGGTCAAAACTGTCCTCAGAGGACCATCATCTAGCAAATGATCGGAGGGGATGCAGAGACCCACAGCCAGACACTAGGCAGAGCAGGAGAACTATGCAGAAGAGGGGAGAAAGGACTATATGACCAGAGGGGTCAAGGACACCAGACAACAGAGCCCACAGAAACAACTAAGCAGGGATCATAGGACATCACAGAGATGAAGTGATGATCAGAGACCCGATATGGATCAGAGCTAAGTCCCCTGCATATACCTATGGTTGGTGCTCCTGTAGGACTCCTAGTAGTGGAAATGGGAGGGACTGGTATCTCTGACTCTTCTGCCTACACTTGGGACCCCTACCCTCCTATCGGGATACCTCATTCAGCCTTGATATGAAGGTCTCACTATAATGTGTTAGACTATGTTTGCCGGATATTACTGGGAGGTCTGATTTTTTTTTTAAAGGGAAACAGGAGTGAGTGAATCTGTGGAGAAGTGGAGGAGGAACTGGGAGGAGTAGAGAGAAGGAGTAGATCTGTAGGGGGAGGAATTGGGAGGAGTAGAGAGAAGGAGTAGATCTGTAGGGGGAGGAACTGGGAAGAGTAGAGGAAGAGAAAACTGCAGTGGAGATGCAATGTATGAGCGAAGAATGAATGAAAAAAAGAGAGAAATGTCTTAAAATAAAATAAAAATACTAAAGTTTGGTTCACATTACAAAATAAATTAAAGCTCTTCGGCCAACAGGCACAGAGCCTTGGACAACTTGTCTTCCAGCACTCCATGCTCATGGCCTTACCTGCTTTTCCACTGTCTCCTACTGACTCAGGCTCTCGAACTCCTCTACTTACATCAACCCTGAACACGTGGATTTCTACAACTCTGCTTGAGGTTGGTCTGCCTCAAAATAGGGCCGGCAGCTGAGAAGTTACCTGGGTCTGGCCCTCAGCTTTAAGAACCTGGGGACAGAATGTTGTTTCTTCTGAAGATTCTGAGTGGAGTCATCTCTCACCAGTAGGATAACATTAAGCTCATAAAAAACTTAATGTACAAAAGAAAATGCAATTCAACTAACTGTATCTATTTGCAACAAGAACCATAACTACTATATGTACCAGAATTCTCACATCAGTATAACCAGTACCAGTATCCCTGCTGACTTCAGGAGAGAGAATGTTGCCTAATGAGCGGGAAATACATTTGGCTTTTTGAAGTAATATTCAGTCATTCAGATAAAATTCCCTTTCTTTCCTGCTATCTGCTATCTTTTCATTTGAGGAGGTTTCAGATATCACACAATATTTTGCATCCTCTGTATGGGTTCCATGACCATCAACCTAAGATGTAAGTTTATCCTTTCCATGTTACAGCAGTACTGTGGTTGGATTCTGCTTATACCACCCAAGAGTTCATGTGCTGAAGGCATGGTCTAGGAGTAGCTACTAGATGAGGGTCACTGAAGAAGATGCTGTCATCAGTCAAAACTGACATTGTTCTCAGAAACTGTCTTGCTTTCCATGCAGGACTGGAGAGATTAAAGCCTGACCCATGAGGGCTTTTTGGCTTCCTGTCTCCTCTGAGATCTAACTTGCACATGCCCCCACCATAATTTGATGAATCCACAGACCCTCACCACAGCTGGACTTTCCAATTATGAAATCTCAGGATCCAAAAATACCTTTTCTTTACATATTATCTAGCTTCAGGTTTTGCTATAGAGATGAGAAAAAACAAATGGCTAATATAAGAAAAAACACTCTATATAAAGCATTCTTCCGTATATAAGAGAGTAAACAAGTTCCAAAGTCCCCATAGATGTCTCAGGAAAACCTATCACTTCTGTTCTGCCCCATTTTTCAAAGTTGGGAATGTGTGAACACTGCTTCGTAGCACACAATGACTTAGTCCTTCCCCAAGATTTTATATTAGATGTTTCAAACCCTGGGAAGGCAGAGCAAATTCTGAGAAAGGGCGGGACAAAAAATTGATTACAAGTTAGTTCGATCATTCTGTCAGATTTAAACATACGTGGGTTTATGAAGTTAGGTAACACTGTTTGGCCATTATTCTGCCATTCTAAGATATTCTGGAAAATTCAGAGAAGGCAATATGCTGCCGTCCTAGAAAAATATTACCATATTTCTAAAGAACAAAGGTTAAAAACACAGTATTTTAGAAGGTCTTTAGAAATCTGGTAAACAGTGTCTAACTTTACTGTTTCAGGGCAAAGAACAGACACGTGGGGGTTAGCCATGATTTTTCTACGGAATATAGAGATAGATGCAGCTTACTATACTGGTGTGGATAATCTAAGGTGGATATGCTTGCCACCAGCCAAGTAAGTAAGAAAGAATTCTAGAGAACTAACAAAACTACAGTTTGCAAATCAGACAACCAAGACAAGGCAGTGTCAGTAATGTGACTACAGCCCAGAGCTTAGAGCTCATATGTGAATACTCAAAAACCCAGGCAAAGGTCTCATTCTCAAAATGCTAGAAAGGTAGAGTTCCTGCAAGTGACATCAAGAGTGTGCAAAGAAGTCACACAAGTTATCAGCTGGCAGGATGAGGACTAATGGAATCTTAACTAGAAGGAGCATCTCTTAGCTTAAATCCTGCAGGGTCATCATGACCAGTGAAAACTTGATCAAATGTGGTGGCCCACTACAGTAATTACAGACACTCGGGATCCTGGGGGAAAAGATTTGCAAGTTCAACATCTGCCTCAGTTAAGACATGAGACCCCGTCTCAAACTAAAATTGAAGAAGAAAAAGACAGCTAGAGATGCAACTCAGTGTACAAGGCCTTGAGTTCATTCCCACTAGTGTAAATAAATTTCTCAATTAAAAAGGACAGACAGGAGACAAAAAATAAATACATGACAGTGTATTCAAAACAAAAGCAAAAACACATCAAGCATGAGAACTCTCCCAAACTTTAAGCGATTCTCTTACATAGGAAATAGACTTAACTATCCATAGAAGTCACCTGACTAATTTAGCCTTTAAAACTGTCCTAATCACACAATGACAAGGAAGAGATCTATTGCTGGAAAAGAAGAAGTTGCAGGAGGATATGTCCATTTTGAGACAAGAAAGGTTTATACTACTGACATGCATGTCTAAAGGAAATATTCAAACTTCTTACAAGTCCATGTTAAAACACACACAAACACAGAGAGAGAGAGAGAGAGAGAGAGAGAAAGAGAGAGACAGAGAAAGAGAAAGAGAGAGAGAGAAACCATTAACTTATAATTCCAAGATCAAGATATAGTACTTTAATTATAGATACATATTTGAACATACTCCTTATGCCCCAGAGCAGTCACTTTCTCCAGGATGTGACACTGTAATGAAACACAACTTTAACGACTTCAAAGATGAAAGAATACGACCAAAATGCTAGCTCGTGACATGTAGTTCCGTGTCCTGCTTCTCCTTCGGTGTGTCCAGGTGTCACTGAACCCTGGCCTGGAAAGGATGAAGTGGAGCTACAGAATCCTGGTAAGGATGTGAGTGCTGCAGTGAAGAGAGGGGTGGGGGTGTTTCTCTAATTTCATTGATTTCAGTGTTACAGCTCTATTAGACAGTACACGCATGCGTGCGCACACACACATACACACACACACTATTCAAGGTGAACAAGGGCTATATGCATCTTCGAGAGTAGGAAGGGGTTTTTCAGGTGAATGTACGCTGGTTGAGGCTAAGGAATCAGGAATGCCTTATTTGCATGGAAAGGTGAGCCAGGTGCTTGCTTGGCAGGTTCTACTTTAGAGAAAGGAAGTTGAACCTGTAATTTCACCAAGGATTATGTGATATTTCTTAAGTAGAGGATGTGGGGTCAGGCTCCCCAGATAAGATCAGGTGGAGAAGAGAAACCCCCGCTGGAAAAGGGACTCCTCCATTTTGTCCAAAGCTCAGGGAGCTGTCCAATCATGGTAAATGCCGACCTTAATATTAATAGCAGGGTCTCCCAGCACTGACAGGCATAGTAACACAGACCTGTAACCTCAAAGACTTGAAGACTAAGGGAAAAAAAAAAAACCTGAAAATTGAACTCCTGTCTTGCCTACACGGCAATCCAAGAACAAGGGGAGAAAATAGAGATACTTTGTCTTAAAATATAAAAAACAAAAAATATTTTTCAAGAACTATAACAAGCTGAGTGTGGTAGTGCACCCTTTAATCCCAGCACTGCAGGGGCAGAGGCAGGCAGATCTCTGGGAGTTCCAGGCCAGCCTGCTCTTCTAGTGAGTTCCAGCCCAGCCAGAGCTGCACAGTGAGACCCAGCCTCAAAGAAAGAAAGAAATTAAAGGAGGGCACAAAAATATATAACCGAGGCTATAACTGGGTGGTAGATAATGATAGATAATGTCTACCATAAGCAAGGCCCCAGGTTCACCCCAGTACACAGAATGCCATCCATTTACAAAAGTTTCTGAGATACCTTCAAAATCTTAAGAGTTCCAAAACTGCCATTTTGTTTGCAATGTATTTATAGCATGAAATTAAAAACAATTTTCACACTTTAAGAAAAATGAATTTTAAATAAAGTATGCTCATAGCTAAGTATAAATGATTAATCTTCAAAAGTAATCACTTTCTTTAACTGAAAATTAACTTCAATAATAAGCAAGTATGAAATTTTTTCATCCTAAGACCAAGATAACAAGTGGAAAACACGGGGAACCATACACTACCAAAGAGTAAACCTGAAGTCAGTAGGATTTAATTAAAATTTATTGGGAGTATGGCTTATTAAGCTTCAGCTACATATATCAGCCGAGACGCTGTGATGAGGAATATTCTGTTACTCAGGGAAACAGCTGACTCTAGCTGTAAAACCAGACAGTACAGCAAATGATGAAACACTCCTGGACCAAATTGGATCTGTCTACCTGACTCCCTAAAAAGGACTTGCATTACCTATGACACTGGTGGCAAGAAGCTAAGGCAGGCTCTGAAATGCCACCATGTAGAGAAGGCACCCACTATCAGTTTTATTAGAAATGTGGAAACAAATTTAGCAAAGCAAAAGTAAGTAATTTTTTTTTTTTGAAATCTTTTCTACCGCATGTCACAGTATAGCCATTTTGTTCAAACCTAATTAAACACAGATATTACATAATAGTAATTCTGTAAATTCAAAGTATTGCCCATATACATGTATGGTGATATAAAAGGGGGGAAACAAAAGATGGTAAGGCAGCTCAATGGGCAAAAGCACTTATTGAGGAAACCTGAGTCACATCCCCAGAACTAGGGTAAAGGTAAAAGGAGAGAACAGACGCTACAAAGTTATCCTGTGACCTACACACACACACACACACACACACACACACACACACACACACACCATGGCACATAAACCACATGTACACACATCATATATACACAGAAAGACACACAATAATAATAATAATAAATTAAATAAAAAGCAATAGCAACTCAGGAAATCAGCTAGAACTTCGTAATACAAACTTAGCCCTCTTGAGAGCAACAGCACTGAGAAACGAAGACAAAGAGAAGATTACAGAAAGGCAACAGGTTGTCACTCATGCTCAAGTCCAGGAGCATGCGCTTCCTCATCCACAGTAACAACAGGCAGCCTTGGGCTTCAACCGGAAACATGGGGCCATTTCCATAACATCACGCATGACCTCACGCTATACCACTTGCCATCATGTGCAACCTGTGTCTGGTCCTCACCAATCTGAGCTCCTTAAAGCTGATTTAAATTGTTACCTCTCTTTGTTGCCTAACAGGATATCTTAAATACCAATCAATTAATAAATTATCTTCTATTTCTTTACAAGCATTTTCTTAATGTCACCTCTTAGGTGCCAAGGATAACAGATCTCAATCATGCAAGAACACCAGCAAAGAGTGAGGAAATAAATTCTCTGAAGCCAAGTAACTTCTTGTCTTTCAGGAAGTTTCTTTAGAGGTGTTTTGTCCCTAATTAATTTTGATTTCACATGAGGGCATGTGGGATTTTTTGTGAATATTTAAACAAGCAACAGGAAGAATACTGTAGTTCTAGTAGAGATTGATGTTCTATAACAAAAGTCGGCATTGTAGGTTACATATACAGACGTGCAGTTCTTTCTCTTTCATGGAGAAACTCTGCATCATTTCCTCCTGAGGATGGGGAAGCTACGATGAGCAGTGCATAAAGAGTTAGCCTTAGATGCTGGACCAAACAGCAGAACTAACAGAAGGACAGACAGCACACTCGAACGCAGTCTGTCTAGAACTCGGTCTGTCTGACCTCGTGCATTTTAAATCCCAGGTGGGAATCACCCCAATACACAGCATTGGCTTCAACACACTTAAAAAGTTATCCAGAAAACAAACAAGAAAGTAGAAATTCAAGTTTAAACTTTCAACCCCCATTTAAGGAAAATTATTCTTGGCTTCGGCCTTTTAGCACCCTCTTCTAAGACAGTATTGAGTAATACAAAGATTGTTACCAGCATAATCAAAACGGGGTGGGGTGTGTATTGGCTATATTCCTAAAAATTAGTATTCACAGTTAGAAAAGAGAATACCTTCTAGGGGGTACTTTAGGCATTTGCAATGAGGATCATTCTGTGATTATTACATATTTCTCTCAAGCTAAATGTCTAGAAACAGAATTAACATTGATATTTAAAAGTCATCTACTTCTGATGCATTTCGACTTCTGAAACAAAATAGGGACAAGAAAACAAACAAACAGAGTTTTAAATAATGCGCTTGGAATGAGTGCTGCTTAATTTTCCAAAGAAAAAAATTGCACAGTATCTCAAACAGTGATATCTGAACACTTAGGCATGTCTTACAAACCATGGGATCTCTTCCTCCCCCTTTTCCCTTAAAGCATCACTTCTCATGAAAGACAAAGGGGAAGAATCCCCAAATCACATAGCTAAGGTATACAACAAAAAAAATACCTCCATAATGATGACTAAAACCTACACAACACTGCTTGGCCAGTTGTTTCTAACAAGAAAATGAAATGAGTCAATGAGCACTTTATACAGCGATAACAGAAAAAGTTAATAAAAACAAACATGGGCAGCCATCTTATGTTCCTTTATAGGGTCAACCAGGGGCAGGAAGGCTAATCACCATTTAAGCAGTCACTGGAAAGGGTGGGATCTGAAGTCGTCATATGGTCCTGGCTTGTATATCATGTATACCATAGCCAATAACACACAGGATTACTTGGCCTAACATTTATTGTGGGGATCAAAGGCAACTGCGGGGGGGGGGGGGGGGGGGGGGGGGGGGGGGGGAGTGGGGGGGGATTTGGGAAACTCTCAGACTAACTGAACAGGATTTTAATGAGAAGTGCCTAACATGTTAGCTTTCCTCTCCATGCCTGAAATTATTACCCATGAACTGAAGTGGCAGGTTTCCCAATCAAATCAAGAATTAATACAACAAGCAAACATGGACTTCAATACTTTAAGAATCAGCCTCTGTGGGGTTCAGGAGGTGGCTGGGTGAGTAAATGCATGTTCTTCAAGCATAAGAATTTTCTTAATGTTGCCTCTTAGGCGTCAAGGAGAACAGGTCCCAGTCATGCAAGGACACCAGCAAGGAGCTCAGACATCCAGCACCCATGTGCAGAGTTCAGCTGTGGCAGCATGCACCTGGAACCCCAGCACAGGAAGATGGAGACAAGATTTCTGGACCAGGTGTGATGGCACACACCTTTAATCCAGCACTTAGAGAACAGAGGCGGATGGATTTCTGTGAGTTCTAGCCCCAGCCTGATCTACAGGGTGAGATATAGGGCTACAAAGAAGACACCCAGTCTCTTCAACCACAACCAAAGATTCCCAGGGCTTGCTGACTGGCCATTCTAGCTAGATCAATGGGTTCTACATCACTCAAGAGAAAACCCAGTTAAAATAAATAAATAAATAAATAAATAAATAAATAAGGTGAACAATTGAAGAAGATACACAACATCTGGGCTACATGGACACATACACCTACATACATGTACACACACACACACACACACACACACACACACACACACACACATCTCTGAGGAAACTGTCGGTACAGAAGGCATTCCAGTGGAACAGAGCCTGAGGACACCTACAACACCTGTGTTCTCCAGCAGACATAAAGGTTGCTGGTTCTGTGCACCCTGATTTCTGGCCCAGTACAGCCGTGGCCTGAACAGTGTATGCTCACTTCACTTTTGCATCCTGAGCTTTTCTTCTCAATAACTGAAACATTATGTCATCCAGTGTTGGGTCAGTTCATTCTCTGCCAAAGTCAAAGGCTACTTTGAACTTAATAGCAACTTATCCAATTAAATGTAAATTATTCAAATAACAAATAACAAATTATTTGATTACTGACCATTGAAAATATTTTGTTTCTCTTAAAAGAATTCTACCATTGTCACTTTAACTTGCTGCTTTTAAAAAGACAGGACTCTAACAAAAATTCCTTGAAACATCTACTTAGAGCAGTGGTCCCAACCTTCCTCATACTGCGATTCTTTAATACAGTTCCTCACGCTGTGGTGACACTCAGCCACAAAATTATCCTTGTTGCTACTTTACAACTGTAATTTTGCTATTATTATGAATCAGAATGAAAATATCTGATACGCAGGATATCTGATTTGTGACTCCAAAGGGGCTGTGGTCCACAGGTTGAGAACTGCTGATTTAGCATCTCTGACCTAAGATGTTATTCAGTTAACATGTGGTGACGACAGCTTTTTTCCCTACTATCACATCTTACAAAATACAAAATTTTAAAAATACTTAAATTACCAAAGAAAGAAAGTAGTGCACTTAAAAGTAGCCCAAGGCGTGAGACAGGCAACGCTGGCAGTCAGTAGCTCACATCATCTCCTTTATTCTCACTCCTCTAGGACACTTGGAAGTCACAAGCTTCTTTCTCCCTACTCCCATCCAACAGCTGAGCCAAAAGGAGGAGGATGTGACTTTGCCAAGTAGTGAGTACTACGTACATTGTACACTCAAATATCTTTCCAAAATCAAAACACTGCAATCATAAGCAGATGTCTAAATAGAAACAAACTACAGTTTTTTAACTGACAGATACCGTTGACTGTTTTTATTGTGTATGACACATTTAATGCAGTGTACGCACATTGCAGACTGATTAAATTGCACTGAGAAATGTGGTACCTCGGTGGCGCTCACCATTGCTGTGACACAGTGTGACAGCACTAACATCCACCCTCTCTACATCTCGAAAGCACAGAAACCTGACCTACTCACTCACTGGCTCCACAGAAACATTTTATAGAGACATCTCAGGTTTTAATTAGGTTTTTCTAATAAAAAAATCAATAAATATTTCCATTCCAAAACATGTCAAAGGAAAACATAAAATAGCTGGGCTCAACTACAAACTAGATTCAATGCCACAAATTCAATGAAAAGACACAAATGTGGTTCATTTTCCTTACACTAAATAAGGGAGAAAATGAAAAAAAAAAAAAAAATCGGTCTCATACTTTGACTTTACTGTTTCTATCCACTGCCAGGAAAGCTGTTATATTTTTTCAGTTTTAGAGTCCAATGCTGAAAATACTCACAAATATGATTGGCAAGTATCATTTGGCAGGTTCCATTTGTATAAGAAAATTACCCTCAGAGTTTTGTCCAATA
>JANHMN010000022.1:41831087-41911238 GCA_030674055.1 Rhabdomys pumilio
TTCAACCTTGTCTCTGAAGGCAAGTAAGAAAAGCCTAGTAATCTGAAGACCTAGTAAGAAATTTAAAACAAATGGACTAGACTGTGATTGGTTGAAATAATAAACAAACTGTCTTTTTCCATGGCACCAATATCACTTTCCTGCAGACTTAGAGTCCTATTCCTTAAGCAGCATGCAGAAAGTACATTTTAAAACCATAGTTCTTTAAGTCAGAATTCCTTTACTCTTTTACCTTTTCCTCTAGTTCCTCCTTCAGACTCTGGTATTTTAGCTTCAGCTTTTTGTTCTCATTTTCGTTCTGGGTTAATTCCTCCGTCAGTTTCTCACACTGTGATTTCAACTTCTCCAGCTGGCCAAGATGGGCTTTAGCCATATTCTTCTCTTCCAAGCTTTCTGCCTGATGTAAAGACAAGGAGAAAAGAGAAAGCTGACTTGACCCGGCTGCAAAACGTAATCCACACTGCAGCAGCGGGAAGAGAAAGGGAAGAGACTTTCGAGCTCTCGTTCATCGGAGACAACAAACACAAAGCAAGTGCTCTTTGCATGCGTTCAGTACCTCTCAAACACTTGCGACGTGACAGGGATCACAACACGGCGCTGAAGATGATAGATACTAACTCTAAAGTAGTAGGAGAAAACAGCCAACTTAACATCAATGAAGGCCAAGTATTTCCTGGGTATTTTGGTAAAACAGACTCACTACCGGGTAAGGAAGGCATTCCTGAAGAAGATCCCCATAGAGATGCTTCAAGACGATGCTTCTGGCTGGTCAGTTTTCTCACCTACAAAAGAGGGGCTTAACCCTCTTCCCTCCTGGATGTTAGGAAAGACTCACAGGCTTTTTATACAATGTAATATTGGTACTACTCTCACAGGACATAAGGAACAGTATGAATGAGTTGTCTACCACCAATAATGTAATAAAATCCTTTCTGATCTAATTTATTTGGATATAAATAAAACTCAGAATTTTTTTTGTTCTTTTTGAGGTTGTGATTTAGTTATGTTTCACCCTTCCCTTTCCTCTCTCCAAACCTTCCATAATACTCTTCTACACTGATGTAGAAACACCAAGACCAAGTACAGTCAAACCAAGAATATGCAGGAGGTGTCACCATACAGGACTGCAAGTGTCAGCAACAGCGGGCTATTACTGCCCTATTGACTCCTGTTTTGAAACTCAAGCCACCAGAAACGAGAAGCTTATGCAGGTGTAAGGCAAATAAAAGCAGAGAGGACCTGAACCCAGCAATGCTCCCTACCACCTGCAATCTCACCAGGAATGCTGCCATAAGACTTTACAAGCACCTGAGCACAGCCTCCGTCGGAACTTGACACACCACTCACTAACAGTCAAAGAGCAATCACATACGCTCTGCTTAAACTACGTTCTAATACTTAACATGTATGTGCTTTCTTTTCCTTTGCAGTCGGTGCTACATGCATGGAACGCACGTCCACACTAGGCAAACGCTCTACCTGAGCTAATGGCAGGCCTGCCTCCTTCACTATGATGTCAATTACACGTGGTTAATTAGGTACATAGGAACACAATCACTGGAAACAAATTCCTGAGAGAAGTTTTGAGAGTTTTAAACAAAATCTATATTTTATTTACTCCACAAAATTCAGCTAAGACCTCATGCCACTTGGAATTAACAAAGGAATTGATTTTTTTTTTATGAGCAATCCTGTATTCACAGGCCCAAAATAAATTTACAAAATAAAGTCTCTCATCAGGAAAATTGGCTCAATTACAATTTTAAGTTTCAGTAGACTGCTTTTTACTTTACTTTATGCCCTATAAAAAAGCAGGGGTGAGTAGGAAAACTCTGGTGAAGGTCACCGACTCCTGGAACCCGCTCCCAGCCCCTCAGGAGACAGTGTGCCCCTCCCCCTCCCACTCTATCCCGGCCTAACCATGCCTCATTTGAAATCAGGCAAGACCTAGACATCTACTAAATCTACCTAGAAATCTATCAGTTCCTGGTAAGTACCGTAAAGCTCACCACATACCCTAAATGGTGCTGGCAGCAGCAGCTATGGACATGAAAAGACCATTCTCAACAAAACAACCATAAGCACTGCCTCACACAGCTGACAACATTCCATGACCATCATGCAGAACCCAGCCTTCCTTTGAGGTTCACACACCCCTCCACTCCTCTCATACTTGCTGACAACAGCTGAGGGACTGATCATGCCCTCCACAGAGGTTTCTGACATGTGACCAATCAAAGCACATCATAAAAGTACCACAAATGCCCAAATGTCCCCCTCAGAAGTACATAACTTACTCTGATCCCTTCACCACCCGCACAGTGGAAACCCACTTAGACCTTAACTCTAAGAATCTGCCCGTGAGGGATTTCTGAATGAATAAAAAAATCTCTAACCGCGGACCTGTACCCCCAGCGCTCTCATTCACTCAGCACAAGCGTTTGTTCGCCTACTCTGGTTGAATGGCGGCACTCACAAGCCCCGTGCTGCTCTACACCCACCTTCCTATCAAATGTCCACCTATTGCTCTTCAACTCTACTTTTACCGGCTTTAACAGCTGTGTAGCCCATCCCTACCAGTGAACATCCTCATCGGTGTCTTATAAAACCTGCAGAGGAGAGATGCCATGTTGAGTGCAAGAACACTCTCCCTTAGATCCAGGGCCCACACATTTCCTTCTGGACCTTTGTCTTCAAATAGAATGAGCACATTTTTACTTCTTTTAGTTTATCTGTCACATGTGACGTTAAATATTTTATTTTATTTTATTTTATTTTATTTTATTTTATTTTATTTTATTTTATTTTATGTGTAGGGGTGTTTTGCCTAGACGTTATATCTGTGCACCATAGACATGCATGGAACTCATGGAGACCAGAAGAGGACATCAGATCCCTTTGAACTAGAATTACAGACAGTTCTAAGTACTTTGTGGTCCTGGGACTTGAACCCCAGTCCTCTGGAGGAGCAGCCAGTGTTTTTAACTGCTGAGCCATCTCTCCAGCCCCATTAGTCATGCTTTTCTTGAAAGATCCTCTGGGTTTCCAAGATACCACTCTCCTCTGTTTGTCTCTCATGTGGTCTTTTATTCTTATTTTTAGTTCCTATTTTCAGAACCTATTTTTCAGTTCTTTCTTTGAATGTTGACATTCTAGAGACTTATTCTTTTCTTTTTCCTTGCACAATATCCAAATCCTGTGAGACCAAACACTTGTGAGTTCAAGGATCCCACACAATATCATTCTAATTTCAATTTCTCTTACCTCCTGACTCTATTTGTACTTGGTAACTAGACCTGTGTAAGTGTAAGGCCCTGCCTCCTAACTCAACAAAGTAAGAAACTAGACTTGACATTGCTCTCTCCAGATTTCCTATACTGTCTACATATTCTAAGTTAATAAAAAGTGACATGATTCGCCTACCTATCAAACTTCCTACCCAGTTGTCAGTTCTAAATCCTTCCCAGGAGAGCTAAGAACTCAAGCAGCTGACTGCCTGGGTTCAAATCCATATCTCCATGCTTGTGTCTCGGTTTCCTTATGAGTGAGAAAGCACTGCACACTAGCATCAGGAATGATGCATTCAATGATTAGCACATATAAAGTCTTTACAGCTATAACTGACACAACATACTCACACATACTCAAAAGTATTTTCTGATGGTATTATTGCAATGATCAATCAGCAAATAATATGAGCTCATCTTCATAACCCTAATTCTCGTGTTGTTCATGCCTTCATCATTCTAAAGGGCTATTGCCCCCTATTTAATAAATATTTAAATATGTTTTCAGGTTTTCCATCTCCCATTTGGGACATTTAGCTTATGTGACATCATGTCTGAATATAGGAGACAGTGGGGTTTTTTTCTTAGTAGCATGCAACAATGGCACACCTTAAAACTGTGGTGTTGAGGACCCCTAGCAACATGCCACCTATTGTCCTCTCCTCCACTCTAATCTGCCACCTCAGTTAATGGCACTAAAATGGCATCAGCCAGAAGCCAAAACTGAGAAAAAAAAAAAGTCTATAAAGCATATTCTACTGGCATCAGCTACTGCAAATATCATTTTCTCTTATCTTCAGTACTTTTAAAGTACTAATTGCATTTTAAGAACTTCTGAAGAAAAATGACTATTAAACTTTACCAATGTATCCAATCATTCACCTATTACACAAGTATGCGCAAGGTTTCAGAATATGAGGAACTGTCTGAGCCACTGATGGTAACAGCTGAAGCAAACCCAACTTTTCATGAGTTCCACTCTGACTAAGGAAAATTAAAAACATAATTATACGGAGCCTATACCACTTAAGTGTGATACAGACAAGGCAAAGCAAGGAGACGAATCAATTTAACACATCTGATGATCGTGCTATATCAAATGACTGCGCTGCATGGTGATGACACCTATTCCATTTGACCTTAAAACCATTTCCACAAATTCGAGATCTCAATCAGAAATTTACCCATGCAGCTTTGATTTGAAACAGAAAGAATAAAGTGCAGAGGCCTTGTGTTTTCACAGCCTGTACGCTGTGTCTCCTTAGTCACCATATGAATAAGGACTGTGACTATAGCTTCAATGGCCTTGACAAGTTTTTGCCTTTTGTATTTTAGAAGGTCATAAATGTTGAATGAGGGCACGTTTCAGGACCAGGACTTACTGCCACCTCTACCTTTCCTGAACTCCCAAAATAACTAAATGTTCCCTTTAAAGGGCTCCCGTCTTCTGAAATAGATGCTCCCAGGTGGCTGTTATAACTCATTTCAACCTGGCCAAAGAGGCATGAATAAACCCCTTTATTGTTGGTCTTATCTTCACTGCAGTGCTTGGGAATACTGAATGACCTCTAAAAGTTTATGCTCTATTAACTTCATGAGCCACCAAAAAAGAAATTCCATCAGTACCATCAAGATAATTGAGCCTAGGTACCTTCAGCGTCCTGATATGGCTCTCGGCTTCACTTTTCTCCTTCTTAAAGTGTTTCATCAACTCCTGGATATTCTGCTCATGCTTCGTCTTCACGCTCTCCAACGATGAGGTAAGGTCTTCCAGCTCCCTCTTGTGAACATCTCGTTCTAACTTTAACTGTGTGATAGCAGTGGCCGTTTCTTCTTCTTTAGATTTTACCTGCCCTGTCAGCTCAGAAAGGTCCCTGAGCACAGCTTTCCTGGCTCTCTCTTCCTCAGCCAGTTTATTAGCGAGATCTGCTCGAATGGCACTCAAGTCCTTGACGGACTCTTGCATCTCAAGAAGTTTGACTTTGTCCTGGTACTGGCTCTTCTTTAGCTCTGTAATTTCATCCACCAGGCGAATTTTCTCAGCTTTTATCTGGCTTTGAAACTTACTCTGTCTTTTCAACTCATTTTCCAGTCTATGGATGGTGTCGAGGGATTTCTTGACCTCCAGTTCGAGTTCAGCTCGTTGGGACTCAATGTCATTGAGTTTCTTCTCCTTACAGTGAAGCTCCTCCTCCTGCAGGGCACGCTTGCTTAAGACTTCATTGAGTTCCTTCTTGAGATTCTCTATCTGCTGTAATGCTGCACAAAGCTGGCTTTTCAATTCATCCCTCTCTTTCAGAACCTAGCGAGTTAAGAACACACACACACACAAAAAAAAAGGTTACTGCAAAGTCTACCGTGGGTCTTCCAAGTAACGAGATAAAATCTAATCTATAAGAAGAAGAAATTTTCACCAAATCATATTTTGCATATTTTAATAAAACACTATTTTAGGCTGGAAATGGGGTAAACATATAATCATTATATGCCTAAATAAAACGACATATTATAATACCACACTGGTATGAATATGTACTTCAGATACCCATTGCCAGAATCATAATAATCAGTAATTACTTAAATGTAAGATAAAATCAGGCAAAAGAATAAATAAAAACCACTTCTATTGTGACTTACTGGAACTTATACTAAAGCATTGCCTGAAACAACAGGAATGTATGTTCCAGTGACGCACTCAAAAAGAAGAGGTAAAGGACAATATGGGAAATAGCTAGACAACATCTAAAAAATGGTAATGATGCATGATCCATGTTACCTGTGGCAAACTAATCAAATAATGCCAAGACCTGATTAAAAACCACAGCATCCAACAACCGTAAGTCTTGAGAACCCACACAGGTGGTCATAAGCTCTTTAAGAGGAGCACAGGTCAGGAAGAGAAATGCACCACCTACAGGGGACTGCACTGGGTGACAGAGACCAAGAACCAACCTCCGTGGTCTGTGGTTCTCACCACACACTCACTACAACTGGCAGCAGCAGCCGGTGGAGCCAAAGTTGTTTCTACAGCTCACGGGCACCAAGAGCAAGGCTTAGGCTGGCTGCGGATGCTCACTACGCCCTCCTCACCATGACGTTGTAATTTTAATTTGGGGTGTTTTTTTTCCTTTTTATTTGTAACTGAAAAAAAAATAATGCAGTCTATATTTTAAGATGCAATAAGATAAAAATTAAGATTCCTTTCAGAAACTGAAAGGTCAATCTGAAACAATTACCCATACTACATAAAATCACATATATAGAGACATGGAGGAATGAAGAGGTGGAATTATTACACTTTACATACATGTATGCATACATACAACAAAATGAAATTAAGTAAAGGGAAAAGGAAAGAGAAAAAAAACAAGCAGTTGACCTTTGACCTGAGAAAACTGAATTTGCTTTATCAGTTCAACCATAAATAGGCTTATAAGCTTAAAATTCTAAATCATTTATCTTCAAAGAAATAACAACTAGCTCATGTTAGGACTCAGCACCATGGCTTTCTCTAGTCGTTACCACCATGTTCTTGGACTTTCCAGCCATGAGCACTGTGAGGCCAATTCAATTCTCTTGCTTATTCTCAGTCTGTGGCCTTCTGTTACAAGAGGTAACCAACCACTTTACATAAGCTGTGATAACAGATACAGTTCCAGGAATTAAAGAGAAACACCTTTTTAGTGGAATCACTGTATTTATCCTACTAAAGAAGATGAAGATGCCCTGTGAGGTTAGTGTGGCAAGAACCTAAGAGGAGACAACTTAAATATACGATCCATGCTTAGAAAAGAGACCACAGTGACCCTAGCCATGAGTCAAGAGGCTTTCAGCTAAAGTTGAGGGCTGGAGAATGTTCTCCTCCAGACATTGATTTAAACAGCAAGAATCTTTCTTTTTGTGGAAGTGCAACAGGTCCAGAAATACGATGGTAGGTAATAGTCCTTCAAATCCTAGGCTCTGCTACTAATTTTCTGTGGTTCCCCTTTTTCCCAGCATTCCAAGATCAGATGGACTTACATGAAAAGCGACAGCTCGAGTTGTAAAATTACAGAACACTAGTCAGATCTTGAGTATCTTTGGCAATATATAGATCCTAAAAACCAAGTAACATCCATACACTTGCTTGTGGTTAAGGGCTGGGTGTGATAAGAGTTGAAAGATCCCAGACAGAGACTCTTCAACTGAAGGTGTGAACCAAGGACAACTGTAGACAGAGAAGCTCAACTGTAGGAATCAGCAGCTAGAGCGGAACAACGCAAAGGCCACTGTAAAGTAATCCAACAGGGAGGAACAGCATGCAGATTTCAATGAGATCCTGACAAACTGAGTAATGACAGGAATTATATTTCATAAATAAGAGGGGGAGATGAGATGGGCAACAAACCCCCTGAGAGATCTGGAAATCTACTTGGGGGCGGGCCGGTGAGGAATAAGAATGGAAAAGAATGTTGTAGCCAGGCAAGCATAAGAATGCTGTGCAAACCTTAGTAAGAGCAGAGGAAAGGACAACTCCAAGACCTCAGGCCAAAGTCCACTTCACCATTTTAATTTTACTAAGAGTACATAGGGGAAGTTTTAATGTTGTTCTCCATTAAAAAAAAAAAAAAAAACAGAAGAAGAGAACAAAGAAGAAAACTGCAGAAAATGCCAGTACTTTCCTGAACTGCATCTCATAGGCTTCCACACATACTCAGGAAGCAGAACACATCAGCAATGAGCCTTCTCACCTTAAACTATTACAACAGTCCCATCTTACAGGGCGGGAGATAACATCTCTCAGCAGGGGAGAAATGCATAAATGAAAAGAATGGCAAAGGAAGATTCGTAAAGTTGCACACAATCGGGCAGAAAGCTCAGTACATAAGCCAGCTGATAATTCTGCCGACTCAGCAGAAGACAGAAAGGACCACGCAAGAAATACTAGCTGTACTGACTACAGTATAGGAAAGCATGGGGAAAATTAGAAACGTCACGCATTATGATCCCACTCCGATTTCTAATTCTTCCTCTGGACTTTTCAAAGTGCAACTGAAAACAACCATTTCCAACAGGACTTAAACAGAACCAAGAAACTACGCTTTCTTGATGGACAGGCAGATCCCTGGAGATCAGCTCTCTCTGTAGTCTCCCTGGACGATCATCTGTATACTACTCAGATGGGTAATGGCCCCTGGTTGAAAGGAAGAATGATCTGACCTTTGTTGCTTTTTGATGCCATTATCTGTAATAATAAATGCTTTTTGTTTAAAATTACATGTCCCTTCCTAAGTAAAACAGTTTTGTGCCATGTGACCAAGATCCCATAAATGAGCATAAGAAGAATAGAAGAAATGAAGGCGATTTTAAGAAGTATTTAGTCTTATCATACACTTTTAAGTGGCAAATCTTAGAGCAGAGTATATATCATGCTACAAAGAGAAACATAGTAGGCATAGGGTCATTTTGCAAATAGAAATACCACTTTACCACACAAAATGGATCAAAAGAGCTCCAAAGTTATTTATTAAAAATTAATTTATTCTTTTAACTACAAGATGCCATATTTGTAAGTATCATTTTCACTTTAAAATACTTTTCCAAATATATCCGAGTCATTTTATGAAGGTCATTAGTCCAAAACAAAAGAGGATGCTATATTTTGCCTTAAGGTATTTCTGTTATTTTTATTAAAAATTAAATATTAAGTAAATATTCCTTACAGAGAATATTCAATAAGCTGTTTTCTCTCTCTCTCTCTCTCTTCCTCTCTCTCTCTCTCTCTCTCTCTCTCTGTGTGTGTGTGTGTGTGTGTGTGTGTGCGCGCGCGCGCGTGTGTTTCTGTATATGTGTCTGTGTGTTACTGGGAATTGAACCCAGGGTACTCAATATGCCAAGTGAGCACTGTACCACTGACCTCTGGCCCCAGCCCAACATCAGGTTATGCTTCTCTGTTACTCTCCACCTTTCTTTAAAGACCGAGTCTCTCACTGAACCTGAAGCTTGGTGTCTTGGCTAACTGGCTGGCCAAGAAGCCCTCAGAGCACCTGCCTCTGATGGCCAGGCTAAGGTCAGAGATGTAATCCTCTCTCTTACATGAGTTCTCGTAACCCAGTGTCAGGTGCTCAAGTGTGAGCCATCATCCCAGCCATGAGATACTTCTACCTTTTCCCAAATTATTCCCCACATATTTGCACATCGCAGATTTACTGAACACTTAGAGCCTCAGTGTAACATTTCTAATCCCTTCTCCCTTGATTAACCACTGCTCAGACTGCAACATACTACATTAATTCCTCAGGTTTTTAAAGGAGAAATTACAATGCCTGCTGTGATCACTGTAATCCTACCCTAACTGCGGCAATCACTTAAGAACCACTTCTCTGCTTATCATCAGTGATGCTAAGTGATCAAGAAATGATCTTGTCAGGACTATTCTGGGGCAGGATTGTTTAATAATTATTAGTATTCTGAAAACTCAATCTAATAAGTGCTCAGCACCATAAATTGGGATACTGCCTGGTGACACAGACCATTCTAAATTTCCTCTAATGCAGTAAGATTCCCCAGATAGCTCACAGTCAATCAATAGCAACGCTCTGCTCTCTAGCTGCCTTCCCTTACAGGCATGATCACAGAGCCAGCTGCCAGACCAGGCAGACAACAGTGTAATCAAGGTTGAGGAATTTACTAGGATCAAATCAATTTAGATTCCAGTCCAACACTTTAGGACTGCTTTACCTCCTGGCAACCAGCCACTCACTGTGTGTCAGATGAGCTAAAGTGGAAAGTGTTCCACAGTGAGCACAAGCTTCCTTGATCTTAAATCTGAAAAATGCACACAGAAAAGAGAAGCCCTCACAGTCATGACATCTGACTGAAAATGAGCATGTGCCATCATCAGTGATGATGTCAAGTGATCCTATAAACATAATCGCCCAGCATTTTCATGTTTTGATATTAACGTTATTACTTCCAAAGAATGTCCGCTTAACCACATGATTATTCTGGACTATTCAGAGTTCTTGACAAAAAACAAAGTACATATAATAAACCAGGACAAAATCAATCATGGCTTCTTATTCTTATTAACATCGGTATTTAGTTCAACCCAAAGATATAGGTAAAAATCAACCCAGAAGCATCAAAAAAAAAAAAAATCTAATTATAGTAACTCATTGCACAAGAGACAAGATAATGTGAATACATGGAAAGATTAGCACCAGGCTTTCTGTTGCTGTCAGAAGGTCATAAACTAGTCATAAGGAGCCATGTGATCTGATGGCACTTTCTGTCAATGAGACCGTCAATGTCACTCATTTAGATCATCATATTATAACACCTTCCAGAGTAACAGTAGTAACTACTACATTTTCAGCATGCTTCTTTCTACCATATTCCTAAATCAAAAAACTAAATAAATGAGATTTTAAAATACATGCAGTAGGGGTAAAGCCACATGCTGTTAAGGAAGATTAGGTGACTTTTCCTCTGGAAAGTTAGATACAGAAAAATAACTTAATTTAGGGACCTCATAAGGTACACTGAGACAGAAGGTAGAAAATCCCTCAACTCTGAAAAGTCAACGACTATTAAAATATTTTAGAAGATTTGAAAAATCCAAACTCTAAATGTTTTCCCCTCAAGTAGACAATACTAAAAAGCTCTTTGTTTGAGGATATATTAACACTTGCAGACACAGCATGGTCTTCAAGTACTTGTTCAAAGCCTGCACAAGCAAAGAGTTAAGAACCTGGTTCATATACCTGGTTGTTCTTCTCTGTCAGCTGGACAAGGGTTTCAGCTTGTTTCTCCATTGATCGTTCCAACTTCTTATGCTTCAGCTTCCATTGCCGGATGGATTCCTGGGCCTTTGTTTTCAGGTCCTCTCTCTTCTTCTCAGCCTCCTCTCGCAGGGCTTCTGACCTCTGAAACTCACTAAGGTAGTGTTCCGCCTGCTTGGTCGCATCCTCTGCGTGTTGACTCAGCTCTGAGATCTGGAGGTCGGTCCGCTTACGATTGGCCTCACAGGTCTCAAAGTGATTCTGGATCTCCGTAAGTTGATCCAACATCTGCAGCTGTTGTTTTTCCCTGTTCTCCAAGTCACGTGTTAGATTCTAGGAATTAACCACATGGAACACTGAGATTAAATTCTTGTCAATGCTGGGTATGTACCATGCAAACTAAGACTCTGAACTGTCATGGAGACAAAAGTTATCACTACCCAATTTCATTCGCAATCTAGAATGTACAGTTCATTCTGTGTATTTAATAGTCAAATTAGCTAGGGACAAACTATTATCTCTCTTTCACACTGTATCTTTGTAATTACCACAAAAATAGAAGGCAATGCGGAAAAAAATGTGTTATTTTAGTAAAAGCTTTTTGTTCAACAGAAGCAATGTCAATGATTTAAAATGTGTCAGCTTATTAAAAATTCTTAGAAGCAATTATGTAGCATTTTACTTTCTAGCAGCACCTGAAACTTTACGATACTAAAATAATAAATCAGTAACAATAACATGAGTATTGATGGACACACTACTGTAGATAACACTCAGCTTCAAAGTTCCTCTCAACGATCCCTTGTGAAATGGCCGCAGGTATTTCCAGCACTGCTCTCAAGCTGATATGAAACACTACAGTATAGATTTTTAAATAAAGTTAAATTTATTCAGGACATTTCTCTGGTCAAGGCAAGTATTTTAAAATGTAGTTCTCCTCAGACAGGGAGTGATGGGTAATTTTGACATTTGGAAGGTTATACTAAATCATGATGTATAATACATATTTAATATGAAAATAATTAAATATTGAATTAAAAAATGAGAGCTTGGTTTTATGTGAGTAAAACATGTTATTTCACTCATTAAGTCTTGTAAGGAAGTCACAGGCACAGAAATAAGTATTTGCAGTGATTTACAAGAGATATCCCTCCTGACAGTCACTTTCCTATGCTTAGAAATGACAAAAATAACTCTAAAAAGCCATTGGTCCAAATAATAATAAATCCAACAAGCTAAAATGATGCTGTGAATCATGGCAGCAAGCACCATCTATATGAGCAAAGGCACTGACAAACAGACACGCTGGAGCACGTACAGAGACCTAACCTCAACAGCAGCACTTACAAGACACAATCAGTGAGTCAAAGATAAGCCCCATTCCCCCATAATTCAATGATAATGAAACTCTAATCCATAGAACCCCAGAGGCTGGGTATAAAGAAAGGAGATAGAGCAGGACAGACAGATCTCCTTAGGAAAGGGAAAAAGAATACATAGTTATGGTTGGAAGTGGGGGGAGGCTGGAACAGGAGGGTCAAGTGGAAAGGTTGAGAGAGAGAGAGAGACAGAGAAAGGAGGGAAGGAGGGGCTACAAGGAGAGATGGACAAAATGAAGGATTGTATGAAAACATAATACGGCAGAAGGTTCCCAATAATAATAAAAATAATCTTCCTAATAATGAAAAAGAATGAAAAAAATACACACACACACACACACACACACACACACACACACACATCTACATGAGATCTACAAATAGAAGCCTATTTGTTTTCTAATGAGAGAATGGGAGGGGAGTTGGGGAGGAACTGGGAGGAATAGAGAGAAGGGAAACTATAATTGGGATATATTATATGAGAAAAAAAAAAACCAACGTTGTCAATACTAAAAAAGTCAGTTTAACATTATACCAAAAGTTTCTTTTCAAACAAATACAAATGCCTTGAAACCAAGGTTCACTTTCAGAGCAACAGGTTTGCATTTTCTCAGTTCACCAAGTTCAAGGAAGCCTGGAAGACTTGAGTCACTCCGTTGTCCACCCAAACCAAACAGTAAACTGAGAAGTGTGTGCTTGTTGGCATGGAAAATTCTGAGCTGAGATCAGAAACCCCCGGTGATGTGGTTTACCATCTGCCCTTATGCTCCAAGCTCTACTGATATTCTAGAAATCATCCTTATCAGTGAAGCAACAGCCACACGATTATGCATGTGACAACAACAAAGGTGGGGGTGGGGGGGTCCCTTCTTTTCTGTTTTGGCTACAAATTGACTTAAAAGGAGAGTTTTACGTCTCTCTGTCAGACACCTGGCTTCTAGATAGCATAAATGTCAAAGAAACTGACAGTTTAGTTGGAAAGATAGTCACAACCAACCTCCAAGTAAGGCTGAACAGCAGTGAAAACTAACACCAGCAGCTTCTCTCCTGCTGCTGTACCTGATCATTATCAAGGAGAGGACTTCTCCCTTGGCATCCTTTCTGTAAGCTTTCAAACCACGGTTCATAACCCCCGTATTCTTTCACTTGACTCATTTCTTGCTGACCTCTCAAACTCTTTCATCAACAAAACCACCAACTGTGAGTGAACTAGGCAATTTCCTAATCCCTACCACAAGCTCTGAATCTCGAGGGAGGAAATATCACACAGGAGCATTAATCAATTCAATCACAAATCAGGAGCCACCTTCCAGCACTCGGGAATGTTTCCACACCTCTATCCAATTTACATAATGGCCATTCCAAACTATCTCATTTACCACTCTGCCCGTTGTCACCCACTTTTAGTATACAATCCAACTCTTCACAGGCTAAATTGAGGCAGTTAAGGCAGGGTACCACCAAAACGATTTACATACACAACTCTGAATCTTTCCAAGGGTTAATATGTCTTCCTCTGTGGCCTCTATAGGACTCCATCATCGGTACACAAATAAACCAGTAATGCTATTTCCTGGAGGCAACTTTACAATTAGAAGGTATAGAACTATCTCAGCCCCTGTAGCATATCTTAATAACATTTAGTCCCTGTTTAGATGCTATAAAAGGAGAAAGTCAAAAAACACAGAAACCCCCTATTTAACTAAGAATTTCTTCCCATACATTATTAAAATGTTATTAGATCTTCCAAATAAACCTGAAAACTTCATACAACTCATTTCCATTTCTTCTCTTATTCTCCAAAGGGGAGAAAACATTGATGTGTACTTATGTGAAAGGCCTTGGGTTTGGTGAGACCTAGAAGGATGTAAAGCACTTTATAGTCAGTCTTCTGATACAATTTAGTAAAATTAAAGGATAACAAGAAAAATGAGCAGAGGAAAACAGGATAGGGGCATATGCCCATGGAAAACAGGAGCAAATATCCAGTTCTCCCCCCAGCAGAGTAAAACATGAAATGCACAATCCCTGTAGCAGTGAACTCATTAGAAGGTTTAACAGTGGGATTTAAGATTGGGATGGTCACAGAAGCACCATCTGCCTAACACACATCAAAATTCAAATGCAAAGAGAAGAGAAAAAAATAGATATTCAACATAAAGCACATTATTTACACAGTCTAAGCAAAGTAAACAGTAGCAAGACTCACTCAGGTTTTGCTTCAAATCCCAGCTCTGGGACTAAGCCATCTGAACCAAAGCTATTCCATTTACAAAGTGAGTCAAAGAAAATCAACCTCTCCTAGGAATCACAACCCACACAACATCTCAAAACCAGCCTGAGATACAGAGTGAGTTCCAGGTTAACTAAGACACATAGCAAGATCCGGTCTCAAAACATAAACACTATATAAATGAATAAATAAACAGGTATGTGTGGAACAGAGGTAAAAATCTCCTACCTAGAATGTTCACGACCAAAGACCATGTGCTAGGCACTGAGGAAAGTACTCCACAAGAAATGATGACCGGGCAAATGCTATTGGGTGGGAAGTCGGGGTGCATGAAAGGAGACCACGGATGTTAGTTAGTAGAAACATGGTTTCAGTCAGTAGATTCGATAGAACCCATCTGTTCAGTGAGATATCAAAGGGGAAAAAAAAGAAGATGACTAGCAAGCAACATGAAATGAAAGGAAAAGACCTGTCTAAACGAGTAGAAATGAGCAACCCGGTCAATTGTAGCATAAACAAAAGGTGATCAAGACTGCCCATTCTAAATGGCTAAAAAAAAAAAAGAAAGAAAGAAAGAAAGACTGGAAACTAAGGTCAGAAATCGAGCTGGGAGGATGCCAAAATCCACTTTGAACTTTCAAAGGTTTCCCGGCAAGGGGATAACATGACCAGATATGTAACTGAGGAAGATTAATCACTAAAGGGCATTATGCTAATACTCACATATTCAAATATTATGGCACCCTTAAAAGGAACTGAACATTATCCACTGAAAGCAGGAATGGACTTTTAGAACCAGTTCTTTTTTTTTTTTTTTTCAACTTAACTCAACTGAAGCAAAGTCAATAAAGCTGGCTTTTAACAGATAAGAGCAACCTGTAGCATCCAAGGGACTTCAAAAGGAAAAAAAAAATGAACACCTGTCAGTTTTTCTAAGGAAAATCCTCTGCATGTTTTGATTCAATACAATACGCACGTAGTGTGCTCAGGAAGATGCAAACTGCTAAGAGAAAAAGACAACTATGGTGGCATGGTTCTACGGTCTGCTGTCGCAGAGAATCACATAGCCTTGTTGGGGAAGATGGAGGAGAGCCAAGTCACTTGGCATACATGTGATGTACACGAGCAACCCTTCTCTGTTTGAAATCTCACTGTCCTTCACATTCACGATGCAAGGATGTTCGGATGTCCCATCCCTCGGTGCCTTCACCTCATTATACAGTGCTTCCTGATTAGCAATGGCCGGCCCTTCCTTAGGTACTGACTATGAGAGCAAAAGGAGAGGATTCACATTGCTTGTCAAAGGGTTAAAGAGGAGAGGCACAGTTGGGGAAAGGAGGACAGAAACGGAAAAAAGAGCGCCCAGCTGAGCCAATGTGAGAATTCAGTGGCCAGCACTACAGCAGCAGTGTGCCTAGACTCCTGACCTTTGCAGTCCTTTAGGATTTTCCATGATCACTTCACTATAAACCCTGATGCTGGTGGAGGAAAGGGCTTGGGAGGACACAAGAACAAGTGGATGTGACCACAAGGACAGGCCTCCCAAATACAAATGAACAAGGGCTGAGTTAAGGACTCAGAACGATATGACATCACAATGTTCGTTAAATAATCCCAAAACCAGGATAGCCAAATGAAAATACAGTCATTTGTAAATCTTGTGTTTTCTATTGAAAATCAGTGAAGGGAGAAGGCCACGTGTTACACGTGTTCAAGTTTTCAAGTTTCATAACATCTGAAAAAACTGGGGAGCAAAGCCCTTCTAAATCCCAGGGGCAGAAAGTGAATACCAACTGCAAAGTCTCTAGTCACTGCTCCGTCCGGTGTGTGTGTGTGTGTGTGTGTGTGTGTGTGTGTGTGTGTTCTGTGTCTGTGTGTCTGTGTCTGTGTGTCTGTGTGTGTGTGTGTCTCTGTATCTATATGTGTATGGGGAGGTGCACATATATATACATTCACATATATACATATGTATATATAAACATATGCATACATATAATATATATATATTTGTAGATGGGAGAATGGGTGGACATATATATATATATATATATATATACATATATATATACACATATTTATTTATATACATCATATATACTTATGAATTTATGTTTATATACATATTATTTAATATCCCACAATTTAAAAATGCACTCTATAGAATTATACAGATGTTTATATTATAGCCATTTAATGGACCATAAAGAATAACTTTTACCTTTTAATTATTAAAGAGGGTAAACATTTGAATATTTTTATTAAGTTGATTTCAAAACTAACTGTTTGGTTACAAACCTCTGGTAAGAACACAATTGTCACTGACAATATTTTTCATAAAAAGTCCTCAACCAAAAGAGTACCACAATGCAGTTTCTAGAAACACACTACAGTGAAAAGTATTATGTATCTGAACACACTACAGCAGTACATCTCGAGCACTGCCATGCAAATCTTTGCTCTTCACAAAAATAAAAACAGTAGCCCTAAAGCAAGCAATGGTCAACAAGCCACTGGAAATAAGATTTATATAAGCAAACAACAAGTATCCTTAATAACAACTTTGTGAACAAAGACCCTCCTGAGCTGGGCTGGTTATTTGTTGGGGTTGGGGGGTGCGGCTGAGAACAAATCAGATCTGTAAAGCAGATGTAATAGATTTGGAGCACAGAAGTAAGACAAGGATTATCTTCTTGTTCCCCTTTGTCACTACTGGCAGTCAGAGATGCCATGCTGTCCTGTGGTGGACACCGACTCTGAGCCTCTGGGAGTCTTGAAGTGTCTTTTCCAATGCTTGTTGGAAGCCCAGGCAGGACCCTGTCTGGTAGTAATGATAACAACACCTAGGGTCACAAAAGTATCTACAGCAGTTCTTCCCACGCTACGCATAAAGTCTAACCTTCACTGAGCAGACAAAATAACTCATAATTTACAGAGATCTCATAGGAAATTCTCAGATTCTCAATTAGATCATGCCCCACTCACCTCAGTTGGAAATTAGCCTGACATGCTATCACAGGCCTTGACAAACTCACTCATTTCAGGATAATTCCAGTGTTTGATGAACCCGTAAGGAAAAGAACAACTCATCAATTGTCCAGTCAGGAGGACTAAGACAAGCCTCTGAACAAAAAAACTCAAATCAATCAAAGCATGTCTGCAGCTTTGAAACGTATCACTCACTGAGGCCCTAATATATAAAGCTTCTCCCAAAGTACAGGAATGGGGAAATAGAATACACACTTAAAATCTCAGAGCAAATTCTTACCTCAAGCAAAACATCAAACTGATTCAAACTTTAACAAGTCACAGAGAAAATGAAACACCAAGGACCACTTCGGTGCTGTGTCAAAACAGTTTCATGTAACTCTCCATCCCTGGCATATTAATTTCAACCACATCACTGTTATCACTTTCTTCCTACTAAGCAGACAGACAGACATGGCACTAATCCAAAATACTAGGACCCTGAAGTCTTAGTGATTAAAAATATAATTGTTTCCCCACACGTTCTATAAGAACATGTTTCATGCGGCTACTTGTATTTTCTCAGGAAGCATCATACCAAGCTTAAGCAAAATACAGGAAATAATGTCCAATTAATTGAATATAATCATGTCTGTGAGGAAATATTAACTTGTTTCATTAACTTACTATACAATAGATTTTAAACACATATTTCTTCAGAATGTTTAACTTTGAACTCAAGGGGACATACAATTAACTTCTAGGTCCCAGAAATACACAAGGGAAAACGGACCCTAACACACATATCTTAAAGGACATTTATATTTTTTTCACACTCCATTAGATTGATAATTTCACCCAAATAACTCCTGATTTTTAACTTAACACTTGGAGAAAAGAAGATTCTGGAGAGATGGCTTGCTGGCCAAGAGTGCCTGCTGCACTTACAGAGATGAGTTCCAGCACCCACATGGCAGTCCACAACTGTCTGTAACTCTAATACCAGGGGTCTGATGCCATCTTCTGACCTCTGTGGGAATCAGGCACACACATGGTGCACATACATACATTTAGGCAAAACACTTGTATGCATAAAATAGTAAAATAAATCTAAAAAAAAAAAATTGAAAGAACATTTAGATATAGTCTGTGCTTTAAGCAGATTGGTTGGGAGATCCTTCTGAATGAGGTAGAACAAACTTGCTACAACTTTGCTTCGCCATGTAGCAGGTGAACACAGGCATCCATGAAAAACATGTACCCACACTTCACCAATATTGATGCAGTTACAAAGATGCCTAGGACAAAGCACATAGGACAAGTAAAGAACATTGTGCCCAACTACATAACACATGTCAACAACGAGAAAGTCAATGTCAGCTAACCTGTAATGCTACTGCAGGGCACCATTATGGGGCAATGCATTATATTCCAATACATTATAATACAATACACGAAAGACTGCAAAGGCTAAATTTAACCAAAGTTCAATAGTGGATAAGATAGCAAGAGAGTTGGGTGAGCCAGATGTCTGATAGGGAAATCAGAAAACCAGTGTGTCAAAAGATCCCGGCTAAAGGCTTAGTCACCTCGGATAATAGAAACTGATCACACGACATAGACGTGACCTCAGACACAGTACACCACACAGAAAAACAGTTTAAGTGAAGTGTTCCATCCAATTCACTAAGTTATTTTTTAAAAGACGGAGAGTAAATCAGAAGTACTTAATACACGTATTATCAAAATAACCCATTTCATAAAAAATTATATCACAAAATATAAAAGTATGGCACATATATAGGAAGAACATAAGAACAGTCTTTGAGGGAGTTCAAAGACACCATGTCAGCTATTATACTCAAAAGGCTAAAAGGACATCATTATTTGGACGAAGGTATGACGATAATATCTCATCAAATTGATCTCTGAAATACCTGAGGAGTCGATATGCCTACTTCTATTTCCTAGTTGGTTTTTTTTTTCCCTTGTGTTTGCTTTTTGGATTGTGATGAATGAATACCAGACCCCGTATGAGAAGTCATATAAATAATACATGGTTCTAATGTATTAGGTGATATCTTCCTTCTCAAAATGCTTGCTTTAGTTGATTTAATGAGGCTTCCTCGGTTAAGTCAGGTAAATGTTTTCATTGTAACTGAAAAAGAAATTAATACACATTCTTACCAGCTCTTCTGCAAAACCCTAGTACACCAGTAGAGGCAGTATCTACCCGGTTCTTTAACACAGAACTGACTAAAGTTTGCCTGACAATAATCTAGCATTCCTTAAAAAAAAGAGGCTGTACATTTGATATAAACCCAGGCTTTACCTAAGGGAACTAGGGCAAATTAAATGCATTCTGGTTCAGGGAAGAAAATCACTAACACTTCATTTTGTTTGGTTAGCCATGTTATTTATCAGCATCTAAACCACCATTTTCAGAACATATATATGTGTGTGTGTGTGTGTGTGTGTGTGTGTGTGTGTGTGTGTGTGTGTGTGTGTGTGTGTATGTGTATGTGTATATGTATATGTATGTATAATTTAGCTTCATTTTTTTACAGAAATAATTTTACTATTTGCAAACTTTAAAGAGTATAACAGGACTACCAATACTTTTGTAAGGCTGAGTACAATCTAGTCTCATTTTATGCCCTTGTAGAAAGCTCCCTGAACCAAACACATAAAAAAAAAAAAATTTAATTTGCCACTTAAAATGATATGCTATCAAATTAAAATTACTCTAAAGATAAGGTAACACTAAAGACTGCAGGGATAATGTATGAGCAACAAAACTTGCATGCTATAAAGCCTGCAAATGCCTCCTCACGATATCTGTGCCAGTCAGGGACCTGTACGCCTCCATGACAGCATCTCATTTGCTTCAGATTACCCATCTTTCCAAGCCAAGTTATTAGGTCCAAAGCTGTATTTTATCTTTTTAATTGACTTAGACATTAAATCACTCTATAAGTAATATGAAGCTATCAATACTTCACAAATTGTGGACCACACTTACTACCTCAGTTCCTGCATGTGTCACTTACACAAACACAACACAACATGCAGACACAAGTCTTATCCTCATATATGTCTGTTTTGTTTCCAAAGTGAGGACTTAGCATGGTTTTGGAAAAGAAAACTTAAAAATATTCTCATTCCTGAATTATTTCTTTATTAAATACCTCCAAGTTATAAATGTTAAATATTAATGATGCCTTAACGAAAAAAATTAAGACCCCCCCCCCACTTCTACTTTTCTGACTACAGAATTCTTCATGTCCCTGAGAGAGTGCAGAAAACAAAAAGGCTGTCTTATGTCCCAGCTTCTTAAACTCCTAGCTTTACATATTGGAGGCAGGATGAGGGACTAAAATTGAAGGCTCCAGGAACCATGAGTTCTGCCTCCCTCTGGTGTTTTCACTTGTAAAGTATCTCTGCCAAAAGATACCTTTTATAAACTCTTAGCAACACAGAGCATTTACAGACGTAACAAATTGCCGCAATGTTAGAAGTACATTAAGTTCCACCACTGTCGATAAATTTGACCTCTGTATTTTCTTAATATTCTATCTCAAATATTAGAAATTAGGAATAGAGCCATGCTTTAACACATACATGTGGATTAGGAAAAGGCTACTCAGATCTAAACAGGGGATTACATGCAGAATAATGAAGGCCTTCAGGCTTCTGTGTCCCAACATCCTGCTACTAAGAGTTACATTTTACAACCAAGTCTCCAGATCTGCACAGGAGACATAATACTCAAAAAGACCTGCTAAGAACCCGCCTTCCTGTCTCTAGAGTAATAAAATGGGTTTCAGGTTTTGGTTGACCCACTACTCTGTCTGTCTTAAACGTGCATTCCAGAACCACGGTCCCAGGGTTGTTCTTATGAATCATGTCAGCTAGCTGTCACTCTGTTATTACCTTCAACATTTAATCTAAGTGATGTTTAGCAGCTTGGTTTGATATGTTTTTTTTTATTATTATTATTTTTGTTTTTATTTTTGTCTTTTTTTTTCTTTCAAGTCCTTAGCTGAATTTAAAAGTCAAATTTTTTTCATGAAGACTTAAGTTAATGGAAGACAGAGGCAGAGATTAAATCAGGGGAATCACTGATTAGGTGCTCGGAATTCTTCTGAATACAAATAACCCATCAAGGTTAATGAGGTTCAACCCAAGTGTACAAAAAGGAGGCATGCTCTTAGTGTTTTCCATGCATTTACAGATTTAAGTTCTTGGGGAGAATTTGAAGCACAGATGACACAAACTCAAACATGGTTTCCTTCCATGTGGATTTTCCTCCCATACAAAACAATTGCTTCAAATACATATCATCAGATATTATCAGTAACAAAGGGTAATGCAATAGTTAGACAAAGCAAAGATTTCCCCAGAGGTTGACAGTTCTTACAGAAACCGACCTGCTTTTAAGAAGTGGCTCTGAATACCTGCTGCATAAGTGTGACATGAGGACCCAAGTTGAGATCCCCAGCACCCTCGTAAAGAGCAGGAGGCAAGATCCCGGTTACTGCTTGCCTCTACTTCAACTCCTGGATCACTGACCCTTTTTCAAAGGAATAAAGTAGACAGTGATAGAACAGGACATCTGATGTCCTCTGCTAGCCTGGGTGTACACACACACACACACACACACACACACACACACGCGCGCGCGCGCGCGCGCGCGCGCGCGCGCACTTATCTATCTATCTATCTATCTATCTATCTATCTCTCACACATACACCACACCAAGCAAACACCAAACAAAAAACCATGCAAGCAAGCAAGAAAGAAGCAAACAAAGAAAAAAGGTAGGAAGAAAGGAAGGGAGGGGCTGAACAACCAACGGTAGCTTTCAAATTTACTAAAAGATTTTTCTATAATTCCCTTCCCCAATAGATACTAACTAAGCATATAATGCATAGTGTGGCAGATAGCACAGGAAGAACAGAAACGCAAACCTGAATTTTAACCTGCGCCCACACAGGAGTTCCCTGTATGCTGCAGGTTTACATTATAACATCAGTGCATTGTGGTAAATAGCCTACAGCAAAATCTGTGCACAGCAGAATGTCAAAACAAAAGGCCACGATCATCAGCGTGGGAGCACGGGAAAACAAGGTTAGAAAAGACAAGCAATGGGAGAAGAGACAGAAAATGTAGCTGAATTGAGGGGGAGGGGAGGTCCTCGGGCAACAAGACATCTTCTAATGGGAGGGAAATGAACAAGAAGCCTCACTGTAGCCACGAACACACAGCCCTTCAGACATCGCTATCTCTCACTCTGTCTTTGACTGGCACGTATGTTGTTTTCAATTTTTAAAACCGAGAAGGAAAAGTTAGAGATTGCTAATAGTTCTGTAAAATGCACTCGGGTTCCCACAGCGTAAGTGGATGGACCAGCGCCCTTGCACCTTCTTCTCTACTGAGCTACCTGCAGATGGCAGCCAGTCACCGGATCACTCTAAATGCGGGACACATTTGCCGATGACAAGACAATATTCTGATATGATGTCTTACAAGATCAAAACGCCAAAGTCAACTCTGTCTTGGTGACAGGGCTGCTGGCTTAATCCTGTTGCTCCTTTTCTACCTTATTGTGACCCTACTTTGAAATTCAGAAGGAATATATCTGAATCATTGTAAGACAATGAAAAGACAGAAATTACACACACACACACACACACACACACACACACACACACACACACACACATATATATATATATATATATATATATATATATATATATATATATGAATGATGTGGACAAAACACTTACCAGCTAGAGAGATTGTCTCTTACGTCTGAACACACCGAAAAATCTTAGAGAGGAGAGGGAATGGCTAAGTTAGGATCTACTCAAAAAAGACACTGAACCATGGAAAACTGACACAAGGGCAAAATAAAGGATGTACATTTGGGAACTTTAAGAAAAAAAAATGTTACCTACCAAGACTTTATATGATATTCTATAGAACTATAGGAGAGTCGTGGTTAAAGGAATGGGCATCAAAGATTAAACAAATCCTAATACCATTATCACACAGACACATTCTTGGGCTTGGATAATTATCTCATTTTTGTACATCTTTTTTGTTTGTTGGTTGGTTTAATGTATTTGATATTTTTAAAGTAACTAAAAGAAATGTCTGGCCCAGAGGAGAAATGCCGGCTATGCAAGTATTAAGACCTAAGTTCAGTCTCAAAACCCATTTAAAGACGGGTTTACATGAATGTTTTTACATGTTTGCAACCCAGCACTGCCAAGTAGAGGAGACAGGTGCCCCCCCCCCCCCAAAAAAAAAAGATCACTGGCCAGCCTAGCTAAATCAGAGAGCTTCAAGAACAGTGAGAGGTCATCTCAAAAATACAGTGGAAGGCAGCAAGATGACTCAGTGGCTTTGTAAAGGAGAAAGCCACCAAGACTAGCAACTTGAGTTCACCCTGGGACCACATGGTAGAAACAATCGGTTCTTCCAAGTTGTCCTCTGACCTCCATATACTTTGTGGTAGGTGCACTTGTAGATATACACACAATAAATAAATAAATGCAGAAGTAAATAATTTTGGTTTTTTTAATATGTTCTTAACTGAAACAGAATTATATCACTTTCCCTCCTTCCTTTGTTTCCTCAAGCCCCTCTCACGCCCTCACTCAAACTTGTTCTGTTCCCCTACTCTCAAGTTGGTAGCCTGTGCTTCTATTGTTACACACACACACACACACACACACACACCAGCAACTAAAGGAGGTCAATTGTCATTTGGTTACAAAGTACATAAGGCAACAAGAGCCCGCCCAGAAGTCCCAAATTATCTAACATTTTGTAAAACTGCAGGAGAAACTAAATAACATTTGGCTGCACTTCAGTGGTGGTCTCAGTTGTCAGCAGCTCCAACTCTCGGTGATCTCCGACCTTTATTTCTCACAGAGCCCAGACTAGATATCACTCTGAGAACAGAGCACAAGGCATGAAAACCAAACACGACATAATCACAAGTATTGTTACATCCAAATCAACTGAGAGAAATTTAAGTCATTTTACTGTTAAAGGTTAAGAATGTCTTGTAATCACAGCACTTGGATGGCTACAGCAGGAGTGTGGGGCCAGCCTGGGCTATGGAGTGAATCTAAGGCCACTCTGGTCTATAAAGACAGACCATGTCTCCAAAATACTGTAGTGGAGGCTGACAGAAAAGCCAGAAGCTGAAAAGTAAAACTATTTTCCTGGAGGTGAACAGGGTTTTCTTAAAGGCCACTGGGAGGGAAACAATGTTTCAAGCTTCCAGAAAGACAATGAGTGGTACGCGTGTGTGAGCTGAAGTCTTTCTCCAGCTGCTTTGCAAACCAAATCCTCTGCAACCAGTCTGCTGTGGGAAAATCACTCATGAATTACTGCTAAGTTGGAAGCAGAAAGTCAGGCTACTTGAGACCATTAGTAAGCTACTATCAACCATTTTTCAATGCCCATGAATTGCAGGACTTCCTACACACCATCCAATTTCTATAACAAGAATAAAAGAGAAGTATCCATGGAAAAGAGAACAGGAAGAAGAGAACAAGGACCAGGATGTGGGCAAGAACAACCAGCTGGGGTTCTGTTGCTTTTTCCCTCTGATCCTTGTTGTCTGTTGTGTTTGCTGTGCTCGGTTTTAGCCCTACTTCTGCTCAGTAACCCAATGTTGGCACTTCCGTCACCAGCATCAGGGTCCACAGTAACACTAATGCCTGGGAAGCAAATTTTAGAAGTCATATTGTTGCACAGGAGCTATTTCTGGTATTTATTAAACGTCTAGAAAGTGTTGAAAAGAGTGTGCCAATATTTCTCTACTATCTCTGTGATCTAAACCTTGAACCAAATCCAAAAGGTATTTTTAGTGACATGCTGACAAGATAAAAGAGAAACTCAGACTGAAGAAACACTCAGTGCTTCCTTTGGGTTACATGAAGCTAGGAGCTGTGAGCATCAATTTTCTACCTATCATTATAATTATGGAAACCCTTCAAATGCGGCAACTTATTAGAAGACAACCACACTAATAAACAGATGCAGGGAGAGAGCTGATATCTATCTACTTGCCATCTATGTTTGATCGAATTTGCATAATTATAATTAGAATTAAGTTATTTCCTTTCATGAGATCTTTTTCTTTGATTTTTAATATATTCTGATAATTACCTCATCGAGGCTAGATAAAAGACATGGGAAATGGCAGCTGCCCGCTTTTGCCTCCTTCACGGTTACCCCATATTTATGAGCACCCACAACTTGCCGTTCCTAGCGGCATTGCAATGCCACCTACCTCAGGCAAACAGCTACAGATATGGGACGCTGATGCGTTCCAAAGAAGAGATGTTACCCACATTCAGCCCCCAAATAAAACACTGCCATCTTCAGAGAAGGACCCTTCTCTGTGTGCAGGACCAAGAGTAACTTCAAGTTTAAAAGGAGAAAAGGCTTTCACTATAAAATAATGAAGGAAACTAAGAGTCCCAAAAGGAAATCCAAGCTCTAAGGGAAAGCTATATAGGAGTCAATTCATTCATTGTTAGCTTAACTTAATATTATTTGCCTCCAAAATTAGCTCTAAAAATAATTCAATTTTCTATTAAGATTTCTTTAAGCGGTTCTAGTACATCAAATTCAAACTGTGTTTCAAATGGAGATTAAAGGTCGGCTGTCACCTCGATTTGTGCTGCCAAACTTGCTTTCTCCTGGTCTTTGCGTTCCATGCACCGCTTCACTTCCTCTAACTCAGAAGCCATGGAGTTGAAGTTCAGTTGCACCCGCAGATCTGCCATCTGCTTCTCCAGATTCTGTTTCTCCCGCTCTACTCCTTAAGAGGCAAATGTAAAGCTCCATGGTTACTCTCTAGTCACGGGAAAATGGACTTGGTAACAGTTATCATTAAGCCTTTGTGTCTAATGCCCTAGCTCACACCATCCTTTCAGCAGGCTGCGGATCTCTGTGGTCTGTCATGGCAAGCCTCATGGCTCTGGCACATTGGTGAGCACCACTCAGTGGCACTCCTCAGCCTTCAGCAACATCAAGTACAGTATCGAGTCGTACATACTTTTCAAATCTACACAGGCAGCTACGCCCTGCTATATTATGTCATCGTAATATTTTCAGTGCTTCCTAATTTCAGTTACTGTTTATTTCAGGATACTTTTTCAAACAAAAGCACTGAAGTCAACCAGGCTACAATATACTGATGCTACAGAAACTTACACAGTGAAATGTTGTTCTTACATAGAAACAACACTTAGTCTTCTCAGTTACATGGACTACTCTCCCTATTCAGTAATTCTGAAGGCTATACCTGAAATTATAACACTGAATAATACACATTCATTATTTAATTCAGCACAAACTGCTTGGTCAATGAAACAAAGAACATTTTATTATGTTCCTCGCATAGGAAGATGGGTAACCTAAAAATCCATTGTCTAAAAGCTTGCATTACAAGAATGGAAAACACACACACAAAATGCTTCCTTTATTCTAAAATATTAGGAATTAGAATATATTCTAACAATTTACCACTATCACTTTCCAGTGGTTTTCTTTCTAGAGAAGGAATAAAGTAAATATGATCAAATCAGCTTTGTAAACAGTTGATAAACATATTCCACCTTAAGAAATAGCAAAGGGTTCAGAACTTCACATTGAAAGAGAAGACGTATCAGCTCTTCAAAAGCCTGGCAAATGACAATGATGAGAACAGCCTGACAAATGACAATCAGAAAGAAGGACAAGTGAACTAAGGAATGGGGAACTCAGCTGTACTTACACAATAGATTCAAATTCCACTAGGCTGAAAGGAATGGTATTGGAGTGTTACCCTGGATAACAAAATAAGCATGAAGTGCCAGCTACAAAACTGGGTTCAATATTCAGGAAGGTATTGGTAGAAATCACACCCAATAAGCGACAAATACAAGGACAGGAAGAGACAGAGGCGGCAAGGAGCTCATCCATGGTTTTCAGGGACTTGGACCTTCAAATTTATCCCAAAGACTGTATCATACACGATACATACGGTGTGGTTACCTTCTACTAAATATATATCATATAAAACGGACAGAAACAAATGTATATATATACATTATAATATATATATATAACAAATGTATATATGTATACATTATACACTCATAAAATATTCATATATTTGAAATGCATACATACAGAATGTAGTAACATTTTTAAACAAAATACTAAGGTAGATAGACATTATACATACACATATATCATATGCAATAAAGTGTTTTACAAGATTAGAGTATTTAAAACATTAACAATAAAAGAAGAGAAAACTTATGCTCTCTTCACACCCCAGAGGATTGTTATATACATGCTATCTGGGAGGATGTGCACATCATCATGGGACAGCTAATTACAAGCTCAAGTATGTGGAAGACCTGTGTTAAAACTTGCAAAGTAAGTAGATCCTAAGAGCCCACTCTGCTGGGCGGTTAGTGTCCTGCTGTGGGACTGGGTTAGTTATTATGGCTTTGTTGTAAGTGCTTTGCTAGCTGCCTCTCACAGATGTGCATTCTCCTTCATTTGGGTTCATTCTCGTTCACCCTCTGCCTCCTCTCTCTCTCTCTCTCTCTCTCTCTCTCTCTCTCTCTCTCTCTCTCTCTCCAGCCCCTACTGGACTTAAAGACTTGCCCTTGCCTTCTCATTCTTGGCAGTCTTCTGTTACCATGCAATGTCACCCACGGTGTTTTTTTATGCAGCAAAGCTGCCACCACATGCAGCCCCTGCATCTGAACTTCCCGGCTGCCCAATCTGGGAGAAATACATTTATTTTCTTTAACCACTGAAGTGAACAGTGAACTTTCTCCCTAGAATAGTTCCATGAATAAGAGAGATAACATGCAGGGAGTAACATAAAACCCTTTACGTGATAAGAAGTCAAGGTACTGCAGAAGGCAGTCTTCGTGAAGGTAATAAAATGAACAGCTCTTGTCTTAGAAGGGTGTGCAGCAGTGTAGAAGGGAAGGTGTCGGAGTCAGAGCACAGAAAGGCAAGTTACAATGGAAGGAAGAGTGAGCTGACACATGTCAAAGCTGGGGCGGTGAAACAAGAAAGAAGAGGTGACAGACTTGAGAGCTATCAGAAGCCATGGAGTGACACAAGCCTGTAATCCCAAGAGCCAGAAAATACAGCAAATGATCCCACCTGCAAGGCCTAGACCACAGAGAGTATGATCTCCTCTCACAATGGGAAGGAAAATGAGAGAGACGGGGACAGATACAGAGCAGACTGGAGGTAGAGACCAACTAATGAGCGGAGAGAAGAAATAATTTCACATGTTACTTTGTGGTTTAGGCTGAAGTGTCTGGAATGGGAAATGAAACTATCGATGAAGACAGGAAGGAGAAAAAGGTCTGCTTTTGCTTTCAACTTAGAAAATACTTCATTTGGGCAAGAACTTATTTATATAATACAATACCATGTACAAAAAAAATTAATATTTCCAGACCATTACGGCTGGCAATTTCTGTACAAAGCCAACTCGACAATGTAAATTGGGATACTTTGTCCCCAAGCTGATAACACAGTTTCCAAAACTGAAATATTTTTGTTATATGAAAAAAAATATATATATATATATATATACCTGTAATATCAATATGAATCAAATATGAATCAGCAGTTTTTACAGGTTTTTTAGACATTGATATAAAATTATTGAGAATTCCAGCAAGACACAAAAAAAAAAAAAAAGAAAAAATACAAAGCCCCAGAAAATAGCCAACTTCTCTTTTTCTCTTCTTTCTCTAGTGGCTCCCTGGCACTGCCCCATTTTGTTAGCTACTCAAGCATCTCCTAGAGGGAGAGCAGTCTCGAGCAGCATGGTTAAAACAAGCTTGGTGTACGGCATGATCAATGCTATGTCACAAGACAGGAACAAGACACTTCACATCACAGAGATTTGGAAAGTGATGTCGTATATCTACACAATACTGGAGGAAATAATTCCAAAGGCATTAGAAAACCGTGCTTTGAGGAGAGGATGATTCAGTTCTAAATCTGCTGACTACACATTCTGTAGATGAACACATATAAAAAAAACCAACAAGCAACACCACCTGATCTGCTCAAGTCAGGAGACTGAGCAGGAGCAGACCCAGGGGTGGTTCTTGGCAGGCGAGAACTAAAGCCTAGGATTAAACAGCTCCTCGGGAGAAATAAATACTAAATACGAAAAGCTGTTAATAGAACACTAGGCAAAATCAACCTTGGAACAGTGAGCATGAACAGAGGCATAGCTAAGGCAGAAGAAGAGGAAGGTTCAGGGGCAAGAACATCAATGGAAGACCCTTAAAAACCAGAAGTAGTCAAATGAGGTAAGAAACAATGATGCCTCTGCATTCGACTATGATCAGTACAAAACCAAGCTGAGACTGGATTCCAGCCTCCAATCTCCAGATAACAAGATCCTAATATTAATTATTCATATATTAAAAATTAGGGGGGAAAAGAGAGTGATAAAATAAAGGTATATTTACATCTTAATTCCAAAGGTACACAGGTAAGGAGAAAAGTAGAAAAATTAAAACTTCGTCACAACCTATGGATAAGCTTTCTTAGACAACACCCTGGAGACAAGCAGGTCCGACAATGGAAATGGGAAACTGAGAAGAGACAATGGAATGGGTCTTCAAGCAGAAATCTGAAAAGATGAATTAAGCATGACCTGAGGAGTGCACCTCTAGGGATAGGAAGCCACATCCAGCATCCAGATTATACCTCTTCTAAACCTCCGGTCGTCCCCTTGATCATCCTGGTGGCTTGATGTTTGCTTGGAAATGCAAGATACTTGATGCTGCAAACCCCTTTGGTCACCTTCTGCTTTGATAAGTTGTGTACGCAACTCTTCCACCTAAGAGCAAGTCAAAAATTAAATTGCTATCAACTTTCAAAACAGGAAATGAGTAAACTCACAGATTACTATAAACTGTGTCGTGGGGGGTTGGGGGGGGGAGACATCCACTTCTAATGGGCTACTGTACTATAAGAAAGCCAACTTAATGCCCAGGTGGTCCCACACACAGCTCAGACTTACACCCCATGTTTCCCTTTCTAGTTCTGAGAATTTAACTCAAGCTTTTTGAGGGAGGCAGGAGAGCCACCACTGAGCTTCCTCCTATTGTGGTGCATGGGTAGGAATGGCTCCCACAGGCTCATAGACTTGAATGCTTAGGGAGTGGCATTAGGAGGTGGTCTTGTCTTGTTAAAGGACGTTGTCATCAGAGTGGGCTTTGGGGTTTAAAATGCTCACGCCAGGCCCAGAGTCTCTTCCTCCCTGCTGCCCTATGATCTGTACACAGAGCTCTCAGCTACTTCTCTGGCACCATGTCTGCCTGCATGCGATAACGCTTTCTACCATGATGACAATGGACTAAACTTCTAGAAAACGTAAGCAATAGCCAATCAAATGTTTTCCTTTATAAGACCTGCCATGGTCACGGTGTTTCTTCACAGAAACAGAACACTAAGACACGAAACTAACTACATTTGAATTCTTTCGATTTTTTTTTTTTTTCCAGACAGGCTTTTCTTACAAATCCCAGGTTAGCTTCTTACAGCAATCCTTCCTGCCTTGGCCTCCTGAGTCCTGGGATTACAGGTATGTGCTAGCATGTCTACTCAGACACATCTGGATTTGATCTCAGTTCACTCTATTACTACTTTTCAGCTCGAATCTAGTTTCCTATTCTTCACCTGTTTTCTGACATGGAAATACGCTATGCTAATGTTTAGATTCAAAATAAGGAATTATGATTTAGCATTTCATGATATCAAAATAGACCTCAGAAAAGTTGTATACCATGGAATTGTAAGCTTCTGGAGCCATGGGCTGGATTATTCATTTTGACATATATATATACGATGCATCCCTAACAAATATAATCAAGTTAGCAATGGAAAAACAAAGTCACAATGACAACCTACATCAAAAACTGACATTAAAGATTACAAACTGGCACTTAAAAATATAAGGGATCAGCAAGGGATTAAATACCAACATCTACAGAATAAACTGTGAATTCTGCCAACATCAGTACCTCATGACCACTGACTGCAGAACAAAGTCAATAAATGTGTTTAAAGGCTCTGCAAAGCAGGTGCCTTTCCAGTACCACTGTGAGCATGTTCAGAGCGACTTCTGAACATGTATGACAGCAGGTACCCTGGCCTGCAGAGCATGGCATGTAGCTGAGATATGAAATCTCATTGCCCAACAGAAGGAGGCACATTCTGATTTAGTGAGCACAGGGGAAGGGACAATTAAAAACATATCCACTCTTATCCAGTGAACATAAGATGACCCCTTAAAGTTACTCAGCTTGAGATATCACATGCTCCCAACTGTTACTAGGGTTAATGGGCTACAAAGCACTATGCCTAAAATGTAAGCCTCATCTTTGGCTAAAAGGAGCTAAAACCATCCTGACAACAAGAGCAAAGGCAGTGATGTATTCAAAGTAACCTAAACATGCAAAGGTCTGTTCAATCTATTTTCTCCTTCCTCCTTATTCTCCAGTGCCTCCTTGAACAGAATTAAGCTCATGGGAAGTTTTATCTTACACATCCAGCGTACTCGTACACTGTTCTGCTGAGAGAGATAAGGAGAAAGTCAGAGCAGCAGTCAGCAAAACACACTGTCACAGTGGGAACTGGGTCTGGCTTTTCTGCGAGCTCTCTGAATCTTCATATCTGCATTCTGCTAACATATATGCCCTAAGGAGAAAACGTCTAGAGCTAGACTCAATCCACATTTAATGAAACAGCAGACTGTCTTAGGTTGATAGACTCACCTGCTGCAAAAGCGTTTCTCTACTGCCTTCAGATTGACTCAGCAGCCTCCTCGAGATCACCAATTCCTGCTCCAGCTGGAGTTTAAACAAAATAAAAACATGTAAAATGAGGCATAAAATAACTGTGCCCAATGGACAAAATATGCCCAGTAGGTCACAACTTAAAAGAAATAGAAAAATAGTTTCCAGGAGATATTTACAATGAGTGGGATGGCATTTCACCGTGAACACACATTTAGCTTCCATTTAAATAATTTCAATTGCTTAATATAAAGGGGGTTTCGTGAAGCCTCCTAGATGTCTGAGACCTAATCCGTTTCATCAGCTATGATCTCAGACTCCCACCTCTACTCCAAGCCTTAATTCATCTCTAAAATAGTCATTTTTACTAGTCTCCTGAGATTTTCCATCCAGTTCTCAATAATGTTAACAAAACTCTAAAACAATGTTTTCTTGGACAAGCATGGTCAACTTTACTAAATTAGAACAAAACACACATCAATCTAATAATTCAAACTACAGTTTATCTAGCATAACTTCCTACATTCCTGATACTCAAATGTGTTCCGACATTTTTTAAACTTCTAAATTCAAAAAAGACATTTAAAATTTCATTAATAATATTGATGTTAGGTAAATACCCATGAAAAATACAGTTAGCTGAGAGAATATCCTAAAAATTCAGAATATACTTACTTACTTCAAGGTAAAGAATTCAATAAAATAGGACATAATTTTTTATTCTCTTATTTTAAGCTTTTATATGCTATATGTTTACATTTTAAAACATAAGGGAATTTAAATAATCATCTCGCTAAAACAAACTACCACCTTTTAACAACTGTATGAATAGTGGGTATGCATGGCAAGGATCTGGAGGAGCCTCAGGACACAGGCAGTAGGCATTTACAGAAGATCAAGAGAGTTAAATGTATTCACACGCACACAAAACTAGTAAGATCTGTAGAACCACTGTGGCCTAGACTACTGTCAATTTTCTGATTTGATATTTAGCAGCTATTACATAGAAAGTATTACCACTGAAAGAAATTAAGACAAAAGAACAAAAGACCTCTCTATACATGTTGTTTTGAAACATTGTATGAATCTATAATTATTTCTCAATGGACTGTGTTTTATGTGTGTGTGTATATACACATAAGTGTGGGTATATGTGTTTGTAGCCTTGTAAACATGCATGTTAATATTATAAGGTCAACATCATACATTTACCTCAATCACTTACCACCTTGTTTTTTGAGACAATGTCTCTCACTGAACCTAGAACTCTCCATTCAGCTTGAATGGTTGGCCAACCCACCTGTAAGATCCCCCTGCCTCTACACCTCTAACAATGGATTACTGGAGTAAACTGTCATGCTATGCTTTTATTTAAATACTACAGATATGAGTTTGGGCCCTTGTTTTTCTGTGGTAAATTCTTTACTGACCTACCTCTCCGGTCATCATAATAAGCTTTTATCCATTTATATAATAGTTCTTAAAATTGTTCACATGTAGCTAGTAAAAAAGATACATAAAAACAAAGAAGATGTAGTACTACCAAACTATGAAAAACATTATTTTTGTTGTTCTCTTGAATCTATGATGAAATAAAACAGGAAAAAAAAAAAAACCCACCTTTCAGTGGAAATAGTTTTGAAGTCAAACAAGCTACTATTGGCCATAAAGTTACTCTAACATCAACAGGGCAAACTCAATGAACTAACATACCCTGCCTCACACAAAGGTGATGTAGAAGCAAGAATAAAGACTACAGAGGATGGTAAGAGCTTTCAGGAGGTAAGCATAGAAAGGGGATATGAAGCTAACAGCGGAAACTTTCCTTCAACATTCCTTATCATGGGTTTAACCTTAAAACTACTAAGTTACTTGGCCTCTGAATTGCCTTTTAAAGCTAAGGTAGTGGGTTCTATCACATAAATATGACATCTACCAAAGGTCCTTAGCATCTAATGAGAATGTGGGGTATGGCAGTTTGAATAAGAATGGCTCCCTTAAGCTTATATATTTAAATACATAGTCACCAGGGAATGGAACTGTTTGAAAGGATTAGAAGGATTAGGAGGTGCGGCCTTGTTGGAAGAAGTATGTCAGTGGGGGTGGACTTTTGAAAATTCAAAAGCCCATGCTAAAGCCCCTCTCTGCCTACAGATCAGGATGTAGAACTCGCTACAGCTACAGCCAGAGCTACAGCACCTATATGCATGCTGCCATGCTCTCTGCCAGGATGATAATAGACTAAATATCTAAAACTATAAATAAGTCCCTATTAAAATGCTTTCTTTTATAAGAGTAGCCTTAGCCATTGTGTCTCTTCACAGCAATAGAACAGTGACTGAGACAGAGGGTATTTTCAAACCTGGCCTGCTAATTATACCTATTTACTATAAAGAAAATGAATACATACAAAATGTCTAATGATCACACAGTAGATCCTTCCTAATGAACTTGTAAAAGTGAAGTTTTTTTCAGTGTTCTCCACCAAGAAAATAGAAAGATTCACCTCTCAGAAAGGAGAGAGGTCCAAGATGATGTGGGAACTAACGACCTGAGTGTGCTATCAAGAGTGAAGGCAGAATCATAAGCCACCTCCCTTCATGGCATGAAGGTGCCACTGTGTTCCAGTAAATGATCTCAGGAACACTTTCACAGTGCTCAACAAGTATCAAAGACCACCAACCACCATTCTGATCAAAGGATAACTTTCCAGGTCTTACTTGGTTCTTCTCAGTTTCCGTTTGTCGCAGCTTGTTTTTTATGATGCTCTCATTCTCATCTGCTTTAGCCTCTTGTTTCTTCAGTGCCTACAGTGAAAGCAAATGAGAGCAGTGTATTATTCCAGGATGTGCACAAAGCCCAAAGCTACCACTAGACTGCACTGAGGAAGGGCCCAGGAAAACACTGAGTTACGTGAAATCCGCAAATAAATTGAAGCCTGTTCATTCATAGAAGCTTTAGCAACACTTCAGCAAGGATCAAATACAAACAACTTCCTGATCTTTCAAATCATTTCCACTAGTTTCATCTGTTGTCTTTATCTTTGGAAATCTCACTACACAGAGAAGCTAGAGTGCTAACAATTGTTTTGGAAACAAAGCTTCCTGCACATCAAAGTAATCATATTAAAGGTTGTTTTAGTGTTCTGTTGCTGGGAAGCGACACCACGACCAAGGTGACTTTTACAAATGGAAGTGTTTAACTGGGGCTTGCTTATAGTTCCAAAGGTTTAGTCCATTATCATAATGGCACGGAACATGGTGGTACACATGGTGCTGGAGATGTGGCTGAGACATACATCCTGATACACAGCCTGACAGAGAGACAGAGACAGAGACAGAGACTGGCCTGGCTTGGGCTGTTGAAAGTTCAAAGCCTACCTCTAGTGGCACACTTCCTCCAACAAGGCTACACAACCTAATTCTTCTAATCCTTTCAAACAGCTCTATCTGGTGACTACGCATTCAAACATATGAGCCTATGGGCGCCATTATTATCGAAACCACCACAGAGAGTTACAAGACCTGCTGGATTTGGACTAATCCCATAAACTAGTCACTAGGTTCTAAAAGCACACTATCCATGACCATAAAAACATGCCCATTGCACCACCATTATGTAGATGATACTTGCACAAAACATGCCCAACCATCGAAATTCTCCTCACCTGCAGAAATACACAAATTCTTATCTAGTTGCCACTCTTTAATTATAAAAGAAGCTTAAAGAAAATTCTTTCAAAAGCTAACCACAAAAATGTTAGCTAGGGTTTGTTTCTTTTTCAAAAGGACATCTAAAAAAGAGGAAAAAAACTTAAAACAGACTTTCATAGTATCTAAATGGCATTCTGTACAAATAAAGAAAAGTATCTGACCACTTAGCAGTTACCTTTAGCAAGGTCTATATAGCAGCCATACAAATGAAGGAAATGCAAACTACCTAAAGCCTTTTCCAATGAAGCAACAGGAAAGAAGTAAATATGGTAAAAATCGACTTTGATGTAAACATATCATAATCCATTTCATTAACCTACATATTCAAATACATCTTAAATACATAGCTTGTGTGTCAAGCACTATTTTAGGAGGTACTAATGTACACAGACATAAAATACACATGATTCCTTGGTCTCTTCCTTCTCTCTCCCTCTCTTTGTCTCTCTCTCTCTCCCTCTCTTTGTCTCTCTCTCTCCCTCTCTCTCTCTCTTCCTCTATGAGTGCATATATGTGTATGAGACAAAGAAAAATAATATAAAGTTGTTGAAACCTTTAAAATAACTTTTATTTAGAAGCAAAACAATAATCGCATATCTATACGCATTTATTTTGATTATATCCCCCTTTTAATTTCATCTCTTCCTTACTCCTTCCATATTTTTTTCAACATTGCTCCCTCAAAATTCCGAGTCATCTTATTCCACGACACCTTCGTTCCAACTTGGATGCATCATCTTTGTTGTTGTTGTTGCTGTTAACACTTCTTCAGTGGATTGAGAATCTGACTGGATGTTTGCAGAAGGGATAATCAGGAAAAGACTTCTTCAGGTAATTGACAACTTTCATCCAACTAAAAACAACCTCCTCTTCTGGCCTCAAACTCCTGAGTAGAAAGTGTTCCACATGCACCTGTGGTGAAGGCTGGTCCAGGCCAGGTACGGTCATCAGACGCCATAACGAGAACAAAGGGAACACACAACTCCAAACAGACGAGACTGCCCCAGACACCGGGACCATTCCTCTGCATCTCTGAATTCAAAGTCAAACTAAAAAGTTACCGCAACTCTACGGAGTGGTGTAGATGAAGGGACCCTCTAACGCTGCTCGACACCTTGTGGCCTCGGCTTACAGGCGGAAGCAAGCATCATCAGTGGCTGAGCTGCAGGCACTAGACCTAACCTCATGCTTCAACTCTGAGGTTAATTTACGTAAAAACATAAACTCCCAAAATTCCCCCAGTGAAGAAATTTTCCAGTTTACCATCTGGAATTTATCCATTTCTTTCCTTTTCCATCATTTCCAAAAATTAAATTTGAAAAATTGTAACATTTAAGACTAGAAAAACAAGAAAGATATGCTAACATTTTCCAAGTGTTTGCTTACTTTAGCGTTTAATCAAACACAGTGAAAATACATATATACATACATATATATATATATGTATATATATATATATACTTATTTAGATGTATTTAAAATAATCATACAGGATTTTTATTTATTTCAAAACGAGTCTCATTTAACAAGGGGCTACATTTCCAAAAAGTAACAGAAAAGCTTTCATTTTATTAGAGTGAACTCTGAGAAGACAGAGACCTTGTCTGTCAGTCGCACTGTATTTTGTAGACAGTACTTGGCACATATTAGATATCAAAGCATGCTATTGGCTACAAAAACAAATATTCCTTTATATTATAATCTCTGACATCCCTTTGTAGTTACTCAGCTAGGTCCTTCACATGTCCGAGCCTTTCCAAATTTCCCCCACCTTTGATTTGTTTTATCTTTAATTGTGTGTATTTGTTTGTCTCTCTGTATAGGTATGTGCAAGTACCAACAGAGACCAGAAGAGGACATCAGGTCTCACAGAGTATAGGAGCCATGTGGGTACTTTGGCTCACAGACTGGGAAATCAGGAATGTCAAACACTCAAGACAAACTACTGTCTCTTCAAAGGGAGAGATGTATAACCCATTTTCTCCCCAAAAAGGCTGGGAATGCATGTCTTTAATAGTCAGGTGACCCCTCTGCACTATATATGGTCAGGCCACGCTGGTTCCCCAAGAGCCTTATCTTGTGCCTGTTTATCATGGTCAGTCATTACATCCCTAGACCTTATCACAGACATTGTTCACTGTGAGCAGCTTCCTTACTTAATCTATAGAAGTTATCTCTATGGACAATGCCTCTTGTACATACTTTAAAAGAGGTTCACATCTTATGGTTTGTTATGCACACAGGTTTCAGTTATCACCTGGAAATCCTTCCTTTTTTCCAAAATGTAATGTGCTTTAAATGTGCCTAAAATAAACCACCCAGTGTCAGACTCTTCAAGTTTGAACCAACACAGGCCTCTGAGTCACGCTGAACCAGACTTCCTTCTTGCCCCACATGGATAAACATTCTGCTGAGCATTCTGTTTGCAGAGACCCCTACAATAGAGCTGGGGTTACAGGTGAGTGTGAGCCATGTGACACAGGTGCTGGGAACCCAACACTGCTCTTCAGAACTGAACTCTATCTCCAGCCCTCTCTCCCACCTTTCTCAATCACTAAATCCTCCCTTGCATCAGGTTACCCATCTTGAGAAAGTTTGAACAGTACAATGATGATGCAAACGATGTATTTACTTTTATGTTTAGGTCAAAGAGGTGATAAACACTCTCCAGTTGGAAAAAAAATCATTTTTATCTTTTATTTAGCTAAAGAAAAGAAATTATTAATTGGTTTTAGTTTTCTGTTTTGTTCGTGTTTTATTAATTTTTATTAATTTTAATTAATTTTTATTAATTTTAATTAATTAATATTAATAATACATTAAAATTAGTTTTAGTTTTCTGTTTTGTTTTGTGTTTGAAACAGGATCTCACTATGGAGCCTTGGCTGTCCTGGAATTCTCAATATCAATGTCAACCAGGCTGGCCTTGAACTCAGACATCTTTCAGCCTCTGCATCCAGAGTACTAGGACTGAAGACAGCTATCACCATGCCAGATCCTTAATTGGTTTAAAATATTTTCCTTTAAGATACTGTTAACTTTACAGAAGAGTTGCAAAGATAGCTCAGAGATTCTGTACAGTCTTCAAAAAGTTCTCTCCTAAACCAACATGTAACATATTATGTTATCTTTACCAGAATTGAGATAATTATATCATATTAGGCTGGAAAGTCTATTTCCACTAGATGTACTTTCTGTTCCAACGACTGATCCATACTACACTGCATTCATCTGACTTCTTTTCCATAGTCTCATATAACCAGTTAGTTTCTGGGTTTCCCTTGTCATTTAAGATATCAGCATTTCTACAGTGGTCAAGTATGGATTTGGCAAGGGATGGGGAAAGGAATGGGCACTACAGTTCAAGTGCCTTCTCACTCCCCTCAGATGCTGGAGCAAGGTAAGGTGCTGTCCATCACATTTCGATAGAGTAATTTAGTTCCCCTCTAAGACAGTCTCCAGCCACACCCACCTCATCAAACAATGTGTTTAAATGAGTAAAAAGCATCATTACAGCTGTACTTGGGGATATTTTGAGGCTACAGAAATATAAAGCTTCAAGAATTTTTAGCTCAAGTCCAAATCCATAGAGCACTATAGCAGTTACTTAGGTCTTTTTTTTTTTTTTTTTTTTTTTAACAAACCCAAAATCTCCCCATTGGAACATAAAATCTAACACCATCCAAATACCTAGTAAGTTTACTTACAAGCTGTACTCACCAGGTAATGAAATCCTAAATGTCTTTATACAAACCCCAAAAGGCATACTCATATCAAAGTTATTAATGAGTGATCTAGAATTATGTCCAACTATCTACGTGGATAGAATACCCGCATCAAATCTTCACCAAACATGCTGTTTTCTAAGTTCTCTAGGGTATTCTAATCACCTTGTCTCTTCCATTATATCTTGTCAAGTATGAGTTGATCTCTCTGTGGCTTGTGACACCGAGCCTTCTAAATACTACCTGATTTGTTTAGAGCAATCTGTTTCCATCCCAGTGATATACTCTGAGCATCTAAGCCCATAACCATTTCCAACACCTCGATGCCTCCATCTTGTAGAAGAAAGAATATCCTTTAACAGGTAATGTGGGAAAAAGTCATCTTCATTCTCACACAAATGGATATTTACTCTACTTTTCAAGTCTTGTAATCAATGTAAGTACTTATTATTCTCATTGGTACTAGATAAAACTCAATAAACTTAAATCAAGTTATGAAACTAAAACTATCTTTTAAATTCAAATACCCATGCAAACAGGTTTCATTTTTTAAAAACTACTTCTCTCAAACATGCAGGAACATAAAACAGGCAGGGTCCTGTCTGGCTACAGAAGGTAGCCTCTCCTAGCTTTGTGTCCCTACTGTTAGGTATCTCAACTAAAGTCACCCACATTGACTGCTGGGGCTTCCTAGAGATTTTCCCCACTTCACCCCTTGGCAGCTTATACTCCCCCCTCCTTAGCCACTTCTACTTTCAGCACCTGATCACTTCTTTATAATAACACTTTTCAAAAATAATGCTGTTTTCTGCTGCAGTCTACTTACTGTCTAGAACTTTATGTAATATTTTCCTTTTTAATATCTCTTGTAGTAAGAGAATGTGTAAGTCTTAAAAATTTTAGTCAGTAGGATCCTTAAATTTTATTGTTTCAGTAGGAAGTGACACTGAGGAGTCATCAGAGCAAAGGACCCCACTTCTGTTATATCAAGAAATGCCATCACATTCAAATAACATTTCTGCTTTTAGAGCAGCAAAAGGTGGCAGACACATCAGCCCGAGGGCAATATTCTAACCTGAAATATTAAAGCAATTCTTCTATATTAGGTAGTTCAGCATGAAAGTCACAAAAGTCTATACAATTCAGTCTGAACTGAAACAGCTTCAACTTCTGAAAAGAGATTAACACTGAGAGAGAAACATTTTACAAACGGACAAATCAAAATGGTGAGCTATTTTGTTAAGCACTCACTGTAAGGGTTAACTCACCTACTTCCTCTCTGAAGAAGCGAACCCCGCAGTGGATTCTGTTTCTATTTGACTAGACCAGGCAACTTCAACATTACATTAAAACTGACCTAGTAAAGGCAGCTATAAAAGAAAAGGAAGCATCACAGGCCGATGAATGTCTACAACTGTGTTGTTCTGCCCTTTTAAGCTTGGATTTCTTAGAGCCACTTAGCCATAAAGCTATGGTATGCCCTGCTCCAGAATTTGCACTGTCTTTTACAGTTTTAAGATCACAGGAATACCACAGGGTCTTAATAGAGGGCCCCTGAGGCACATTGAAATCTTTAAAAACAACAGTTTTTCTTTTTTCCTTGAGTGTGGCTTTTTCCATTAAAAGGACAAACACATTGGATACTATTATAGTTCTTTAGAAGCAGATGAATCTAAACACTTACTGTTATGGATTACCAAGAATGCAACCTTTCCTTTAGCGAGCAGAGGGCAAGGGAAAAAGAAAATGTGTGTGGAAACTCTCCCATCTTTCACAATAAACATGTTTACCAAGCGTCTCTAATAGATGACACATTCAAATATGTGGAACAAATAGAAATTACAGGCTCCTTGTGTCTGCTGCAAACAGACCAGCAAACTTGGTTATAACGATGGGACTAGAAGCTTTAGTGAAAGATTACATGCTAACTTTCTCATGGCCAGGGCCACTGATGCTCCCAGAGAAACACCATGAACATTACATGTCCTGATTCATCCTCAGCAGTGCGACAATGCATACCTGTGGTCACAGGGAAGACCATGGGAACGATTCACTGGGAAACCCACAAAACTAAAAAAGGAAGAAAAGAAAAGTCTGGACTCATCTGAAACGTGAGTCAGAATCATTATGCTTGAAGGTGCAAACTGTCAGGTTAAAGGTTTTTTTCAGTAACAATAAAGATACATCACTGAGAAACAAAACACAGATGCTTTTCCTATATTTTTATGTTTAAATTTTCCACGTAAATATGAAGTAAAAGTCAGAGAACAAATGCCTTAAGATTTCCAGGTTACAATGAGATTACAATACAAATCAGATCACATGATATATAAATTGAAGTTAGAAGTTGATATTTATGTATAGTATAAATGTCAACAACATTTTTGAGGACATTTGTTTACTCTCTGTCAAAAAGAAATTTTATTATGGAGACAGGATTTATGAAACTTTATGATAGAAACTGAATTTTCTTTTAAGAGAACAGTCTGGTGGTTGGCTCTGAAATTCTCTGTAGAAGTCTAAACACAACTCCAAAAGCATCAAACAAATGGACGGATGCAGACTGGAAGAAAGGTTTCTGTGAAACAAGAGGACAGGACGCTGTTGCTCAGAATGAATGTTATTTGCTTAAATTAATGGAGATTTTTAGTTCGTCAAGTTCCACGAATTTCCAAATGCTGTTTTTTCCTAAATCAAGTCAGAGATTGCTCCCCATGAGAACTAGCTCAAGTCATGGAAAATCTTAGCCTTTAAGCCCATCCAGTTGGAGATTAATCTGTGCCAACAAAAACTAATGCCCCCCCAAAAAAAAAAAAAACGGTTTCTATCAAGTCAGAAAAACAATACACTCGTATTCTAAATCTCTAAACAAACAAGTTTTTGACTCAAAAATTAGCTAAATGGATTTTTAAAACTGTTAAAAAGCAGTTTATTTTATAACCATGACCAAGGAAAGAAAACCCTACATTAAAAAAAAAAAAAAGCTACAACTAAAACAAACAAAATCCCTGTTTGGTAAGTTAGTGAGACTGTCTGGTGAAAATTCCAAAGAGATCCAATACACATGCCACCGTGACACCTGCTCATCTGTGAGCTATCAGTGTTAAGGAGACAAGTTCAAAGGCCTAACAGTTACTGGTCACAGTGGTACCTTCCTTTAATCCTAGCACTTGGGAGGCAGAGGCAGGTGGATCTCTGTGGACTCAAAACCAGACTGAGCTATCTAGTTAGACTCTGTCTCAAAAGATGGGGGAAACCAGTTGACTGTTGACCCTGTAGGCTTCCCTCATATGAGAGGCAAGCACCTGAGTAGCCACAAGGAACTGGCTTTTAATGGTCACGGTAGACTCTACTACCTGTGGTTAAGTTCAAGTTATCAGAAATAAAGCATTAGCTAATGGTAATTCTAATCCTTAGCAAGGAGCCTTAAAGCTGTCTAAGGTTTTCGAACATAAAGCCCAATGATTTGCTTTGGGAATGGGCCTCTCCATGCCATCTTTTTATCTCTTTTTGTATGATCTGGTGCTTACTATGCTGGGAAACCAAGAGAAATTAAAAGGAATATTGTGGTCAGATACATCAAAACTTATTCTGACCTACTTTCCCTAAGCAAACTTCAGGAAACTTCTCAACTCCAGTCAGAATGTATTATTGGAGTCTGTTACTGTTTGAGGCACCTGGATCCAATGAGGCCAAAGAAGGTCACGGGTTCAATCACCATGAATGCCAGTTTCCTTTGCTGTGCCTCACAGCCAGAATCTTTACCCCTGACATCTTAGCCAAAGGCCACAAGGAAAATGGACTAGGCCAGAGATCTGGGATGAGTCAGCAAAACTCCACTACCATGACTATGAAATTAATTCAAGACAAAACACCCTCCAGACCAGTGTCAGGATTTCAGCCTTCAACTGTTTTTAAATTTGCAGATCTGCAAAACAAATGCTTCGTTACTGCTTAAGAAGTTGGTGTGCTGAAATGCCATGCAAATCTTTTAAGGTCTTTAATTCAAAAACAACAGTGGTAATAAGCATTATTCCCTGAAAGACCACTGCTTTTACTGGAACAGATTGTATTTTTATGCAATCTTTTACTTAATAAAAAACTTGCAAGTAAAGTTAAATGTGAGCCCAACAAGTGTACTTTCCAGGATTTCCTTCAAAATCAAAAGGCAAAATGCTCTTAGCAGAGGCTCTGTTTTCATCTGAGTAGTTCCCTCTCAAACAAGAGAACTGGGCTTTTACTGGAGAAGCAGAGCAATGTGATCCCCCATTTGACTCTCTAAGCAGGACCACTGAGCTACAACTGTTGACAAACAGAAGATCATAGATAACTGTGGAAATTTAAATTAGAATTTCTCAAGGTTCATCTGTCTGTGAACAGAAAAGCCCCGTAAACACACAACATCTTCCATTGTTCGGAGTCCGGGAATGTTATTTTATGCCTTTGGGTTTGGGGATTTGGGGCTTTTACTATTTTCTAATAAAAATAAAACAGGGCTGAATGGATGAATAAAGCTATCTGTAGCTGAGTGCTCGTTGTTTGCACAATATTACTATGCACTCAGTAGCTGCCCAATAAATATTAATTGATAATGATGGAAAAGGATTTTATAAACAGATGGCCTAGCAGAAGTTCACTGAAGGATGTAGACGGAAGCATTGCCCTGTGCCACAGAGATGACACTAGTTCTGCTTACAGAACTCTCAGGCTATGGTCAGGCAGCTATTCAATCAACAAGAGCAAAAGACACTTTTCCTCATCACCACAGAATCAGCAGCACTGAACACTTACGTGCATACAATTCTGCACAAAGGGACACACACAAACTCCTCACATCCTTATTTGTTACCATTGACAACGGAAAGGTACACAGGAGGGAAGAGGATACCTTGGGATCTAGTAACATGTGGCATGAACACAACCTGTCAGCCCTAAACCCAACTCACAGTAGGAATAAGCATCCATTAAGTAAACTTCCAGGGCTGCTACACAAAATCAGGGACTTAAGAGAACACCTTTCACATATGCTAAGACAGGTTTCCTTAAAGCTAGAGTGGAGCCATCATAAAGAGAAGTGAAATGCTTCAAAATCCTAGAGGTATGAATAACCAGCAGAGTGTTCAGACCCCATGAAGAATTATCCCTAATGGAGTAGGAAGGAGGAAGTTATAACCAAACTAATCAACCTTAGAGGAACTACTACTACTACTACACACACACACACACACACACACACACACACACACACACTTTTCAAACTACTTAAAAAGTGTAAATTAGCCTGGCAGTGGTGGCGCACACTTTTAATTCTTGCACTTGGGAGGCAGAGGCAGGCGGATTTCTGAGTTTGAGGCCAGCCTGGTCTACAGAGTGAGTTCCAGGACAGCCAGAGCTACACAGAGAAACCCTGTCTCAGGAAAAAAAAAAAGTGTAAATTAATATATTAATATATACTAATATATACTATAGAATTTTAAGAGAAAGGCATTTGAGATGAGGAATTGGGGGGGGGGCAGAAAGTACACTGCAAGCATTTAATAAGTAATAGAATGAATAAGATTTCTTAAAAAGTAAAAGCCTAGCCAGGCAGTGGTGGTGCACGCCTTTAATTCCAGCACTTGGGAGGCAGAAGTAGGCAGATCTCTGAGTTCCAGGCTAGCCTGGTCTACAGAGTGAGTTCCAGAATAGCCAGGGCTACCCAGAGAAAGCCTGTGTCAGAAAAAGAAAAAGTGAAAGCCTAAGAGGATTGGACCTTAACTATTGCTCACATCAAAAAGAGGTGAGAAGGATTCTGGGACAGCTTACACTACATACCAGCTCACAAAACTGCACTTTCTATGGAGTCCAAAAGCTGACAATGACCATGCTGCTGCTTCTGAGCTGACAACACAGTTCTAAAGTTTCAACTTGTGCCTCCTTATCATTTTTAAATACTAGATCTGTATCACTGGAACATTTTAATACAGGCGACATTTCCTAGGGCTTCAATGGCTTGCAAAGACTGTCTACAATGTTTGTGAACCGTCACACTTTCAAGAATTGAAATGGAAATCTGTTACAAAGTTGATCCCAGAGTCTCCGAAATCTTTTCTGATTTGCTCCCAGAAGGTCTGGGGGAACTGTTTTACAACTTAAAAAAGAAAGAAAGAAAGAAAGAAAGAAAGAAAGAAAGAAAGAAAGAAAGAAGGAAGGAAGGAAGGAAAGAAAGAAAGAAAAAGTTAGAATTGTTTCAGAGTCATCGGACATAAGCAAAATACAAGAAAGCATAATACAGGTTGAACAGAGAGCTGGGGGCAAAAAGGAAAATCAGAGGGGAAATGGGGGGACTACAGAGCATATGTGGGACCTGCTCATCCCAAGCTATGCCTGGGGGGGAGTCAGTCACCTTTGCGGGAAAAAGCCCCTAAGAGTTGACCCCTGTCCTTCATCCATTTTACTTTTTATCAATGATGGCACTGATGACTCTTTTTTTATTTCTTTTCTTTAACAATTTATTTTTTTATTTTATGTATATGAGTCCACCATTGCTCTCTTCAGACACACTAGAATTGGGCATCCGATCCCATTGCAGATGGTCGTGAGCCACCATGTGGCTGCTGGGAACTGAACTCAGGACCTCTGGAAGAGCAGCCACTGCTCTTAACAGCTGAGCCATCTCTCCAGCCCTTGATTACTCTTTCACAACCCTTGCTATGAACAGCGTTTGCTGCCTTCTTACCAGGAAAAATTAATAAAATAATCCATACGTAACGAACACTGATGAGTGCAAAAAACAATGAACATTACATTAGCTGGTAAGAAAAAGGGCAGTGGTGGGAATCAAAACCATGGCACTCAGGATTTAAGCCCTTGAGCCTCGGATTGAGAGAGTGCTCAACATGTTAGCCAGAAAGCAAGGGGCAAAACTCACAGCCACAGGAACATCTCCCTGACTGATCTGAAAACACTAAACCTCAGCAGAAACATGGTCTCTCAAGCACAAACTTACCCACATAGGGCCCAAAACAATAACTTTTCCCCTCCAGTGTCCTCTACAGCCTATGCATATGTGGAAATATTATTGCCTTACAGTAAATATGATGAGGACCCAAAGGCAAGGCAGTATCATAGGTAACATTAAATCCAAAGCTGCCAGCACAGCACCCAGCATATAGCATACAACAGTGCTCGCCAAATGAATATCTTACTAAGTTCGGAGGATACACGATACAGCATTCATTCTTTCATTCATTCATTCATTCATTCAATGAACAGCTAGCTCGGTCTTACTATTTCTCAGGCATTGCTATAGGAGCTGAGACAGGGCCATGGGCAGAAGTCATGAAGGGCCCACCCTCAAAGGCTGGTTAGAGGACAGACAGGTGACATTAATGGAAAAAGTATTGTTACAGAAAAAAGAAAAAAAATGTAACAAACTCAGAAGGGAAGAAGGGCGTTTTTCTTGGATAGTTAAAAAAGGGTTTCTAAAGCAGCATTCTAAAGGAAAGGCAGGCATAAGCCACACAACTGTTTCAGAAATCAACTTCCTGTCTCTGAAAACAGGAAGTGCAAAAGTCCAAAGGCGGAAAGTGCAAAGCATGCCCACAGAACGGCAAGAAGGACAGCATAAGTGGCAGTGACGCCTCTGACTTTCCTTTGGGTATACAGACATGCTTGAACATCAGAGGACAGCTTGCAAAGGCCATCTCTCTACCCTATGAGTTCAGGAGACCAAGATCAGGTTACCCCACTTTACACCAAGTATCTGTGCCACTAAGGCACTATGCTGGCCCAAGGTAGGACTGTAACTGTCCTACCGCTAACAAGAGTGAAAACAACAGAAAACTGCAGTGAGATGAAATCAGAAACCAGATTCAAGGGACTTTTAGTGTGATGCTCTTAAATTTGTTGTAACTGTAATAAATGAAGAATGTGACATCACCTGCATGCCTGACAGGTGACACAGAGGTGAGACCTGAGGCCAGCGGCCTACTCTATTTGCACAAGCAGAAGACAGCAGCAGAGACAACAGTCAGTAGCAGTTACAAAGCAAATAAAGAGCCAACTTTCACAATTATTTTTAAATCAGAGTTGACAAGGTGTGAAGAATGAGAGAAAAGCAGACAGCAAAGACAACAGAAACTCAGTTCTCAACACTTGAAAGTACAATTATCTGACATCAAGATGATTATCCATCTTCCTTAGAAGATGCATCATCTATTCCTTTGAATTAAAAGCACACAGGGATAAGATCCAGCACTTTCTGAAGAAGTTCATAGGTCAGAGGGAGGAAAGACGAGGAAGCAGAACTGCAGGCCCCAAGTATGTGCAGATACTGCGCTGTGAGAGATATCAGTATGACTTGATCCCCATCTAAGCAGGTGACAAGTCAGGCCACTGAAACCTCATTCTCAGGTCACAAGTTCTAAGCCTGTGTGCTTTCTACCATCCTAGGGCCATTGGTTGAGTAAAGAACCTTACAGCTCTGAGCAGGGCTTGAAAGCCTCGCCACGAATGGATGATTATTAGAAATCTTTTGTTCCTCCCCTCCTGAGCAATAATTAGAACCTGTTTCAGTATGTGACAAAAAGAATTTACAAATCTTAATAATAGAAATCAATTAAATGCACTAAGCAATAAACGATGTCTATTTATCAAAGAAAATATGAGACTCGCTGAAGGAAAATTGAACAGTGCTAATTACAGGAGCAGAGGTAAATGGTACAGGGTACAAATGGGTCATCAGTAAGAGAAACACAATGTTAGGAAAAGGCTCGTGTGAGATACAAGTGTAGAAAATGGATGTCTAAGATGCCAGCTTAAAGCTCAGACAACCAAAAGTGGAAAGGAATCAGGAATGTATGGAAGTAACTCTCATATCAAAAAATGCTCTCCGCCTTTCTGCATCTAAACAGACTAACTCCTACATAAAGGAAAGGATGGGAGGGGGCAGGGAGGGAAGCCTGGATCCAGAGTATAAAAGCAGCACCAGGAAGCCAGCCCCAGGCTCCAGGTAGCATGTGTCCATCTGCAATCTTTCATTTGTCAACAGTGTGAAGCTACACAGCTTCGATTTTAAATTTTAAAATGACAAATAATGATATTGTTTTTAATTGTTTTAATTGAAACTGGTGTCAAGGACAGTTCCCAGAAATGCTAAGAGCTGGAATATATATTCTGTAGGGAATCCATCTTAAGCAGACCTGGAGCTTGAAGAAATAATGCCTACTGATGGTTCAATACTGACGACTAGTGGTCAAAAAATATAGTAAGTCCTTAGCAAGCATTTATCCTACCATTTTATCAACTAAATTTGAAACACTGAATGCAAACTACATGAATTTTTTTAATTGAAACACTAAGGAAAAAAAAAAACACTAAGGAAAATAACTATATACAGGATTCCTTGAGTGTTTATCCTGCAGCCCAGCAAGGTGAGCACATATTTGCCATCTCAGCACTCAGGGGGTGAGACAAGATCAAAAATTCCACATTAGTCTTGCTATGTGTTAAGACTGTTTTCTGTCCATTATTTAGACGGTGTTCTAAAACAGAATCCATTTGGGATCTGCTGTTGAACATAGAAGAGACAATTCTTTGTGCCATCTTATTTACAACCTTGGAACTGAGTGATCTCCCAGGAATAATATATGAAAGAGGTCTTACTTTTAGAATCCATATACCTGGGGTACCTCCATTCTGAACTTTCTAACATTATTACATACTAAATAGCAAACAATTCTTGTGAATTGCATGGGACTTCAGATAGATGAGTTTCAATATAATGTCAAGACTAGCAGCCTGCTCTGAGGAACATGTTATTTATATAATATTAAATTGTGATTGATTATGTTCATAGGGTCCCAGCTCTGTCAGTGGGACCATTTCATATTAAATCTCAATGAAGACGAGTTCACCTTTGCCTGCTTTGGAAAAGCCTTTGCACGGAGATCATCTCTCCCAAAGTGTTACATGCAGCAAGGATCATTTACATCTGAAAATAACGCTCATATGCTCAGCAGCTGTTGGCAGCATAACAGCATACTACGTGAATGACCTGGTACTTCGAGTGCCAGGACAAGAGCGGACGGGAGTGACCTGGTATTTGGCAGAGAAGACCACATTCTAGGGAAGAAGACATATGACCGCACAAGTAAGCAAATAGCAGTTACAGTTTGTATAGACACCATAGCACTCAACATCAACAGATACTGGGAGGCTATGCTGTTAGAAAGAGGAAGGAAGTGTGGAAAGTCTTATCTGATGATGTCATCAAAAAAGTCATACTAAATTGAATTGGAATATAAATAAATAAATAAATAAATAAATAAATAAATACCCGATAAGATAGAAGAAACCACTCTGGGTAGGGCAGCTCTGCAGAATGGCATATTCAAATAGGTATGCTTAAGTTTGTAGACTAAGGCTGGAATGATGGTTCAGTCAGTCAGGTACTCACAGGAGCACACAGATATAGACCCAATCACTACAACACTCAGAAGAAAGACGGGTTCAACAGCACATGCCTGTAGCTACAAATGAGGTCTCCTGAACGGGTCAGCTCTAAGTTCAGAAGGAGATCCTGTCTCCAAAACTAAGGTAGATAGTAATTACTGACACCTGAGACTGACCTCGGACCTCCAAATGCACACAAATGTATAGGCATACCTGCATGTGCACGCATGCACAGGCAGATACAAAGACACCCCCACACATATACACACATATTTTACTAAATGATTTTATTTACATTCCAAATGTTGCCATGTACACACAGTTTTAAAAGTGCAGAACATCCAATAAAGATGGAAACATGATTTGAAACCCCAAAGTCAACACAAAAGATAAAATAATCCAATAGAAAAAAATGACAGGAGAAAGAGAAGGGAGATGATAACATTTCCAACATATCAATAAGGCTAAACTTACCTAATGAGGTTGTTTTGTTTAAGACCAGTGACGAGGTGTTTACGAGGAAAGTGAGAGGAAGGATTAAAATAAGGAAAAAAAATTACATCCACAAATACAAAAATGTTGATAGAAACTCACTATGAGCCAGGTATGGTGGTGCACGTCTTTAATCTCAGCACTCACTCTGGAGGTATAAGTACAAGAAGACAGCTCTCTGAGAGTTCAAGGACAGGCTGGTCTACATATCAAGTTCCAGACCAGACAGGGCTACACAAAAGGATTCTGTCTGAAAACAATAACTATAATAAAACAACCTCCCACTAGGTAAGTCTTTAAAAACAACTGGCCGGGAGAGTAAAATATTCAAGAAACTCCAAACAACAATTAGAAAAGGCAAAACTGACAAAAATCACAAAGAGAAATTGAGCGTGTTATATTAAACAGGAATACAGAAGAAAATAACAAAACTGACAAATGAGACCTACACAATTTACATAAGTATCTGTGTCTCCTACAGATTCACATATAAAATGCTGGACCCAAGCAAGGAAGAAAGTCAGGTGATATTTTTATTGAGTCATTAGCCATGATACCAAAACTCCATGGAAGTAGGTCCAAATGCAAGTGTCAATAAATTTCAAAAAAAAAAAAAAAAAATTAAAAACACTTTGTTTTTTAAAACAAGGTTTAAAAACTATAGATGGGCAGTGTAACACACGCCTTTAATCCCAGTACTTGGGAGGCAGAGGCAGGTGAATTTCTGTGAGTTTGAGGCCAGCCTGGTCTACAGAGTAAGCTCCAGGACAGCCAGGACTACAGGGAAACCCTGTCCTGGGGGGGGGGGGGAATTAAAGTATTGATTTTTTTTTTAAGAAAAAAAAAACATATTTAATGTCCAAGCTTATAAAATAAAATAGAATGATCTTTTTAAAATAGAAAAGGTCATAGTGCAAATGTTGAAACAACAGACAAAGTTGCTCAGAAAGGAAACTAATAAATACATTCATATTTCTAGTAAAGCACATGAACGGGGGGAAAGGTGCATCTAATAAGACTAAGGACTATAGCTGCTTTATAAAACAATAAGCTCTATAAACCGTCTGCAGCTATCAAAACAACAGCAGAAACAAATGACTTCATGCTCGCATTCTTACTAACATTAAAGAAATGGACCTCTCTCTTAAGCAAACTGAGCCAGAAAAAGTAAACTGAAACCTATCCAAACTCTCTTTTTAAGATTAACATAACCTTGCTTTTTTTTCTTTGTATTTTTTAAACTGAAATTGTCTATGAAAATAGATAATTTATAGAATATATTCTAATTACAATCTCCCCCCCCCCCCTTCCTGCCAGATCCTTCCCACAGGGCCTTCCACCCAAATCCACCTTTTTTTTCTTCTCTTATTAAAAACTGGACATCTAAATAATAATAAAGTAAAAACAAGAGAAGAAAACTAGCCAAAGAGAACGCACAGGCAGCAGATAGACAGACATCCATAAAAACACAAAACTAGAAACAATAACATAAATGAATAGAGCTGAAGGTAAAAGAAAAAGAAAAATCCAACCAAGCACTGTGGGACAAAAACCTCCAAGAGCTGTCGCTGCGTTTGTTCTGCATTGCTCTACTGCTGGGCACAGAGCCTGCTCTCAAGCATGGTTTGTATACCACTGAACAAAATGAGAATTCCACTGAACAAAATGAGAATTCCACTGAACAAAATGAGTTTTTCCTTTGGGAGTGGTTATCAAGTGGGGATAACTTCTAGGTTAAGGATGGGGGCCTGTGTCCTCTTCCCCTCTCAGCTCTCAGACCCCATTTGGCTTCGACCTGTGCATGCTGCTGGTCTCTGTGAGTTCATATATGCTTCAGTCCTGTTGTGTCTAGATGGCCCCGTTTCCTTGGGTCATCCATCCCTTCTGGATCTACAATCGTTCCATCCCCTCTTCTGCAGAGTTCTACGAGCCCTGAAGGGAAGGATTTGATGAAGACATCCCATTTAAGACTGAGTGTTCCAAGGTCTTTACTCTCTGAACACTGTCCAGTGAGGGTCTCTGTTCCCATCTAGTGCAAGACAAAGCTTCTCTGATGATGAGAGAACAAGACACTGATCTGTGAGTATAGCAGAATGCCTTAAGGAATAATGTTGTTGCTACCTTCCTTTAGCAGAACAGTAGCGTTTAGTTTTCCCCTACGTCCTGGCCCATCCAGTCTCAGGATCTTGATCCCCGTGCAGCACTGGGTATGGGTTCCACCTCCTGGAGTGAGGCTTAAATCCAATCAGATACTGGTCGGTTACTCCAACAAGCTTTGGGCCACTGTTACACCAGCATATCTTGCAGTCCACCATTGTAGATGGAAGGTTTCTTAGTTTAACTTTTCTCTTTTCAGAGTTCAGTGTACCTCCCATTACCTTGAACACTAGTTAGAAGCGGTGAAGTCTCAAGGAAGGCACTGGCTCAACCTCTTGGTGTTCAGAGTTACGTAGGTGCTGTCTTCAGCAACAGAGCCTTTTCAGTTTGTGAAGAACAATAGCCTGAGTTGTCAGAGGCTTTCCATGAGGCACCTTTGGCCAACAACCCAATTAGACGTCACCCATTTCCAGCTATGGATGTTTTGTTTGGTGAGAAGAGATATCAAGTTGGGACTCTCTCTCTCACATCATTTGTATCTGTTTCATAGTGTATATATTTTAAGAAGCTAATACAGTAGAAGCTTTTCCATGAGACTCCTCAAATGGTCCTTAGTTTTAGCTGTTCCATCCCCTCTTCCCCCCACTCTGTTTGATCCTCTGTTCAAGCCCCATCGCCTGCACCACCACCCACCCTTGTCCATTCATAACAACTGATTCTCTTTCCTCCTTCTAGGGAGACCCACACCTCCCTCTAGTTACCTACTCCATGCCTAACTTATGCGCTTAACCCATCATAGACTTTATAACAGCAAAGACTCTACATGTATCATCTGTATAAGCAAACATACGCCAAATCTGTCTTTTTAGGTACTATTACCTTACGCAGGATGATTATTTTTTTCTAGCTCCATCCATTTCCCTATGATTTTTAGTTCATTTTTTAATGGCTAATGGCTCTTGAAGTTGAGTTTTATGCAAGGTAAGAAGCATGCATATAACCTTGCATCTTAAAATCAGAGAAAGCAGCATGAAGAAAATACTATAGACTGATCGCAATAATCAATGTAAATATAAAATGATAAAGAAAACACCAGTACATTAATTTACTAATGCATTAAAAACAACATATCGTTAACAAAGTGCTGAGCTATGTAGACCAAGCTCAACAACCACCACACCAGCAATATTAAAAACAACCACATGTAAATAGAAAATAAAAAGACATACAAAAAAGTTTTCTTGTCAAAGAGCACAAAAAAAAAAAATGTTTCTGTGATCAGTGATTGTTTCAAACCTAGGAACAGGGGCCACAGAAGGATACACTTTAGAAACATATCAAAGAAGAATAAGGCCACAGCCCATGTTGTCTGTGATTTTATTCCACACTGGCCCTTAGGTTCCACCCAATGAATGAGACCAATTTGGGAGTTGGGGGAAATAAAAGAATAATTAAAAACCAGTCCATCGTGCCTCTAAGACTACTGAATATAAAAGTCAACTAGAAACTAGTATTCTTCTATATACTATCAATAACGAGTCAGATGCAATGAAAGAAAACATCTCATCCCCACTAAGAAGAAAAATCCTAAGGTACTAAGGAGTAATTTTAAGGTGCATAAGGCCCTCAGACAACTTATATGAACTTAGCAACTTATAAAATGTTATTGAACATGACGCAAAAAAAAATTCCGTTCAAATTAGTCTACATATTTGATACAATTATAACCAAAACTCCAACAGGTTTTCATGGAGCATAGTAAAGGACTTTCATCAGCAATTACCATATCATAGTAAGAGATATGATGATTCAGACAGAATGATACCAGAATGGCAATAGGCAAGCAGATCACTGCGAGACATCTCAGAGGCAGACAGACGGAACTGGAAACTGATATATGATAGACGTAGTATTCAGATCGGTGGAGAAGAAGGACCAAGGGCTCAAACAGCATGCTAGGCAACTGACAGAGAAAAACAACTCTGACTCTTTCTCCACTCTAAACTCAATTAACAAACTAAATTTACATCAGTCAAAGTAATAAGCAAGAGATTCTCACAAGGACAAATAGCCAGCCAGCACATAGGGAAAACCTGCACAAATGTACTACTCAGGAAAACGCACAATAAAGAAATGGCTCCACGCTGTTTAGCAAGGCCTCCTTTATCTCCAAGATAAATGGCATTCTCAAAGCCTCGCCTCACTTGCAGTTTGCTTGCTCCACTTCCCCCAGGCAGCTGCTGCCATACCTTCCCTGTCGTCATGGACCCCCTCTGAAACCATTCGCCCAAATAAACTTTTTTTCCATCAGTCACTTTGGGTCATGGTATTTTAATCACAGCAACAAAAGTAACTGATAAAGTCAAAGAACTTAAAGGACGTATGGAGAGGTGACCTTACAAACTATAACCAGCAGGCCAGCCCAGCAGGACTTCTCCTGAGATACTGACACAGGATCCAAAGCCTGCAGCCATCCTTCCTCCCAGAGAAAGCCTGCCATCCACCCGTAACAGTAGGAGTGGCCATGTTGACACAGGGAATGGAACCCCAGAGCTGCTGGCAACAGACAGAAGGTAAATCATTCCTCAGGAACCAACTCTAAATAAGAAAAGGAGACTGACTTTGCATCCACTACTTTGCAGTGCTTAACGCTGCTTTTCATTACATGGAAAAAGGCAAAGGTCCCCTCAAAGCCATCGTGTGTTAGGCCTGCCCCTCAAGCTCCAGCTGAAAATGACGGTCAACCTCCAACTCCTAGGATGTTTTTAGTGAATCTTCCTAATTTCTCAACAATTTTAGGACTCATAGTCCTTCACTCTTTGAGACACGTATTTTAAAAATGTCAAACTGTAATGGTTAAAAAGTCCTGGCCCTCTTACTCAGCTGACTTCAACTCCCACCAAAGCCAGACACAAACACACCTGGGACTATTAGCATTTAATATAGGAATTTCCATAAGCATTTCCAATATAAAAAAGAAAGCAAAGCTTTCTCCTTAAACATGACCTTTCCAGAACACTCTAAGCCATTTAACTTGGGAACAAGAAAAAGCCCAAATTAATATTTTCCAGATCCCACTGCCCTGTTTATAAGCCACAAGCACCTTTTAAAAATGTATAGGTCACTGCTTACATTAAAGTGACAAAGTACAAAATTAAAGGCTTCTTATCAACAGTGATCTCTCTATTGTACTGTCAGGGATGCAAAGCAAACCACGGCTCAGCTCCAGCTTTGAGCCTACTGACAATCGCAGTGCACACACTTGGGCTTTGGCTTCTCGAGAACTGGGGTGGGAAGCAATCTTCCTCTCCCCTTTCTTTGTAATTCTGTGTGCATTCTGCAGAGAGAGGAAAATAAGTGTGGAAATTTTCTCTAATTTTCTCTTGCAAAAAGGAACAATTGTCACTTCAGTACCATTCTTATGCTCACTAGATGCAATTTGCTTTCAGAATAAATGTATAAAAAAAAATCAAGATTTTAAAATTGGGGGGGGCACCCACTTGCTCTATCTAATTATTCAAACCAAGTATCCTCCAATAACTACCAAGTAACAGGGGCATGCCTCCTCAGTGAAATGGAGAAAAAAAATGGAATGTTTTTTAAGCAAGGCAACTGTCTCCTTTCAGCTTACACTGCCCTTTCATGGTGGAATCCTTTTTCCCTGGCTTGAACTGAGAGTGTCTACTAATATGTGAAAAGGTGGCCAGCTGATAACAGTCAGCAATCTGTAACTATATATATTTTTGAGTAATTTAGGAAAGAGCATTTTAAAACTGAAAAAAAAAATCCTAATATGTTTTGATTTTTGCTTTTCTTATTTTTTCTCAATTTTTATACTTCATAGATATATTAAATATGAAGAAAAGAAATGTCGATGAAGTAATTCTCAGTGACAGGATGAAAATGTATTTAAAGTAATAAAATAAGAATCTTCACTAAGACAGTTGGACAGACGGGAGTGCAGACAGATAGACAGATGAGGGGTAAAGAAGCTCCATGACACACACATATAAAAGGCATCACTGGCTCAGCTGCTGCTTTAGATCACTGGTTGGCACCACATACAGTAATAATGGTTTCACAGACAACTCAACAACAACCACCCAAATTAGTAGGTAAAATATGATTTGAAAAATGAGATTTTATTTTCAAGTCTCCTCATAAAACAAACAATTAAAAAAGAGTAGTAGCAGTGCTGGAGCAGAGTAGCCTGGGGACAGCCCCACAGTCAAAGCTCAGGTTTCACCAACACATGACTTCTTATGTGGCATTCCGAAAAGACACGAACCAGTTTTCTGGGTTCCCTTCCAAGAACCCAAAGACACCTAACTTAAAGGCACCCTATTAAACACCCTACTAGAATCCTACTAAGCTACCACTGCTGAGAACTAAATACAGAAATCAACACCCTGTGGCCTGGGTTGCAGTCTGGGCCAGAGAAGAACATGACTGGCAAAACTTGCATGAATCCTACAGTTCAGTCATCCTATGGTGCTAAGCAGCCCATTGTAATCACCACCCTGTGATTACAGGAGACAGCGCACAGTTAGATAAATTAAATACAAAATATCTACACCAAGGATGGAGCGTGGGCCAGAGGAACAGAAGTTGTTAGTAAACCCAGATGTGGGCGGCCTGCGCCAACTGCTAGGAAAGGAATGAGTATCTGCTCACGGCGGACACTCGCCAACCAGCTATCACCAAAGAAAACTAAGTTTTCAATACCATAGCCAGAAAGATTAACCAACTTCCAGGCTGAGAAAGGAAGCTACCTGAACAGGTACTGACACACACTAGGCTCAATGCTGCGTGCGGTGACTTGACAGCAATCTTTTATAGAGTATTATACATAAATTGCAGGCGTAAATTACGACGGCAATTCTGACGGGAATAGGCTAACTAAAGTTTCTAAGCTTACCTCTGGGTACAGGTGGTTTGGATTTCAGAGCCTGAAAGGTACACATGGTGAACTAGCGCGTTTTGTTCTGTGTGCTTTACACCCTATTGCTTCGGCTACACCTGTGAATGGCGACTTAGGAGCCAGGAATGAGTTAGCACTGCTGCCAGAGAAAGGAAACATCTTACATTACCTCGGTAGTGTCTAACCCTGTCTCTAGATAGACGTCATTTCCCGTTTTACTTCACACTGTGTTTGCAGCATTCCTCAATTCCAAACAACATAAACTACTCATAAAAGCTCTTTAATGTAAATATATTTACATTTGTCCTGGCTGGGTTTTGTCAACCTGACATAAATTAAGAGTTACTGGGGAAAAAGAACTCTCACCTGAAAGAAAAAAAAAAAAAAAAAAAAAAAAGCCTCTATAAGATTTGCCTGTAGGCAAGAGTGTAATGCATTCTCTTGATTGATGATGTGAGAGGGCCCAGCCTACTGTGGGTGGCGCCACTCCTGGGCTTGCGTTCATAGGTGCTATAAAAATGCAGGCTGAGTAAACCAGGAAGGGCAAGACAGCAAGCCACGCTCTTCCACAGGCTCTACAGCAGCTCCTGCTGCAGGTTCCTGCCCCACCTCTCGGTGACGAACCGTGATGTGGAAGTGCAAGCTGAAATACAGTCTTTCCTCCACCCGGTGTTTATGGTGGCCTTCCATCACAGCCACAGAAGCCAGAACTATACCTGCGGCCTTCTCAAAACCATTTCGGAATAAAACGCTGTACACTTCAGGTATATTAGAAAAGATGGCAACATGGCGGTAAAACATGAATGCCAAGGAGACCCAATTACACAGAAGTGCTTTGTTCTACTTTTTAACATCATACAGCTAAAATTTCAATATAAGAAGGAATGGAGATCTAAGAGTAACATGCAGCTTCTGAAATGGTCTGATGACAAACTAATTCACAGAACGGCAAACTTCTGTGAAGCCCAGACGGGCAATACCACGAGCAGGACATTTTCTGTCAGAACTACTCAGATCTGCCACTACACAAGCATCCAAGGATGAGATCTGAAGGAGCAGGAAGGGCTGTGATCCAATGAAACTTTATTTACAAAATGAGCCACGATGTGGTGCTGCCTGGTGTCTGGCCCACGCCCCCAAAACAATCAGAGTAATTACACTTTAGCTGTTGTAACTCCACTGTTGAGCACATTCGAGACGCCAGCATTAACTCATTCATCCTCCCACCCAGGAGGTTAGGTAGAGATTATTATTCCCATAGAAGAGTTTATAAACTAACAAACAACAACAAAAGCCAAGGACATACAAACTCTAGGATGTCTCATTCTACATTCTGAACTGTAACCAGAGGCTACACTTCTCTTATGGGATGAATTGCATACCTGTGGGTTATACATACCATGCACAACTATAGAACTGTGGCTATTTATCTCCTCAAGTGCTTGGATCACACGTGGGCACCACGACACCCAGTTTATGTGGTGTTCTGCTAACTGAGCTATACCCCGAACCAGAGTTATAACCATTGGAGCAAAGACTAAATAACAGTCCAAACCCCAGGAAAGCACTTCTCACGAACCTCCTGGAGCTTCAAGGACACGAGTCCCAGCTGGTCATGGCGTCTTTCCACCAGCTCTCTTTCCAAGCGCATTTCTCTTTCTATTTCCTGAAGCCGCCGCTCCACTCGATCTGAAACCTCAAGATGAACAGAGAACAAGTGGCATTAGGGAGCTAGCAGCGGGGAGGGGACCACATGCTGCCCCGAAACACTTCGCCTAATGTACTGACTCGCTCACAGAACCCTTTCTAATGACACCAGTTAGAACGAATGGCCAAAAAGCGAACTAAAAGTTACAGAACAAAGCAATCATCGGTTTCGAATATCCATACCTCGATCCCAACAGCAGGACTCAAAATTTTTAAACTACAACACAGTAATTGCTCAGCATTCGAATACACTAAGTAGAAAAGAGTGCCCTCTGGTGATGCAAGGTGAAATAGCAGCTTTGCCACCAATTGCCTTCATTAACTTATTCCCTTCGGGTCCTTGTCTCTTTTTTATCCGTGAGCCTGATGGTCTGGAAGACCCTGCTGTGAGAGTGCAGTACCTCGTCCAAAGGGCTCCATAGGAGCTCGCCAAGGTTTCCAACTGCGATTTACTAAAGAAAGAAAAGCTGAAAAGATCACACACTACAGGCAAACTGAAAAATGTTTAATTAGGACTCAAAAACAAACATGAAGGAATTCTCCTTTCTGACACAAGGTCTTCCTTAATAAACCATTGTGCAAATTCAAATGGATTTTATACATGTCACTTTATATCTCCATAAAATAATTTACATTGGCAATGTACATGTCTGGAGAACAGAAGACATTTCATATTCATTTAAAAGAATAAATAAAACCCTATTATTTAAAACATTTTTCTGCTAGTTCTGTGCTTCATGATATCGTCATAAAATAATTTACATTGGTGACATATATGTCTAGGGAACATAAAACATTTCATATTCATGTAAAAGAATAAATAAAGCCTATTATTTAAAACTTTTTTTGCTAGTTTTGTGTTTCATGAAAAATCAAGAGTGGTCCACTGGTAGGGATAGAGAGATGGCTCAGTATGTAAGATGTTTGCAACTACAAGAACCTGAGTTCAGATCCCCAAACCATCATGAAGCAGCAGAGGGGCAAGCATGTGTAATGCTAATCTCTAGTAAAATGAGATAGATACAGGAGAACTCCCAGAAGCTCCTGGGCCAGCTAACATGATAGACAAAGCACTAAACGGGAGAGCAGACTCTGTCTCAAACAAAGTAGAAGGCAATAATCAACACCTGAGGTTGTCCTCTGAACCCCTATGTCAGTGTTTCTCACCCTGTGGGATGTGACCTCTTTGGGGTTGAATGGGCATTTCACAGGGGTCACCTATGACCATCAGAAAACACAAATGTTTACATTATGATTCATAACAGTAGCAAAATCACAGTTATAAAGTAGCAATAAAAATAATGCTATGCTTGGGGGTCACCACAACATGAAGAACTAAAGTTTAGTATTAAAGGGTCGTAGCCCTGGAAGGTTGAGAACCACTGATTTACATGCACACATTAATGTACACATACAGAGAAAGAGAGAAAGAGAAAGAGAGAAAGAAAGAGGGAGATTTGGTGTACACATATACAGAGAGAGACAGAAAAAGAAAGAAAGGGAGAGAGAGATCTTTTTAAGAACAATTGAGGGACTTGGCTACAATGATAGGAAGGCTCTAAACTGAACTGTGGTGTGGAACAGTCACACAGCTCAGTAAATTTACTACAAAGCACTAAATTACATATTAAAATAGATTAATGTGATGAAAAATTATAGCTCAGGAAACCTGTCATTGAAAAAGACATATAGCAGATCCCGAGCGGCAGCATTGCCCCCAATCTCACAAAACCCAGAGGAAGTGGGCCTCCCAGGAGCTCTAACCTGGGCAGTGTCTTACAGAAGGAGACAGCAACGACCACCCTAAACAGGGAATAACTGGGACCCACTAGGTCCCAGGAATTCACTCCTGGCCTGGAACACTGGTTCCTTCCGGTCTGAGCCCGAGCACTGAGCAGATCTTGGGCCCCAGTTCTAACCCCAGTAGTAACACCCACCCCACACAGTTCTGAAACAACCAAGATAATAGGAAAGACAGGCTCCAGTCAGAGACAGGGCAGGTAGCACTAAGGAGATCCAGATGGAGAAAGGCAAGCACAAGAACATAAGTATCAGCAACCCAGGGAACTTGGCATCATTAGAACCCAGTTCTCCCACACAAGAAAGTCCTGAATTCCCCAAATCACTAGGAAAGCAAGATTCAGATTTAAAACACTTCTCATGAGAATGATAGAGGACTTTAAGAAGGACATAAATAACACTCTCAAAGAATTTGAGAACACGTCGAGCAGTGGTGGCGCATGCCTTTAATCCCAGCACTTGGGAGGCAAAGGCAGGAGGATTTCTGAGTTTGAGGCCAGCCTGGTCTATAGAATGAGTTCCAGGACAGCCAGGACTACACAGAGAAACCCTGTCTCGAAAAACCAGAAAAAAAAAGAATTTGAGAATACAGGTAAACAGGTGGAAGCCCTTAAAGAAAAATTACAAAATAAAGAATTACAAGAGAACACAACCAAACAGGTGAAGGAATCAGACAAAACCATCCAGGACATAAAATGGAAGTAGAAACAATAAAGAAATCACAAAGGGAGACAACCCTGGAGATAGAAAACCTAGGAAAAAATCAGGAGTCATAGACACAAGCATCACCAACAGAATACAAGAGATAGAAGAGAGAATCTCGGGTGCAGAAGATACCATAGAAAATATTGACATAACTGTCAAAGAAAAAGCAAAATGCAAAAAGTTCTTAACACAAAACATCCAGGAAATCCAGGACACAATGAGAAGACCAAACCTAAGGATAATAGGTATAGATGAGAGTGAATATTCCCAACTTAAAAGGGCCAATAAATATCTTCAACCAAATTATAGAAGAAAACTTCCCTAACCTAAAGAACGAGATGCCTATAAACATACAAGAAGCCTACACATCACCAAATAGACTAGACCAGAAAAGAAATACCTCCTGTCACATAATAATCAAAACACCAAGTGCACAAAACAAAGAAAGAATATTAAATGCAGTAAGAGAAAAAGGCCAAGTAACATATAAAGCCAGACCTATCAGAATTACACCAGACTTCTCACCAGATACTATAAAAGCTAGAAGATGCTGGACAGATGTCATACAGACCCTAAGAGAACACAAATGCCAGCCCAGGCTACTATACCCAGCAAAACTCTCAATTACCATAGATGGAGAAACCAAGATATTCCACGACAAAACCAAATTTACACAATATTTTTCCACAAACCCAGCATTCCAAAGGATAATGGTGGGAAAGCTCCAATACAAGAAGGGAAATTATACCCTAGAAAGAGCAAGAAAGTAATCCTCTTCCAACAAATCCAAAAGAAGATAGCCACACAAAGATAATTCCACCTCTAATAACAAAAATAACAGGAAACAACAATCACTGTTCTTTAATATCTCTTAACATCAATGGACTCAATTCCCCAATTAAAAGACATAGGCTAATGGACTGGACACATAAACAGAACCCAGCATTTTGCTGCATACAGGAAACCTACCTCAGTGACAAAAGCAGACTCTACCTTAGAGTAAAGGGCTGGAAAACAATTTTTCAAGCAAATGGCCCTAACAAACAAGCTGGAGTAGCCACTCTAAAATCTCTAGCCCGAGAACACAAAGGGCAGGACTCATGGCTCCACCTGTATAGGTAGTTGAGGGTGGCCTTGCCTGGCATCAGTGGAAGTGGACAGCCTTGGTGCCTGAACGTTTGGATTCCCTAGTGTTGGGGAATTCAAGAACAGGGAGGCAGGAATGGGAGAATGATGGTAGCACACCCTCATAGTAATAGGAGGAGGAATGGGGCAAGGGGTTTTAGTGGGGAATGGGAGAGGAGATAACATTGAAAGGTAAATAAATAAAATATCCAATTTTAAAAAAAAAAAAAACAGATAATAGGTGTAGCAATTGTAGTTGAGCAGTTGAGACTTTTTGTCAACAATTTATTACTGGGATTTCATATAATCCTAAAGGACAAGATATTGTAGAGAAGGCCCATGGAACTTTAAAAAGATTGGTGAGACATACTATTGCTGAGACAAAAAATGATGCCGACCTGTGAGCTTGCTGAGTGCCCTGAACAGGGTGACTGGGGAGCTGTATTGGACATATGTTCCTGACCCACCTTTGCTTGACTATATCCCAGATGGGACAAGCTGCCATGCCTCAAGTTCTTAAACCTGGTGGGACAAAGAATCGAAAAGAGAAACTATGTCTCTTGTATTCTTCTTAAAGGTGCCCAGCTATTAGGGATCAATCATGTACTGGTCTAGAAATCAATCCAATATGGGAAATAAATAATAGTCTACTTTTGGAACACTAGATCTGGACTTTGTCAGGAACATATTTGGAAGCTAGCTATAGTTCGATATGATGTTAGGATAGCAAGAGATAATGTTGGGACAGGATCTGGATTTCAAACAAGGGTTAGTGCATGTTTTAAGGCTCTTTTAATTGTCAAGCTAAAATTGGTTTTGTCTCTTCTACAGCATCTATTGTAAGTTGCATTGACTGTATAATTTCCAGTTATGCTAGTGTGTTGAAACCTGGCATGTCTGTAATGGGAGGTCCATCAACTAGCTTTGTCTCACTGCCCTGAGTATTAGAAAACCTTGATTCTCTGAAAAAAGCTTGAAAGTGCTGGAAGAAGTGAGTTAAGCTTTAAGTAGAAGCAAGAGGTTAGCAGGTTTGATTATTGCTGGTATAACAGCTTTAATTCCATTAATTGCTAGCACCACTGCTTCTGCAATAGCATTTACACAAAGAGTTAAGACAATTATTTTTGTTAACCATCCAGCAAAAAAACGTTACTAATGCATTGAGTATACAAAAGGATTTATATAGGTATCTGGAACAACAAATGATGCTCTATAACCCATTCAAATTATAGGAAGGAGGTTCAAGGTTCAAGAGTTAGGAGCCATCCCAAGTGTCATGACAAATATTGGAGTAGTGCTACTTCTGAAATTCACAATGATTGTCATTATAATTAGAAAAGAGTTTAAAGACACCTATAGGATATTTGGCATAATCCTAACACCTCTCTGAGTGTGTTAACTTTGTATAATGAGATCATAAATTTAAAGAATGCTGCTCTGTTGACCTTTGATGCTGCAGATAATGCCGATAAAATTATCCATGACCTGAGCTCAGTATTTCCATTTTGGACAAACTTCAGGAATGGCATATATAGCTTGATCAGGCTAGCCCTTCTTGTCCTGGGAATACTTTTATACCTGCCCATCAGGTTAAAGCTTATCTTTAACAACATCAATATGTTGGCAGCCAAAGGACATGGCTTAAACCTGAAAATGAACCCTCAGACAAAGTTATTCAATTACCAAGCTGGCAGGTCAAGGATGGGTAAGATTCTGCACAGAGCCTTACCAACCTAAGACAGAGTGCATTGCCTTTGATAATGCATACTCCATTATGGGTAAGGAAGGCATTCTTGTCAGAACGATCTAAGACAGGCTCAGTCTTGTTAATGAAATAAAAAAGAGGGAGAGGTGGAGAGCCTTTGGGCCTACTTGGCAAGAAGCTGACATGGGCCAAGGACAAGGAAGTAGGTTTCTTGAGAGGAATATGACATTGGCCAAGGACAAGGAAGTAGGTTTCAAGCAGGTATCTGACATTAAACTAGAACAAAGAAGTAATTTCAGGTAGGAGTCTAAATCACAGGCTACAACAAAGAAGTAATCTCAGGCAGAAATCTAAATATTAGGCCAGAACAAAGAAGTAATTTCAGACAGGAATCTAAATTTTAGGCTAGAACAAGGAAGTAGGCTTCAGACATGAAAATGACCTTGGGCTAGGATAGGGAAGTAGGCTCAGATACTTTGGTCATCCTGATAAGCTTTTAGAAACAGTGATCACAGGAGTGTTCACATAGCTGGGTTTAATGCCTTGCTTTTTCTTTGACTATTTGTGTTTATTGTATTGCTTGTTCTGCGACTATTTGCATCTATTGTATTGCTAGGTCCTCAACCTAGAACTGACCTTATTTCATGCATGTAATCAAAATGGCATAAAAGCATAAAAGAAGAGGGAGTATAGAATAGGGGGGTTTGAGGAAAGGGGATAACATCTGTACTGTAAATAAATAAAATATCCAATGAAAAAAGTTATAAAAAAAAAACAAAAAAAAACAAAGAAAAAGACATACAAAGTCAAGTTTGGTGGTGCATGCTTGGGAAATAAAGGTAAGGACGTCATGAGTTCAAGGACAACCCTAGGCTACATAGTTGAAGACCAACATGACCTTCAAAAATCCAAAAGAGAAGGGAAGGGTTTTAATTGTCAACTGGGCCCAGCCTAGAGTCATCTGAGAGGAAAGCCTCCATTTCTTAATCCGATTGGCCTGTGGGGGACTGTACTGTTCTTAACTGATGCAAGAGGGCCCAGCCCACATGAGTAGTGCCATTCTCTGGGCAGACAGTCCTGAGTTGCATAAAAAGCTAGGTAAGCATGAGCCTGGGAATCTATGCTTCCAAGCTTCTGCTTCAAGAGTCTGTCCAGTTCTTGCTCTGACTCTCCTCAGTGATGAGCTATGTGGCCTGGAAGTATAAGCCAAATAAACCCTTTCTTTCTCCAAATTGCTTTTGGTCTGGTGTTTGTCGCTGTAGCCAAATGAAACTAGAACACTTCTCGAATAAGTACTTGTTATTTGTTCTACTGCTGTAATCTATGCAACACCCATGTTCTCTTACGTGCAGCACATAGTAAATTCTTGGAATTTCATCAGTGACCACTTCGATCAGAAATAGCTAGATCTATGTTTACATTTTCAGTACTAACAGGGAGACAACTACAAAAACCTAAAGTAACTTGAAATGTTCTCCATAAATAAACTATGCACTCCAATCACACTCAACAAGGTGAAATACAAACAGCTAATGAAGAGCAATTTCCCCTATGAGGGAAATGCACCTTGGATTATCACAGTTTAACTGTTACCACAGTCACCATGAGCTCGTGCTATCAATAATGACTACTCTTTTCCAAAGCACAGTTTGAATCAACCCCAAAAAGACTATGATTCACAGGGAATTAACAAGTCTTATTTTGGCATGCACGACAACAACCAATACTTTTTGTCTCTCAAAGAAAAATGTGTTCCATAACCTTTCAAGATGTATTTTATTTACTGTGGAAACGCAGGAAAAATAATTGCAGCCTCAGAACAATGTACAATAAACGTGATTAACCACAAGCACCAGCAGAGAGTTAAAGTGGCGGGAGCCAAGGCTCCCATTCGTCTTCTCCCGTGGATGGACTCGATACTGAAATTCCGCACGGTGAACCTGCTTGGTGCTGGCAATTCCAGTTAAACTTAACTCTAGAGGGGAGAACAGCTGCAGCTTCTGTGAGGTTTAATGCTCACAAACAAAACTGCGTCTTCTCTGACAGCATGCCATCCTGATTTCACAGACAGAGCACAATATGTCAAACAGTTCTAGATTGTAAATGTCAACTTTGGCTGGAATAAATGAGTCAGAAAACCTAAATTAAGCTTTATACAAACATCATGTGGCCTTCAGAAGACCTGCTAAAATTCAGTTTTAATATTGTTTTAAGCTTTGATTAAGACTGCTACTTTTAATCAGGATTGCATACCAAGTGAGTTTAGTGAAACTGTTTTTCAAGCCTTTTATGTACCAGAAAACCTTACTTAAGAGCACAATGCAGACACAAACTTTGGCAATATAGCTTGATAAGAGCTGTCAGGTAAGTACACAATCAGACATCTCAAACTTCCTGCACTAAAAGAAGGCTCTGCCTTAATGGAGGGGCACACTGGATGGGGAAGGCTGGGTAACTGCTTTTGTGACACCAGCTGCATCTAGCCGGGACTGAGTTCCTGATGCGTGGCAATGATGATACGACAGAATGCAGGTTTACTTAAATGGACCTCCACTCACTGTTGCAAACCAGTGGACCCTTACACTTGGTATACAATAAAGAAAGCCCTAGTATGTAGGAGACAGTATTGGCAATTTGAGTGTTTTGTGGGTTTAACTTAAATCAAATAACAACTGCTTACTTTCAATATCTTACCCCATGGAAGAAACTTAAGAAAATGTGCACTAACCAGCATTCCAAATTCAAACCAACAGCTATGCAATGCTTTCAAAAAAACAGTGTCATGGTGTAAAGGAACATGACCATGGCTCACTCAAGTATGAGGAGCTCAGCAGAATACCAGAGATAACTGAGTGTAGTACAATCTGCTTATAGGGACTGGGGAAAGGGGTCAGTGAGACTGAGAACTGAGTAAGCAAGCATGAGGATCTGAATCCTAATTCCCCAAAAACCTACACAAAAAGCGAGGTTTGACTATGGGGAGAAAGATAAGAGGACAACTGGGCTTGATGGATGCCAATATAACCAAAGAAACAGTAAACTCTGGGTTCCTTCAAGATCCACAAAATAACAAAACAAGTTTAACTCAACAAAGAAGTTGAGCAAAACATATAATCTGGTATTTCATTAGCAAAAAGCTCCAAGAGCCCACAAACATTAGAAAATAAGATAATGAAAACGCAAAAGCAAGCCACAGTAAGATAATAAGAGTCCTGCCATAGTGCCTGCTTAAAAGGCCTAGCTGACCAGACCTGGGAAGCATGGAGCCACACAACTTCCCAAACCAGGTTGGGGATGGAGAAGTTGGTGCCACCATCTCAGAAATCTATTTACTGGTGTCTACTAAGCTTGAAATCACCTAATATATGCACTCCATGTTACGTATGTGCCAACAGAAATGCACTCACATGTACAAAAAAGTAACAACAACTGTGACAGCTGTATTTATCCATAATGGTCAAAACTCTGAAAGAACCCAAATGTCCATCTTGGGATGTTAAAAAAAAAAATGTATTACAATATATTCATGCATTACCCAAAAGTAAACAGTTGAACTAGTGATGCCCACTGGAACAAGTGATGCCCAGAACTAGCACTGCCATAAGGAACAGCAAAAGGAACCAGACAATGAAGCAAGCCCAGTCTGGTTCCCCTAGATGAGAGTGCACAACAGGGAGTGTTAACTTACAGCATGAAAAGTGCAAACAGCAGTGATCTTAGAAAAGAATGAAGAGCTGCAGATGGGGAAGGAGCTCCCTAAGGACGCTGCAGATGTGCCATGTGCAGATCTCGGCGGTAGGGAAAGGATATGCTTAGCTGTGGTCATTCACCAGAACCACAATGGCACATGGAACTTTCTAGATCTTCATTTTAACTACAAGTTTTAAAAACCTTAAAGAACATGGCAAAGCTTTAGAAGTCCTACCAAGTGATAGGCTCCATTCTAGAATTTATAAGAACTGGATGCATTAAAGCCACGTTACACACGTCTACACTCGGCTCACACTGAGCTGGGTGTCAACCAGACGATGACTTGCTTTCCTGCCACCTAACTGTTCAGTTAACTAAGTCAGTATGTGCAAGCAAAAGAGACTTCGTTCAAAGAGCTTCATCTGTTGTTGTTGTTGTTGTTGTTGTTGTTGTTGTTATTCATATGTAGTGGGGAGGGGGTGGCAGGCCCTGGTATCCCTATGGAGGTCAGAAGACAACCTTCCAGAGCTGATTCTCTCTGTCTAAGGTGGGTTCTGGGATAGAACTCTGAACGGCATAGCAAGTGCTTGGAGCCACTGAGCCACATTGTCAGCCCCAGGAATGACCAATGATTAAAGTACTTGATGTTTTAAACATTTTAAATGGATGCAACTTCAACCAATGGTGAGTTTAACACACCTGAAAAAAAGATCTAAAACTTCATGTGAAAATGTGAGTATACTCTACCTAGGCCACATTACCCACGCCTAAGTCTTAACAGTTAAGACTCAGTTTACAACAACAGAAACAAGATAGTAAGGGTTTTTTTTTCCCCACTATGGATCTTCACAAAAAAAGAAATAAGAAAACACAATTATCACCAGAGAGAAAAGGTAGGTGATACAGCAAGACTTCCTGCTGTTGCGATGGGCACATTTCCCTGGATCAGCCACTGAGTCATCTCTTTGAAAACAGAAGACAGAAGAAATCCATCTCTTGACAGGTGTAGCTACTACATTCAGACTTCAAGATGAACTGACCTGTCTACGATAGGGAACTCTGAACACAAATGAAGAAATATAGTTAAACTAGACTTTTCAATTTGAATAAAATATTCCAGGAGAAAAATATTCTATTAACTTTTTTTTATCTTGACAAAACAAAATGTGAGATGAAAAACCTACTCCCAGAGCTGACAAGTTTGTTAACACTTGAGGAACATTTTCTATTAATATTTTTCTCAAAAAAAAACCTAAAGCAGAGAAAAAATGATTTGTTTTGTCTGATGTTTTTAAAACTAGGTCTCAATACGTAGCTCAGGCTAAACTAGACTCAAGGATAAAGATTTGATTAAAAATAAGTACATGAACAATAAAACTTGGTCATTAAGAAATTTAAAAATCTCACCACATTAAACAAAAGAGTATATTTATCATGTTTCTTGTCAATTTTACCAAAGACCTGGCAGACCAGCTTAAGGAAGGAGGACTTATCACACTTTCAGAGGTTCAATAGAACACAGAAGACAGTGGCAAAGCAGAAAACAGCTCCCATCCAGTGGCAAAGCAGAAAACAGCTCCCATCGTGGGAATCAAGAAACAGAAAGGAGGGCGCCGGAGCTTGGCTAGCTTCCTCCTTTCTCCCTTCATTCTGCCTAGGCCCCAGCCTGCTGCACGGTCTCACCCACATTCAAGAAAGGCTCTCCCTTCAGCTAATCCTCCCAGGAACCTCACAGTCTAGCCAACGTGTGCCTCTCTAGTCTTCAGGAGCTTCTGAATCCAGTCAACACTGACAACGGTGACTTCCTGTCATAGTGAGCCAGGCTGTCTCACAGCAATGGTGACTACAGTCACGGATGATCTGAGCCACTGGAACAGCTCCACAGCACTACACAAAGTCTCTGCACTCCTCAAATACTTAACAAAAGCTGAGGGGAGCCACTGATCAGAACTTTAAAATATCTATCAAATATTCATTAAAAATTCCATAATTTCAAAACTCAGAAATCACTTCTACCTATTATCTACGACTATTATCAGATTTCAAACTTAAATTCACTAAATACACAAACATTTCATAAGATGTACAAGAACATATTTTTTTAAGTCTGCTAAAGCATCATTAGATTCTGACCAGTCTGGCCACCATCTTTCCATTTATCTACAAGTGAAAATAAACTTTGGTTTGTTTGTTTGTTTGTTGTTCTTTTGGGGGGGGTTGTTTGTTTTTGTTTTTTGTTCTTTTTTTTTTTTTTTTTTTTTTTTGAGGGGGCAGCAGTGTCTTGCAATGCATTCAGACTACTCTAGAACCAGTACACTATCCAAACTGGCTTCAAACTTGCAGTCCTCTGCCTCAGCCTCCTAAGTACTGGAATTACAAGTATGATCCACCACTCACAGTTTATGAATAAAGCTTTATAAAGGAAGAATCCTCACCAGATCTGGTTTCTGGGCTTCATTTAGCTTTTCAGTCAATTCTTCTAAAACCCTTTTTGTTTCAGCATCGGACCTAAGCAAAGAAAGAAACAGATTTCAAGTCAATTGTTTTTAAAGTTATATCGGTTTTTATTGATGTCATTGCTTTGAGCTGGGAACCAAAGCCAGGGCCTTGCACTTCCTAGGCAAGTGCTTTAACACCGAGCTAACCCTGCCCTCACTTCGCAGTAATTATTATTCCATAATTCTCAGCTGAATTCTCCTGCAGGGCTTGTTAAAACATGCCAGCAGGGCCCTACCCACGAAATGTACTGAATCAGTAAATCAGGTATAAGGCCCACGAGTGTGTATCTCTACAAATTCCTACACAACACTGAAGCTGTGGGGCTGCAGCTCCATCTTTGAGAACCACCACCACACTGGATTCCTCCAGCAGCCAGGCTGTACATTAGCAAGACACAAAGAAACAGATCTGAAAAACAAAGGGAAAACCAAACTCTTCATCTCATAACCATTCCAGATACACAAACTCCATCCTTAACAGGACATCAAACTAGTGACATGAGCAATCACACAGTCTAAAACGAGTACAAGTAAAGGCCTTCCTCTCATGCACTCCACTGCCATTGCAGGGACTCCCGGCCAGCATCCAAACACCTTTCCACTCTTAATCCTTTAGCTTGTTGCCATCAGCATTTCTAATCAAACAGGTTCAGTTGACTCCTTGTTCTGAAGCATCTAGCTCGCTAACTCCTCTGCCGTACCGGTCACGTTCACTGCCGCTATGCACTCTTCGCCTGGCTGCCTATGTGATTTTACAAACATGCATGCCATGTGGGGAGCCCGTCATTTTTAGTAGACTGGAGTGCTTCTATATTCACCATCCATCTCATCCTTCAGTCAGCCTCACACCTGGATCGTCACTCTGGGGCTGCTATTTCTCCTAATTCTCTTTATCGCTTCACAGTGTCCATCATGTCCACTGACATCCACCCCCTCCTGCACGAATCATCCATATACATTTAATCTAGTCCCGTCCCCTTGGAAATATTGTTCTCAAAAGCCACTTACTTTCTTACTCTAGCTTGGCTGCATCTGCAAGCTTGCTGTGTGGCTGTCATACAGGAGTTACCCTCACTGAATTCTTAGGATAGCTTTACTAACGCTTCCTTTTATACCTTACAACCACTTACTCCTGGCATACAGGAAAGCAACTATCTTTGCAATGCTCAGCTGGCATACCCAACATGTCTGTAGTAACTCGATACTCTGAGAAAATATCATTTTAACTGCTGTTTTTCACAGTATCCATTACTACTTCTGATTGCATCTTCCTCTTAGTGATAACATTATTGTATTTTTATAATTTATAATTAGATAATTCCTCAGAGAACAGTATAGCACAGCCATATCCACTGGAAACTGAGTCATGAAGCCAGCACAGCTGCTTGACACAGTTCTACCAAAGCTGAGCTGACCGCTGCAACCGCTGTCCTTCTGTCTCTAACTTTTGAATTTTGGTCTCTGCCTGCTGCATTCCTAGGGACTTTCTGCATTGATTCATTTTATGACTTTTCCCAAGACAATTTATGTCTGAGTCTTTTTAGTATAATCCTCAAATTAACTTTATCTGGCTCTATCTGGAAGTCTTCCCTATGCCCTGGAGATCATTAAGCACACATAAGCACGGAGATAGATGAGGCCATTACTCCAGGAATCTTCTTGGGGGTCTCCACCCCGAGCAAGCTCTAACAGTATACAGAGACAATCGACAAACTCTGACTACCCAGAAGAATAGGTTACAGATTCAAGGTCTCTTTTTATTATAGGCTTAAAGCTCTTTGAAAATGTAGTTTACAGATATGGGGCGGCACACCCCTGGAGGAATAGAACTCAGTAAATAAGATAGATTGACTAAAACTTTTCCTACTTTATAGCATTTAGGATGAAACAATATGATATAAGAAGTTAGGTATTAGTATTTGCTAGTCATAAAAAGACCGATTCAGGTATTTTCTGTTTGCCTGGAGTGCTTTCAAACTGCAAACACTGCCAGCCTAAAAGCAGGCTGTCATTTGCTTTGGAGGAAACGTTCTTTAGATTCTTTAAATTGGAGTAATAGGGTTGGTGATAAGAATAAAATCTGTTCTATCTGTATTTTCTAATTGTAACTAAACTTGTAACACTGGCCATGTAATGAAAAATCAAACACATAATCTGTTCCACTTGTATAACCATCAGTCTATCTTTGATCTGTGAAATCTGTATAAATAAAGAAGCGGCCTGGTCTGGATGCTAGTCAGCCAGAGCAGTGAGATTCCCCTTCCCAATGTGCCTGACTCATGCCCTCCCCTCCCCTTGCCTATTCCTTACTCCCTCTCCCATTCCCACCCCCAGCCCCAGCCCCAGAAGGCCCCTGGCAGAGAGACCTTAAGAGCTAAGTGTTCTGAGCTGTGACTCTCTCGAAGCAAATGTGTTCCTTTTCCTCTCTCTTGACTTTAGATCTCCACGCTCTCCTGGGTTGCCTGAATCTGACCTTCCTCCAGCCAGGTTCACATCACAGACAAGACTCCTACATGGCTGACCACGTCAGGCCTCAGCTCTGTCCTCTATAGTCTTTCTCTTTCTGTCATCCACTACCACAGCACTTATACACACCAAGCACTCTTGAAACTCAGATATCTACTAACAAACACTTTTTTTTTTCTTTTAGCCCAAGGATTAACTATTTTATATTGCCACTTGAATGTCTCACAGGCATTTCAAACCTAACACATCCGAGAAAGCCTCTTTGATTTCTACCGCTCAGCTTCCTCAACCAATCTTCCACATAACATAAAGGAGAACTGTTGTTTTCTCAGTTTCACAAGTAGACATCTGTGAGTTGCCCTTGATATGCATCCTTCATATGCAATCCATTACCGAATCCTGGCTCTTTGGTCTACAAAAGCACATTCTGAACCAGACTTCTGTCCATCATCTCTCTCGTCATATCTCTGGGTCAAGCCACACAGGAAAACAACAGACGTCCACCTCACCTCCCTCAAGCCAATTCTCCATACGGTATTCAATTCAGTCCTTTCTAAAAGCTCATCCCCTGTGCTTTCATAACTCAATATATTTTCGACATATCAAAAAGTAAAAAACTAAGCCAGTGTGGTGGTACACAGCTTCAACTCCCTCACTTAGGAAGCTGATTTGTGAGTTCATGGACTGCCTCGTCTAAGTAGTGAGTTCTAGGACAGCCACAACTACATAGTGAGACCCTGTCTCAAAAAGAAAAAAGAAAAGAAGAAAATACCAATACTTCTGAATCAAATTATTTCCTATCCAGTATAATCAGAAACATAAATATAATTCGTGGTACAAGCAAAGTATTCAATTTTACTCATCTACAATGCAATGTCATCTCATTTCACAAATAAATTAAATAAATTTGATTCCTATTTGAGATTAAATAAAGTCTTCCTGTTTCCCTGTGCCTCCAAATAACAGACACTTCTCAAATGGTGCGGTCTAGAGGTCAGGAGAGCTACAGCGTAGTATTGCACTTACTCGTGACCAAACAGCCAGTCAGCTAACTCATCTCTGCATCTTCTCCGGGTTCTACTTCTCAAACTCATGTACCCAGTGCATTGTCTACATCCTTGCTCCAAACGTATAAACTCTACAGAGTAAAATCATTCCAGATTAAGAAGAATGATTGATTTTTGCTAATTTATCACCTTGTCAAGAGAAACACAAGCATTGAGTTCTCTGTCCTACCAGTAACTAAGCTTACCAGTCAGTAATATAAGTGCTTCATCCCCATTAGCTCCTCGTGAAAATGATCTTAAACCGCAGTATACTGCATGGGGTAAAGAGCAGAGGCTCTGGGACCTTACTGCCTACAATGAAATCTGGACCCTGCCAACAGCCCTAGATATGACCCGTACGAAAATATAAAAACCTTAGTCTCTTTAAAAAAAAAAAACAAACAAAAACAAACAAAAACAAAAAAACTTCAAAGTAAAACACTTGTCACTGTTAATGAAAAAAATAAAAAAGAATGAGAAAATTTTATATTAGTAACAGCTTTTGGAAACTCTACTAAACTTAAAAAATTCAAAGAAGAGGCTTTCAAAGATCAACTAAGGAATCAGATTCTAAATGGCTTGTGTCTACACACAGACAAGTTTCATGTTCTATTTTTTTTCTCTGAACTGCTACAAGTTAGTGCATAAACCATCAGTCTCTAACTCTGCATCTGTCTGTGTCTGTCCCCTCTCTCTCTTCTTTGCCAATAGCTCTCCTACTCTCTCCTACTGTCTCACCATGACATCAGCATTCTATGAAGAAAACGCAGTTTTAGAAACCTAAAGTTTGCTTCTTTCTTACTACTAACTTTCCTGCCTTTCTCTTCTAATTTCAGGTAAGTTTTATGGACTAGACTTGATACATTTGACAGCTAGGATTTCAACTCACTACAGCAAAAATCAATGAGTCAAGATAAACCATAAATTCACAAGGCTTTGAACTGTCCTATTAATAAATATTAGAGACTGATGACATAACTCAGTTGCTAAAATGCTAGTCACACAACCATGAGAACCTGTTTTCACTCCCTAGCACCCATGTAAAAAGCTGGGTGTGGTAACATGTGCTTGTCACCCTAGCACTTGGCAGGTAAGGACAGAAAAACACTTAGAGATTATTAGAGAAGCATTCTACACTAATGCTCACTAACTTGAGCATCAAGTCCCAATGCTTTGGGGTTTTTTTGTCTGTTATGTTTTGTTTTTGAGACTCTATCTCAAAAAATATGGTAGAGGGAAGAACAGACAGTTCTGTGGTTAAGAGCATTTGCTGCTCTTGCGGAAGACCAGGCCACTCACAACTGCCTGTAACTCCAACTCCAAGAGATCAGGCACTTCTTCTGGTCTTCAGACACATATACACAAACACAGACACACAGACTGACAGACAGACAGACAGACAGACAGACAGACACACACACACACACACACACACGCACGCACGCACGCACGCACGCACGCACACCACACACAGGGGCAAACACACATACACATATTTATAGTCTTTTTTTAAAAAAGGCTGAGGGCTCCTAAGAATACCCAAGTTTGACCTACAGTCCCCTTTTGCACACATATGCACATGCATCTGTACGTACAAGAACACACATGTATATAATTACAAGCAAAACATAAATTTTAAAATAGTCATGTAAAAGTACAGCATCATTTTTAAATCTCTGTACACATGTCCAATTACAGGAATGAACTTATTCTCTTGTTAGTCATGCCTCCCAGGAAACACTGTCCCCAGTTTACCGGCTTCTTCTGAAAAGCTCCCTGTTGAAATCATCTCCAAGCCGAACTTGTTCACTACTGAGATCACGGAGGGACTGATGAAAAGTATGGAGCTGCAAAGCAAAGCACAGTCAGCCTCTGAGGTTCTGCTCGTTCTTCCATAAAGAAGCCATCAGAGTAAGAACTCCCGTCAACAAAGATAACCAAACCCTGTATCACCATTCATAATCACTAATGATAATAATCATTAATGATAATGCTTGTCATTAACATACATTTTCTGCTCCAACATATAACAAGGACACATGCTCCACTATGTTCATAGCAGCCTTATGTATAATAGCCAGAAGCTGGAAAGAACCCAGATGTCCTCCAACAGAGGAATGGATACAAAAAATATGGTACATTTACACAATGGAGTATTACTCAGCTATTAAAAATAATGAATTCGAGAAATTCTTAGGTAAATGGATGGAACTAGAAAATATTATCCTGAGTGAGGTAACCCAATCCCAAAAGAACACACATGGTATGCACTCACTGATAAGCGGATGTTAGCCCCAAAGCTTGGAATAGCCAAGACTCAACTCACAGACCACATGAAGCTCATGAAGAAGGAAGACCAAGTGGGGATGCCTTAGTTCTTACTTAGAACAAGTAACAAAAATACTCAAGGGAGCAAGTATGGAAACAAAACATGGGACAGAAACTGAAGGAGGGGCCATCTGGAAACCATTCCACCTGGGTATCCATCCCATGTAAAGTCACCTAAGCTAGACACTGATGTGGATGGCTGGAAGTGCATGCTGACAAGAGCCTGATATAGCTGTCTCCTTAGAGGTCTGCCAGAGTATGACACATTCAGAGGCAGATGCTCACAGCTAACCACTGATCTGATCAAGGGTTTCCCAGTGGAGAAGTTAGAGAGAAGAATAAAGGAGCTGAAAGGGTCTGTGGCCCCATGAGGAGAGCAACAATAAGAACCAACCAGAGCTCCCCAGGGTCTAAACCACCATCCTGGGAGCACATAGGGAAGGACCCATGACTCTATCTGTACATGAAAGGGAGGATGGCCTTGTTGGGCATAGGTGGGAGAAGAGATTCTTGGTCCCATGAAGGATGAACACTGAGTGGGGGGAATTCGAGGGTGGGGAGGTGGGAGTGGGGGGTAGGTGGAAGCACATCCTCATAGAAGCACGAGGGGGGGATGAGATAGGAGGTTCCTGGGTGGGGGGGGATGGGGGTAAGGGGATAAAATCTGAAATGTAAATATAATATCCAACAAAATATATATATATATATATATATAAAAAGACATACATCTTTCAAAGGCTAGTTCTCCAGTGACCATCACACTCTCCCCACATAGCAATCTCACTCCTTGTGTGTGGCCTGGAGGTGTGACTTATTTCAGAACTACAAGTTCTATCATTGCTGTCAATCCAGACACTGGAGTGCAGAACTAACCATAGCAAACGGCCATGCTGTGTTACAATAAATCTTCACATCAGCCCACATGCCCAGATGTCCGACATCACCTGCCAACACACTATTACCCACACATGAGGAGCCATGTATAAGAAAGCATGGAGCCGCATTATTCCTAAGAGGAATGCTAAATTTAACACCACAGTCCATCGAGAACAGAACAAACCATTTCACACGCATTCTCTGAGAGGATCACACAGCAGTGCAAATGCCCTCAAAGCACCTACACATTAGTAAGGCTGGAGGGTAAAACACAGTGATGTATGATAGTGTTCAATTTGTACATAATCGCAGGCAGACATCAAGCAATAAAATAGTGCCAAGATTTTCTTTAAAGCAAAGAAATAATGAATGTAAGTCAGGATGGAGCTGGAGAGATGGCTCAGCAGTTAAGAGCACTGGCTGCTCCTCCAGGGCATATGGGTTTGATTTCCAACAGCCATGAAGTACTCACAACCATCTGTAATTCCAGTTTTGGGGATCATATATCATCTTTTGACCTTTGTGGGCACCAAACATGCACATGTTATACAGAAACCCATGCAGACAAAACACCCCAACACATAAAACTTCTTAAAAAAAATTTTTTTTATTGTTTTTAAAGTCAGATCAGGGTATATCCATTCCTGAAAGAAGAGGCCTAAGAGAGGCTTAGGAGTATAAATCAGTCTATTTCTGGTCCTGGGTGGTGAATACGTGGCCTTCAACCTATTGTGCCTTAGACATCAATAGAAACAGTGTACGCATGTTTGTGTACTGAAATTTTTAATAAAATAATTTTGGATTACAAAGATTTACAGAAACAAGAAATACCCACTTCAATAAATGCTCACTGACCGACTAACGAGTGACAGTGCCCTCCTGGGAAATAAGCATATGACAACCTGGGTTCGTGGGAAAAGCATGCAAACAGAACACAGACACTCACTGGAGCGTTAAGAACAGACAGAGGCAAGAAGAGCCAAACATCGCCTTGAGAAAACAGGCTTAGGGATGAACCACAGAAGGGAGAAGGGTAATGGATGACCAGCGCTGACCAGCACTGCCTTCCCTGTGTAGCTCTCTAACCTTCAAAGCCTATCAATTGTATCCATGTAATAGCTTCTAAAGCTACTTCTTCCTCTGTAACTCCACATATCCTAATCCAAATGGCCATCAATTCACATTAGACCACACTATCCTGATTTAGGTGACTGACTACTTTCTGCAGTTGAGACAGACTGATGCTCTCTGCCCTTGTACATCCTGAACACGGCCTACCTCCAACTGCCCACAGGCGCTGTCTTCCACTTGCCGAGCTAACTGTGCTACCTTGGATGACTCCATCCAGTTTCAGATCCTCATTCAGTCAACCTTTCTACAGAGCATTCTATGACTGGAGTAGGTCACATGTCCACCACACCCCGCCCCATGGCGTGTGTTTCTTCCCATGATAGCATGCATTCAATTCCTACTGTGGGCACACTAATGGAGTTAATTAATACCTAGCTACCCCATCCAGAATATGAACTGAACAAAAGGGCAATTCCCTCATCACTGATTCCTACCATATGTTCCAACAGTCCCTATGCTGTTAAATCTCACAGTCTACAGTTTCAAGTTATACTTATCAAAAAATAATACGGTCATGGTAAAATTCCTACAAGGGGTTCCCCAATACGTTTGACCTGGTTCGTATGATGCTGAAGCAAGCAACACCCACAGATGAGGTTCCTGAAACAATCTTTGAGCACCTAATCCCGAAACTATCAAAGCAAGGATGCCAAAGTTGGAAGTTGCTTCTATCCTGTTCTAATTAGTTTAGCTACCTAAAACAATGAAGAAAAACTTAGCTCTGGAAAAGAAAAAAAAAAAAAGAACTTTAAGAAGCAGAGAAAGAAATATATTCATAGAAACTATTTATAATACTTCAAGAGTCTTTGGGGAATACACTTTCAAGTTTCTTACTTAATATTAGTTAATCAACCATACAAATGAGGTGATACTCTCTTATGAAATAACTCTTACATTCAGAGAGACTAGAACAAAGAAAGAATATTAAAAACCTAAAAGGGAAAAAGGTCAAGTAACATTCAAAGACAGATCTCTTAGAATTACACTCGACTTCTCAACAGAGACTCTGAAAGCCACAAGGGCACGGGCAGATGTCTTGCAGATCTAAGAGACCCAGCAAAAACTTTCAATCCCAAGAAAACACATCCCTGAATTGTAAAAAAAAAATGTTCTTCCTGGTGAAAGCTGCTGCAAAAGACATAAAGCATAAAGGACAGGTAGGTGGGACTGGTCTGCCCTAGGGATAAAGGAC
>JANHMN010000022.1:41916950-41927916 GCA_030674055.1 Rhabdomys pumilio
GAAGGAAGGAAGGAAGGAAGGAAGGAAGGAAGGAAGGAAGGAAGGAAGGAAAAATATCATTGCTATCCTGACTATCTCAATAGCAATTAGTGTCATGATCCATGGACATGTCAGAATGACAAGCCACCAATCACAATTGTGAGAACAGAACAAGAGCGTAAGAGAGACAGAGAGAGAAAACTGGACCAGGCTAAGGAACAAGCATAGGCAAAGGGCTCTGCTCTTCTGGGTCTTCCTTTCTACGAGTGGCTGGAAAGAAACCCTGTTGGGTTGAACAGTCACACCACAGGATTCAGTGTCTAACTCTGGCTGCCACCATGTTTTCTGCTTCCTGTTCTCTGTTTCTAGTGAACAATAATGTTCCAGTTTGTCACAAATAAATTAAAAAGGAGAAATATCTATTATTAATAAAATGACCTGAAACAGCTTGTGGGCTACCTACACACATGAAGTTTACAGCCGGGTCTTTCAAACACATCAGAAATCACGCAAACCCTGCAGGTGCAGAAGTGCCCACACTTCCTCTCTGAGGGAAAGTAGTACACACCTTTGCAGAGAAGCCCTGCTTCCTTCTGCTCAACGAGTTTCCAGTTACAAGCAAATAATAACAACTATGGTTCTGCTTTGCAAGAGGAAAGGAAGTCATCAATCACAGCCTGGGATGTACGTGACAACTGATACAGCACAAAGATATATAAACCATCACTGTATAACGTAATTCCTTCTTGTTACAATGTGAATGCGACTCCTTCCTAAAGAAGGAAGACGTTTAAGGGTTCCCATAGGTGACTGACTGCAAATTCACAAGACGCTAGTGGGTCGGGGTTCGGGTTCATAGGCTAGGCGGCCAGCTGACTTCCTTCACTAAGCTTCAATACAGCATAAAACCTAAACACCTGTTTTACCTTACATGCCATCTCCCCCAAAAAGCACAGAGAATCTAGCAAAATAGTAACAAAAGTAATAAATTGACTCTTGAAGTCTGGACTTCTTTCACTGCATCTGAGCCAAACATAAAGTGGCATACCTTTGAAAAGGCAATTTTGAAATATCTAGCAAACCTTTAAGAAAACATACTCATTAACCTGTTACTTTTATTTCCATAATTCCCACAATTACACAAATACAGAGAGACAGAGAGAGAGAGAGAGAGAGAGAGAGAGAGAGAGAGAGAGAGATAAATTCAATTAACAGTCTCTACTATACATTCATATTAAAGGGAAAACATACAAACTATAGAATATTATAAGCTATAATAAAATATCATAACTCAAATAGATAGATAGATAGATAGATAGACAGACAGATATAGATATAGATATAGATATAGATATAGATATAGATATAGATATAGATATAGATATAGATATATGGTTTATTTTAGCCAACAATTCCAGATTATAGGCTGATAGCTCTCAACCTTCCTAATACGGTGACCCTTTAATAAAATTCCTCATGTTGTGGTAGCCGCCAACCATAAAATAATTTTCGTTGTTACTTTATAACTATAATTTTGCTCCTGTATGAATCATTGTGTAAATATCTGTGTTTTTTGCTGGTCTTAGGTGACCCCTATCAAAGGGGCATTCAACATCCAAGGGGGTTATGACCCACAGGTTGAGAAACACAGTTAGAGGCCATCATTACATGGAAGTTAAGGCAGCAAGAGTTTGAAGCAGCCAGTCACATGACAACTACAGTCAAGAGCAGAGAAACTCCTGGGTGCAAACTCATTTGCTTGCTCGCACTCAGGGGCTTTTCCTTTTCCCTCTCTTAGATACCCCAGGAAACCGAGTCCATGAAGTGGTGCTGCCTGTAGTGGGCTGGGTCTTTCCACATCAACTAAACTAGACCATCTGTCACAGGTGAACCTATAGTCCAACCTGATCTAGTCAGCCCCACATTGAGATGCTCCTCCTAGGTTGTATCAGGCTGACAGTTAAGCCAAGCAGTCAGGGTTGGCCACCTACACAAAGCTGTGTGGACAGTAAAAGAACAGAAAACATGCAGATGTAATGCTATCCTGCTTTTTAAAGCGATGAGCTATTACACACATAAAAGTATGCAAAGCATCTGGAATGGCATACAAATAATTATCAAAATGTTACCTCTGTGGAGTACAGCTTGAAAGTTTTACTTTTTTAAAAATAATGAACACAGGGTAGGAGAGATGGCTCTGTAGTTAAGAGCACCTGATGCACTTCTAGAGGACCTGAGTTCCGTTCCCAGTACCCACATACACATCTATCTGGAACTCCAATTCCAAGGGATCTGATACCCTCATGTCAATGCACAAAAAATAAAATAAATAAAACGGCCTTAAAGTTTTCAGTTTAAGCTTAGTAAAAGAACTGGGATTTCCCACGAGAATTCAACTTCTTTGGAAGAGCAGACAGTGCTCTTAACCATTGAGCCATATCTCCAGCCCCAGTAAGGCAGTTTAAAATGTGTACTTATCAACATCGTTATCTAATTTGCTTACGTATACACCCACTCCCCTAAGTACACATCTGCATATGGTGAGCAACAATGCCAACAGCTGGACCTTCTCACCTGCCCAACAGCGCCCGAATGTCCACTGCTGTACTCTCGATATCGCCCGAGCATCTGATCCACCTGTCGCAGGTTCCGAGTGGTGTCCTTGGAAGAGAAAACACTTGATCAATCATCCCAAACACTATTTTTCCAATCAATTTTAGTATTACCAAAAAAACTAAGTCAGCATTATAAAAGGTACAATGTCTGTCAACTTCTGCCAGGTAACTCGGATTATCGACAAAGTTCCTACTCAGCAAATTTCTACAACACCATGAGAGAAGCTCAGATCCACCTGCAATTTATTTATGTAAAATCTGAAGCATATAATTTACAAGTCCTTATCCAAAGTTCCATAGTAATTTGACAACAAAACCACAAGTTCAGAAGAATCTCTTCAGAAAGCTGTTCAGTTGTAAGTCACAGTTTTCTTACAACAAAGCAATCTTGAATATCAAGAGTTAGCAGAGTGAGTTACGTGCACGGCAAGGTGGAGGCCAGGACGGGCTATGCAGTAAGAAGATAGTATACATGTAAGAACGTAGTAGAGGAAAAGAAAGGGAGGAAAAGGAAGAGAGGGAGAAAAAGAAAAAGGGAGGAAGAGAGGAAAGAAGGGAAAGAAAAAGGGAGGGAGGGAAGGAGGAGAGGAGGGAGGAAGGGAAGGAGGAAAGGAGGAAGGGAAGGAGGGAGGGAGAGAAGGAGGAGAAAAAGAGCAGAAAGAAATCCTGAAGAAGCAAATGTCCTCAAGTATGTAAAAAGAGTGAGCTGTTAGGTCTCTCGTACTCCAGTGACTTCCTTACGATAAAACTTGATTAAGAGTAGAGAAAATGTGCCCTTTAATCTTTTAATGAACAATAAGTTTATTTCTAATCAAAACAGAGAGTTTCTACCTAAATATGATTGGTTTTACATAAGAGATTAATAGAGTGGTTTCTTTCAAATAAGCTTACTTGCTAATGTGTCTCTTTGGTAAGAAAGTAGAAGAAATCAAACTCTAAAATTCCATTATTACATTAACTTAAATACGTTTACAGAAAATAGGTGTTTGTTAGTGTTTTGTAACAATATTATTTCTCTAACAATTACTCTCTTCCCATCTATCATAGTAACCCAGCAATTCAAAGCCACATTCCCTGTTTACATGGGCTAAGGCAAAAGCAAGGGATTAATCAGTTGGCAATAATTCTGTTTCCAGGTTTGTTCCCCAAGTCACCAGGCTACACATCCAATGCTCTTTCCATGGAAAAGATCACACTGCCCACTCAAACTTCCAAACACTATCAGAAATTATCTTAGAAACCAAAATGGCATCTCTATATGTATCAGCCATCCACTGGTAACCTGCTTCCCTCAAACCTAATAGGCACGAGCACACAGGAGGCTACAAACCTGTCTAACAGGCACAAGCACACAGGAGTCTTAACAGTAGTGCTGGCCAGTACTTCACTCCCACAATATTTTACTTGCAAATATGGTTTTATCCTATCACAACCTATCCTCAACAACCTATCAGCTACTTCAGGTATCATCACCAGAGATAACGGTCACTAGAGACCAACAGTCTCTAGAACTATACCTATGTAACTTGTATGTCTAAATGGATTCTATACATGGACTTTCTCCTGAATTACTGAGAGGACAAGATGAAACCACAGGTGTCCTTAAAAGAGAAAGGGTGGCTAGCAATGTGGCCCACAGATAGAGCCTGAGGAGATCCCCAGTATACTAGAAAAACAATCAGCAACAGAGAGGGGGAGAGAGAAGGGAGGAGAGGTAGAGGGGGAAGGGGAAGGGGAGAGGGGGGAGGGAGAAAGAGAGAGAGAGAAGAAGAGGGGGAGGGGGAGGGGGAAGGGCAGGGGGAGGAAGAGGAAGAGAATGGAAAGAAAAAGGAAGACATAACCAGTCAAAGAGACTCAAGCACCATGATGGCTGGCTTTGAAGATGAAGAAAGAGGAGCCCAAGACAAGGTACATGAACAGCTACAAAAGGCAAAGGAACAGAGTTTTCTCTTTCTTCTGACCTAGAGAGCTGTCTGATAATAAACTTGGTTGTTTTAAGGCTTTAGACTGAGGGTCATTTATTACAGTACTAAAAAAAACAATATACTGACTGCAACTATTACTTGGCTCAGACTGTTAAAAATCTATCAAATGCAACCACTGTCAGACTAACCTGTAAAGTACTGGTTATGGTGTTGACCTTTGAGGTGACATCTACTGTAGACCGACTTCCAACTCCCCTTTGAACTGACCTGGCTGCCCATCGACTCAATCCGTCACGATAGCGGAAGTGGTCTGAATCACTGGATGATTCTGCCATTGATGTATACAAATCCTTCAAAATAAACCCAAGTCAGTGTCAAGCAAAAAACACAGGAGCAGGAAACCCACTACTGACCTTCGTGTATTTTTAACTATGTGTTACAATAGTCTTTCAGCAAATAGACACACAAGAGGACACAGAAGATTACTTCCCATGTAATTCTGCTTCCCTGGCTTGCTCTGCTCTGAGAAAACTGCTCCCAGATGGTTGCCGTGGGTTATCAATCCCAAGTACCACATCCTAAGATTTGTGGTCTGCTGCCAGGATTAAAAGTACTTTCATATACAATGTGTCACAACACTGTCAACAATTCGAACCGTGACAAAACAAAAACATTCTCTGAAGACCTACACTTTGGGAGCCTAGGGGGTGACTCAATTTTGATTTCCAGCATCAATGCTGGGTTTGGGGTAAGAGGGAATCCCTAGAGCAAGCTAGCTAGCTAACCTAGCCAAATCAGAAAGCTCTGGTTAAAGAAAACACACCTCAGTATATAAGGTAGAGACCAATGGAGAAAGGTATAGGACCATGGGACATCAACCTCTGACCTCTGTGTGCACAGACGGAGAAGTGCACATACATGTTCACATGAACTCACATACATGTGGACATGTATATACCACATGCACATGAAGAAAAGACTCCAGTGCTTAATACTAGTCCAATATCTATTCTAAGCTATAAGAATGTACCTCTAAACATAAAAATCTGACAGATACCCTGCAGGAACCATAATAAAATTCCAGTATGTGGCAGAATGAAACTCTCCTACAGCCCAATTTAAAATTGCAGAATTAAACAACTGCTGTGATGCAGGAACCAATTTTAAAACAATGCATTTATAAGATGATGCTGGCCTCAACACATCCACCAAAATAGAATGCCTATCTACCAGAATATATGTTCAGCAATGGGGAATTCTCTAAACAGTGCTTTTCTCCCACCATTACCTCAACTGTCTATTTGATTCATCTGAAAAATTATTTGTGCAAGATAATCTCATTTCAGAAAAATTATTAATAGAAACCAACTACGGTTAGAACAAAACGACACCAGAGAAGACTACAGTGATCAAAGCAAAAGCTCATTAAAAATTAATCCGATAATTTCATCTTCTGTTTAATGGAAGGTTAGCTCAGTCTTTACTATAAACTGCTATAATATTTCTAAAACCTACATGGACTTTTTTTCTGGCTTATAATGTACAGTATGATGAGATTTTTCCTTCATGACAGAATATTCTGAGTCTTCTGGACCTTTATTTTTATTGCAGCTTCAAAGTGCATAATCACATCTCTAGAGAAGATAAAGGACTCTTGCTGTGAATTTAGATTTTTTTTTTTTGAAAATTAAATTACAGTCTATCTTCACCACTTCAGCAAAAGAATCCATGAATATCCAAACACTTCCCGCAAACTGAGACCAAGAGCTGCTGAGTGCCCTGCAAACAGCATTCATCTCACGTACCCATGCTCCCTCCTTCTCAGGTCTTTGCCTACTGGGTAGAAGCACAAAGGTGCCCATGATGGGCTCTCTCCACATCAGAAACCATGAACAAGAAACTAATGCTGAAGCAACTGTTGGGCTCTGCCTTTGCCAGGTCACAACTGTTTAAGTGCCCCTCCCCCTCCTCAACCCATGCAAAAAAAAAAAAGAAATTTATACAACATCCATGATAGTTAATTCTAAGTGCAAATTTGACTAGACTAATAAATACCTGGAGTATTACATTGGCTCTGGGTGTGTCTGTGATAATATTTCCAGAAATAATATGATCCAAAGACTTCTGACCTAATAATTAATGAATTAATAAGAACTGCCTAACAAAGTAGAACACCGTGTTCTATATACAGGGTTATAGTTTCTTCAATTCCTCATCATTTGTCGGGATGCAAATATCAAGGAAATGTAGAAATGTGAAATAGTAGCACGAAACCCTAAATAGACACAGGAGAAATCTATGTGTCCTCTCTCCTACATCTCATGACGAATCCTGGAAACAAATCATAGCATTGGCTTCCAAGTAAGGGGCTTTTGTTTACTGATTTTTCCTGTCATTGATAAATGAAGGAAAAGAATAATTATGCCTTGGATCTTTCATCAAAGTTGTACTGCCAGTCGCATCGGGCAAAATATGGTGACTATGAAGGGAGACGTGTGCACCCTAGTATTGTGGTTGATGGGAACAGGAAACAAAGTAACAGTCATTAGGACAACTGGACTCTCCTAAGAGTACCAACAATGTTCACCATTGTCTACACTTAATTTCCTTGGATACACTTGATATAATTTCCTTGATACTGAGACTCTTCAAATAAGTAGGCAACTTTGAACTTCAGCTTGACTAAAAGTACCTGAAACCCCAACTGTTAGGGTTATTTTTCACAATTTGAGAAAATTATTAAAAATAATTAGTACAGAGAATGATAAAGTAAAACTGGATGTGTGCGCTACCTAGAACTAATTGCTACGATAAATATCACTGTAACGTGCTTGCTGTTCTTAAAATGAAACATTTAAAATATTAGATTGTAAATAACATCTCAGGATTCTCTCAACTTACCCCTACTCAGTTATTATTTCAGTTATTATTTACTGCCCCACGTCTCCAAGGAAGACAGACATGATCTCATGTGGAACACCCTGCACCGTGCATTTACACTTTTAACACTAGCAGAGGTTTCTCAAAATTTTAGAATGCACATTATGACTAAATTATGCTAATAAGCCACCAAGAAGACTATGTAAAGTTAACTGTCTAACAGAAAGTCATAGTAGAACTAGATAAAATTAAGAGCAACCTTAAATTACCTCTTACCATGACACAGCACACAAGGAGGACGTCCTTTCACTTACCCCAGCTAGGATTACATACTTTCAGTGAGATACTTTTCAGCATGAGCTTTTCAGGTGCGCTCCAAGACTTCTGTTATTAATTTCAATCACTCTGAGCAGTGAGAGTTGCTCAGACTCCTGCATCTGGTGGAACTCCTGCCGAGGTGTCAACATTTAAAGAGATAAGCATCTGAGAAATTACGTGGGATTTTTTAAAGACATGAACATTTGACAACCATCTAAGTGATTTTTATTACCTAAATTTCACAAAGAGTAGACTAAAAAAAAAAAAAATGAATATAATTATATAAATAGATTACTTTCATTGCTAGTAAAACCTTGGCCCTTCCTTCCACTATTACTAACAATTAAAAAGTTAGGAATGATTCCCATAGCTAACTTAAATGGAGGCCTAAGGGCCACAATACGGAAAGCAGCCATTGTGCCAACAATACATGCCTACAAAAGTCAGTAATCTATCATGGCCCAAAAAAGCCAACATTCTCTTGACATGGAATTGATGGAGAAGGGAGAAAAAAGAGAACTCCTGGCAACCGAAGTTGGCAAGAAATGTGCACACACATCAAAAGCAAGGGCAGTTAGTGAACATGCTATTGTAAACAGAGGAAACCTCGTGGGCCCCAACTGAGAAGGAAACTACAGGCATCTAAGGGGTGCTGGGGCTGGGGAGTGTAGTCTTCCTCTAGGGAGAAGCGCCCTAATGGGTTATCCAATACCAAATGGTCAGCCCTGAATCATATACATGCAGGCAACACTGGACTCAGCAGGTTGTTGGGTGTGTGTGTGTGTGTGTGTGTGTGTGTGTGTAGAGGAGAGCATGAATTTGAGAGCAAACAGGAGTAAGGTGAGGAGGGAGCTGGAGTGGGAAAGGGGGAAAGGGCCTGGGGAAATGATGTAATTTTCTTTTAACAACACTCTTCTAAAGCTACAGTAGATGTACGGGGGCCACAAAAACAGTTTTGAGCCACCCCCGCCCAAAAAAAGCCCAAAGCAGTGGCAACTGCATGCTCTCTATTCAGTATTAGTGTGCTATGCCCTAAGATCACTAGCACTAAAGAAAACTGGACTCCAGAAACCTTTCTCCTCAGTGACGCTCGCTAATATGGAATAGTCAGAGTCACTTATGTTGGCAAGCCCACTGAGTGGCAACAAAAGAAAAAACAATAAGCATACCTAAGACAAACCAACAAAGTAGTTTAAGAAATGTAAAGTCAGCAGTGAGGATGTCTTCCTGACCTACTGCTTCCACGACATAATAACGTCTGTGGGAAGCTGCGGTTCAGGAAAAAGGGCGCGCCGGAACTCTTCTAGTGGAAATGTGTGAATTGATACCACACATCTGGCTATTAGCACACAACTACCTGCCAAGAACTGTTCGTACCTTTAACCCAGTAATCATACATTCAAAAATGATCCCTAAACAAAACTAACTGAAAATGTGTATATAAAGATATTTGCTGTGGAATTTTACTAGAAAGAAAATAAAAACTCTGTGAACTCAGAATGAGAAAGAATGGCTAAAACACAGACTGTCCAGTGGGACAGTCACTTACTATACAATGGAAGCCTACAAGAGGACACTACACAACCACTAAAAACCCTGTCCCAAACAACAAGGCAAGAGCAAGGCAAAAACATGGCTTCCAGTTTTGTAATAAATGTTATGTTTTCTGGGTATGTTTATAAATTAAATTACCAGTATATATTTGAGAGGCACAGGAAATGGAAATAATAGGGAAGTAAATTACTTCCCCAAAATATATTTACCCTCCAAAGTACATCGCCAATTTGTATTCTTCTAAGCTTTTATTCTCTTCTCCTTTATGAATTTTCAATAATGGATTTCTACCAATATGTAATCAGAAGGAACTATAAATATACACTTAAGAAAGAAACGAAGATCACCTCCAGGCACAGCAGAGTGACAAGCTGACAACCTGCAAACAAATTCAACATCCTCCCTTCCAAGAGCTCTCTTTTCCATGGTGGACCTGTCTCCTTCTCCTGCCTGACGACTTCCTGACCCCGCTTCCTAGTTGCTGACACCTATCTCAGCCAGACCACTTCACTAATTCGCACCCAGTGACAGGCTGAAGAAACAAGTTCCCAGGAGCTGTTCCCTGTATTTTACTTCAGCCACAGAACCATTTGCCATGAATTATAAACCAAAAGAAACTTTCCTGTGCTGTATATTCTCTTTGTACTTATGCTGAAGGACAGTTAGCATCAAAGCTGGCTTACTAAAAGAATCAACCCAAATGCCGGACAGAATGAACACTTATCAAAGTACTATTTGAAGGCATGAGCATGTACAGACATTGAGCATCACTTCTTGTGATGAAATGCTGCTTTGGAGAACAAATTACGAATGGTTCCTGACTGACAAATGGTCACCATTGAAATCTGAGGCTTAAAGAAGCATTAAGAGCTAGATGCCCCTCAACTGAAGAATAGATAACAAAAATGTGGTTCATTTATACAAGGGAGTAGAGTATTACTCAGCTGTTTAAAACAACAACAACAACATGAAATTGGCAGTCAAAAGCATGGAACAAGAAAAAACTCATCCTGAGTAAGGTAACCCAGACACAGAAAGGCAAACATGCTGTGTACTCACTTCTAAGTAGATGGTAGCTGTAAAGTAAAGGATAATCATGCTACAAGACACAGACCCAGAGAGGCTAAGTGACAAGGAGGCTCAAGCAGGGACACAGGGATCTCATGCGGAAGGGAATACAGGATAGATTTTGTGGGTAGGCTGGAGGCTAGTGGGCATGGGAACAGGAGGGATCCGGTGGGATAGAGGAAGGATGAAACTGGAGAGAGTATGGGGAGAGACAACTAGAATTGGGGGGCACTTGGGGAACGATGTGGAAACCCATGCAGTGGGAACTCCCTGGAATCTGCGAGTGACCCTAGTGAGGACTCCAAGTAAGGAGGGGTAGGGAATCTGAACCCACCATCTTCTGTAACCAGGCAAGGCTTCCAGCGGTGGGACCAGGACACCAACTAATAACTGGTCTAACTTGAGACCCACTCCATGAGAGGGAAGCCATGCTCAACACTGCCAATAGCCTAGAGACCCAAATACAACTGCCAAAAAATAAAAAATAAATAAAAGTTAATGAAATAATTCCTAATGATATCCTGCTACTCATAGATTGGTGTCCAGCCAAATTGTCGTCAGCCAGGATCATCCAGCAACTGATGGGAACAGATACAGAGACCCGCAGCCCACAGCCAAAGCTTAGGA
>JANHMN010000022.1:41927926-41978037 GCA_030674055.1 Rhabdomys pumilio
CCGCAGCCCACAGCCAAAGCTTAGGATGGGAACAGATACAGAGACCCGCAGTCCACAGCCAAAGCTTAGGATGGGAACAGATACAGAGACCCACAGCCCACAGCCAAAGCTTGGGGAACCCAAGAAAAGAGAGGGAGGAAGGATTATAAAAGCCAGGGATGGAGGACACTCTGAGAAACCAGGCCACAGGATCAACTAAACAGGACTCACAGGAGCTCACAGAGACTGAAAGAACAAACATGGAGCCTACATGGGTCTGCACGAGGTCCTCTTCATGTATTTTATAGTTGTGTAGCTTGGTGTTCTTGTAGGACTCCTAACAGTGGGAGTGGGGCTATCTCTGACTCTTTTACCAGCTCTTGGGACCCTTTTCCTCGGTTGCCTCGTCTAGCCTTGATACCAGGATCTGTGCTTCGTCTTGCTTATTATGCCATGTTCCCATGTTTGGTGGATATCCCTGGGAGGCCTGTTCTTTTCCGAAGTGAAGCGGAGGAAGAGTGAATCTGGGAAGAGGGAAGATGGGAAGGGAAATAGGAGGGGTGGAGGGAGGGGAAAGTATGGTGGGGATGTATTGTATGAGAGAAGAATAAGTAAAACATTAAAAATAAAAATGGAAGAAACAAGCAACCAAACAAACATTAAGACAAGTAGAAAACCATCTATGTTGACCCAGGGAAAGTTTTCATCATTGTTTTAAAAATGCAAAGAAAGAGCAATTCAACTGGATGAAAAATCCATTCTCATCATCATAAATGTCACTGAGATACAGAGTAGCAGAAAACCATGAACCATCAAATCTGAACTAAGGAGACTGAGGGTGAGAAAAGCTTTTCCTTCAGCTGCAGAAAGAACACAAGTTACTCTTCTGCGCCTCACCAACACCTCCCTGTGCAACAAAACTCACTGACAAGAAAATACATTTGCTCTTCAGATCATAATATGTCCAAGGCTCACGAGAGGACTAAGATCGGTGACCTTGGGTAAAGGTCTATAAAGTCACAGTGAAAGCTATGTTTGAATAGTAGATGGCACAGTCCTGAGAATAGTTTACTCAGCTGCTCCTAATGCATCCACACTTAAATACATAAATATTGTTGCTTTTGCCTTAATGAACCTTATAAAGAAGACATACAACCACCAGAGCGAGCAATGAACCCTCATCCATTCTTCCCATCTAAACAAATGGCCATACGCAGCCCTGGATGCTGAGACTAGCGAGAGAAAACTGCTTTCAAGCCCTGTAATAAGAGGACTGGAGTGAGCCTTTAGAAACTCAAGTCCACCCCTTTTGTTATTTGACCTAAGGAGCCATCAGATTGTCTTCATTGTAATGAGGCACATTTGTATGTATGAGAGCCATGATTTATTGATTCTCAAATCTCTTCTCCTCAGAGTCGGTTTAAAACAATTAGGATTTGCAAGCTGTTCCATAAAAGATAAGCACCCAGCATCAAGGGTGATATTTCACAAAGACTGACTAGTGCATGTTAAGTGGGTGATTGCTTCTATAGCCTCCATGTGCCTCAGCTGTCCCTATCCAAGGCAACTGTCCTCAAAAAGATGTTCAAGGTAATGACATTGATATCGAGAAGGGAAATGTGTTTTAAACTTAATCATCAACCAAATTCAATTTTCAGAATGTATTTCCCCCTGTCTCAACAGCCGTAGAGCCTGGGGGTGCAGTTCACCCTTCAGGTGAAAAAGTCACCAAGTTGGCGAAGGTTGTCGTGTACAAACAGCTGTCGGTGAGTTGTCCTTTCTTCTTTACATCAGTGTTCTTCTGTAACTTCTCACCTCAAACTCGTCCAGTAAATTTACACAAGCTCCAAGTCAGCACTCAGTCCATTAGCCAGTCCCACACACACAGGACAGCAAGGTACTCCAGAAGCCTCTGAACCAGAAACACTCAAAACACGCTCGGCCATTCATCCTTTACTGAATCTTTACTGCATTCATTCATTCATTGCAGGGCAAAGATAACCCAAGGATGGCAGCCTACACTTGTCATCACAGCACTCAGGAGGCAAAGACGGGAGGCTCAAAAGTTCAAGGCCTGTCTGAGCAACTTAGCAAGACTGTCTCAAACACTGAAGGCTGGGGATGTGGCTCTGCAGTAAGAGCACTTGCCTAGTGGGTGCAAAGACCTAGCTCCATCCCCAGCACTGCCTAGGGATGAAACCTAGGTCACAGCGCTTGGTGAGAAAGACTGGCAGAATATTATGTAAGAGAGGTAAGCAGCGAGACAAAAACCCAGGGGTCAGATCAGAGTCCAGCAGTCAACATGGAGGATGATCAGGAACCTGACAGAGCTGACAGAGGAAATGGGGTGCAGTCAAAAACTATCTCAAAGAAAGTCGAGGGTTCGAACCCACACAGCTCCCATCCTCGCACCAGGGCAGCTCTGCTGTTATCTGATTTACATGCTGTGGCTTTATATCTACAGATGGATTTTTTTTTTTAAGAATTTAAATATTAAGGCTGGAGAAACAAGTCAACAGTTAAGGGCACTTACTGTCTATTTGAAATTAACGGGGTTATTCCAAAACATGAAACTGAAAACAAGAAACTTTACCTGAAAAGTCCAATTTCCAGTTTTCTTTAAAAAAAAACAAAAAAAAAAAAAATCAAAGACTCTGTCAGTGACAGACTGATTTTTCCACAGGAGCATGGGTGTACACGGCACACCCTAAGCAGACTCGCACCGGCCTGTTCACTCCAATCTCCCCTGTAGCTGCCTCACACAGTATGTCTTTAAACTGACTCCACTTAAGTGAATCTGCAATCCTACTAAGGATTAAAATAAAACAAAGTGTATGCACCTGATTGTAAAGAATTAATCAGCAGAGACACCTGGGAGACAGTCTCCCACAGAGACCAGAAGGAAGGCACGGTAGAAGTGGTCTCCATCTCCAGGGTGGACAGAACAGTAAGACTGACACTCTGGCAAACATGTAAATTGTCCATGCCTGCAGACTTCAAAACTGGGAAGAAATATTTGCTACTTAACTTCAAGCAAGCTACATAGAAAAGCTTTGCACTAACATGAGGAAACTAAATTGGGGTGTTAATACACTGAATTTCACCCAAATCTTCACCTCTATAAATTTCTTTTTCTTCTGTTAATTATGAGCTCAGCTACCTGGCTTGTAATTTTACTGTAGCAGCCTAGAGAGAGACGGGACTGCACCCTGAATCTGGCTCTCTCGCCTCTCCTATCCTTTCCACCCTAGTTTCCTGACACAGGACACAGAAGCGTCCTGGGTCTTCCAGCCTAGAGCAGCAGATCAGGCAGCTGCCCTCAAGACAAAAGAACAAGTCTAGCCATGCTAAGTAGACAGCTTGGCTCACCTACTGTGGAGGACTGAACGTTTATTGTTCTAGGTCTCCAAGGTTTTGTTTGTTATCCAGATAAGGCTAACAGTCATGAAACAGTAGTTTACTAACATAGCAAGTGACGTGCTTTGGTTCTGAAAAGAGTTACTCGTTGCACTTTCTTCTCAATCCAACTTCCCTTAAAAAACAAGATGGACTCAGATTGTAGATATATGTGACACCTCTTCCAATGGTGGAAGGAAAAAGGATACATTCAAGTCAGAATACAAGCACACACAGAGACACATGCACACACAGACACACACGCACACGCACACACGCACACACTTAGGCAGATAGTGTAGCCCATGACAGCCTATCATGTTTTAAAATGGGAGAAGCAATTACAAAAATATAATAATTCAGGGTTTTACAAAAAATAAATACAAAAATAGAATAAGCTATTTTTCTGCATCACAAAGCATACTTTTCTTCTTCCTAATTTCAAAAGGAAAGTAACTACTTCATTTCCTGGTGAAGGAAACAACTGTAAGAAAGAAAATCACCCCCTAGTGCCGTTTACCTTTAGTTTACACCCTGCTTTAGAACTTTGAGAGGATTTTCATCAGCACTGTCTCCTGATTTCTACGGCAATCCTGTAAAGATGATATAATTACAACCTTCTTATGCCGCAAAGAAAGATGGTGGTTTGGGTAAAGTACCAACCACAATTACTTTGTTTTTTTTTAAAAAAAAAATATACAAAAACATAACTGGAGTCTAAATCTCATACTTCCCATGACTGGGTTGGGGTCTGTGAATCAGGAATTCGAGACGCAGCTAGCCACCCTTCTCACGGCCCTCACTAACGCTGTGAAGCCTTCTCCTGTCCACTCCTCCTGCTTATTTCAATCTGCTTATCGCTTCAGGCAGAGCACAATCCAGCCTCGTGAATCTTCCATCTCCAGGCAGAGGTAATCTTTCCTTCTCACAGCTCCGAAATCTCAGCGCTGCTTATCTCAAGTAAGACAGGTATTGAACATTCCCATAAAGTCGTGACTGTTTGTACCAGGAACTCTTTTCCAACTATGTCACACTCCACTCACCATTGGGCCTATGTCGGTCTTACCACCTCGTAACATTCTTTTCACTCTCTGAACCTTTCTCAAGGGCCACATTCCTAACCATCCATCCTTGTCTCCTACTTCCCAGTCAAGATTCAGATCAGAAGGCCCATTAGAAAGCCCTCTTCTCTGCCCAAGCCCAAGTCTGGGCCCAGTGCACTCTGCTGTACTCCCGTGGTGGATACTGCATCAACCCAGCCTAAGCAGTTCTGGCTGGCCATTTCCTATCCATCTGTGAACCCTAGACGTCTCAACAAAGACTGATTCATGGTTTGCTATAGTTGTCCGTGCCTTATCCCCACAAGTTTACCTGCTGGAAGCTTGCTCTCTACGACTGGCAATCTAGAGGCAGTGAAACCTCTACATCAGTGGTTCTCAACCTTCCTAATGCTGAGACCCTTTAATACAGTTGCTCAGGTTGTGGTGACCCAACCATAATGTTATTCCATTGCTACTGCCTAACTGTAATTTTACTGCTGTTATGAATTAGATATGTGACCCCCACAAAGGGGTCGCGACACAAAGGTTGAGAACCAATGCCATGAATTAGGGGAAGGACGCTAAGGGCACCCTCAAAGAGGAGCAAATCTCCAGCTCTCAGGAATAGGTAAGGTCTTGGGCAACCGGACTACACATCTGAAAAGTAGATTCTTACAAAGCCAGCCTGGCTTGTCAGTGGCTCTCCCGCTCCCTCTCCCATGACATGACTTTCCCTGACCTACTCATGCATCCTTGCCTACCGTGATGTAACACATAATGGTTCAGGGATGTGTAACCGACCACAGGACTATGCTGGTAGGACTCTGCGACAACCAGGATTGTGAACTACACAAGCCTATTTCTTTTATAAATCACTCAGTTTCAAATATGCCCTTAAAGAAACACAAAATGGAGCAGACACGGTTGAAGCCCAGTAGTCAGCACAGTATCTGCCATGTGCTGGACCATTACCCAATTAATTTGCAACTAGATTTTTTTTTAATTATCTTGTCTTAATTAATCTAGAAACAAAGTTCAAAGTACAGAGCTTTACAAATAGCAAGTACTAGTTAAACAATTATTAAATGAAGAAATTTCATTAACGAAGCATCTAAATTAATTATTTGCAGTCTTAAATCAATATTGATTGAGCCATGTGCTATTATTCTGAATACTATTAATACTAACGTGTATTATATGGTAAACAAGGCAGCATTTCAAATTTATGTAGTATATAATAAAACTGACTAGTAACTGGGCCAAACTAGAGTTTCCTCAGTTATTTGTGAAATCATCTGAACTTAAAACGGTCCCTTGCATTCTGCTTAGTTACATAGGACGAATGCAGATAACTGCCTATACTAGCAAGCTCTAAACCCCAAATTGCATCATCTCTTCTTCACCTGAGCTCGTCATGTGGTGAGTTTCAACATACCAATTATTGCTTATGAACAAGTCCATTTTGGGCATTTGAAGGTCTTCACCTGCCCACCATGAAGCTTTTCCTTTTACCTCAATCTGTAAAACGGCCTATCCATCTTTAAAATAACAATCATAATCCACTTCTTCCACAACACTGTTCCTCATTGGAAAGAGTCTAGCTCCAGCCCAGCTTTTAACTCACACACTCATTCATGTGTGAACTTGCTCAGTCACAAGCACTCATTCATTCACTCAGGGCACCTGTTTCATGACAAACCCTGTGCACACAGCAGATTCTAAATGGCCATCTGCTAAACAGATTCACGTAACCACGAATGCTGCCTTCTGCAATCCTCCAGTCATTCAGCAGTATACAGACTTACGTTAAGGGTTATTATATTAACCATAGGAAGATGAGTAGCTGATAAAGGCTTGCTACGTCCCTTAAGGTCATTTCTAAATATCATAACAAGACACCAGAAGCAAAGGAAAAAACTCAGAATATCTGCATTACAGTGGAACCGGAGGGGGGGAATAATTAGCTCTTTAAAAAGAACACAAAAATAATAACACTCCAATAGCAAAAGGCACAAAGGGCCTATAAGCAAGCAATTCACAGAATACAAATACCCCTACCAAATGCATAAATATACTTCATCTCTCTGAAGAACTGCAAATTAAAACAATAAAATTGTGTCCTTGTTTTTCTGTTTGGGACACATGAGCAGAGCTCTCACCCTCAAGGTTGAAACAGAATTCTGTGGTGTACGAGTATTAGTTACAAAGGCTAGCAGGGTGGCTCAACAGATAAAAGCGCTTGTCTTGAGTTCAGTCCTGCGAGCCCATGATAGAAGGAGAGGACCGACTATCAAAAGTTGTCCTCTGCCTTCTCCACACATGTAGCCCACACCCCTGCACTTACACACTTACACACAATAGGAAGTAAATAAAAATAGACTACATATAAATATAAGGGCAACTTTTCTAAAGAATAACTTGGCAGAACAAGTAAATACACACACTTTGACTCAGAAATTCTGCTTCTATGATCAGTGTCTCAAGAAAACAAAAGTGTGTGTGTGTGTGTGTGTGTGTGTGTGTGTGTGTGTGTTGTGTGTATACAACTTACGTATAAGATATACATAGAAGAATTTTACTTAAGAATTATAAGAAACAATTAAATCCCCTGATGAAGAATACATTAAATAAATCTACTCACTAAGTCACAAAGGTAACTGTTAAAACAGGCCCGGGTAAATGGAACACACCTTAAATCCTAGCACTGGGGAGACTGAGGCAGGGATCCTGAGCTCCAGGTCAGTCTGGGTTATATTGCAAACCATGTCTCTGCTTTTTGTGGGACCATTTAAGAATATATAGTAACATAGGAAAACAGACTATAAAGAGTATGACTATATTCAAACCAGTCTGAGCCCCCTAACATTATTAAATTATTAACAGTATTATAATAGTGAATCTACTCTAAAGCATTTTTATATGTGTTCCAAATGTGTCAATTTGTGTAGGTGAGAGCTCCCAGAGTGCATTAACCTACTAAACTTAACATCTTTCTAACTCTAAAATTCTTTAATTCTAAGAATTTTCTACATCAGAAGTCTTGGGTAAAAATTCAGTGCTAGGCCCCAGAAAGTCTGTATGTCAGCACCTTTCACCATCAAAATACAACAGAAGGCATCCCTTTTCAAAGTCCAGAATTTTGAATCTATGACAAAAATTAAGCTTTAACACTAAATCTTTGATAACCAATGACAATTTATGTTGAACATAATCAATTTATGGAAATCGCAAATTATAACTATTTTACCTCAATAAACCATTCATTGTGTTTAGAAAAAAAAAAGAAAAGAAAAGAAAAGAAAGAGTAGGATCCTTTAAACACTTAAAAAGATCAATCCAGAAATCTTGAGTGTAAGTCAAATCCACTAGAGAATTATAAATAGCCATGAGGCACTGTGCATGGGGCAGGACTGGGAATCTGGAGTTGGAAAATCTGGAAATAAAGATCACTCTTTTGATTCAGGAATTTCTAAGCAAGGAGTCTATCTGCACCTCGAACACATTATCTGACAAATTCGGATAAGCGTGAAAAAGAACTGAATGTATTGCCTGGGAAAGGGGCTTTTCAAGCCCTCTCTGGGAGAGAGCAGGTTCCCCAAACATTTGTTTAATAAAGCAACTAGTCTGTTGTTTTTGGTAAAGGTGAAGGCATATGTCTGCTTATTTGTTCATCTGATTTTTTTTTTACTGTGTCATGTACAGCTACCCTGTTTTAATTTTATACCACTATCAGAAGGGAGCTTCCTGCCCCCAGCCCAATTCCTACTGTTGGCACGGCCTTTTCCACTTTGAATATTCAATAAGTGTAAACGATTTCCTCGGATGCTACACTCAGAAGAGAAAGCATACTTACAAAGTGCACTCCCAGAACTCTGCGCTGCCGTCCTTTGAGCTCAATGTGCCTGCCTCCTATCATTTCTTCATGAGGTTCAGGGCAAGAGGTCTAGTCGAGTATATGATCTTTGTGGTTGCCTCTACACTTCCCCCAAAACACCTACAAACCAACAAGACAGGTAGCAGACAGAACTGTAACTTCAATTTTTAATGAAAAATGACTTCATCCCCCCTATGCGTAGATTAGAGAACACCAGGGGGAGTGAAAACACACTCTATGTCATCCAGAAGACCATATGGTACCCAGATGCCCAACCTGCACATCCCTAGTAGGTGGCATCTTCTGTCCAGAACCCAACATCACTGGACTTGCTCGGTCATGCTAGGACATGAGTTGTCCCCCAAGTCTAGGCAGAAGTACTTATTCTGAGTATATCTAAAAGTACTTATTCTGAGTATATCTTGCTCATGTGTAAGGTTAGGACAGTCTCTACCCCTTTAAAGCTGTATTATATAAGGTTGGTCAGTTCTCACGGTGGTAAGTCAGACAGATAAACAAACAAACAAACAAACAAACAAATGCATTACGTATTCGGTTGTAGGAAAGTGCAATGGGTAGAAATGTTCTCAACACTTTCTGACTGCTTCTAAAACTGTAAGGATCCTTAGAAAAATCAGCTAAGAAAGCTGCTATCCGTGAATTTCAATATGCCATTCCAAGAAGGGTACTCTGGGAAAAGAAAAGCGATGGGAGACTGGGAGATGTTCAGAGCGGCCAGTTAAGCAAAGGTTTACTATACACTTTTCTAGGAAAGCAGCAAGCTTCATCAGACGATGAGTCCTCGGCATAATGAAATTTCTCTGTGCCAGTGGTTCTCAACCTTCCTAATGTCACAATCAACCCTTCAATACAGTTCCTCATGTCATGGGTTGATCCGCCAACCATAAAATTATCTGTGTTGCTATTTCAAACCTGTAAGTTTCCTACAATCATGAATTCCAATATCTGTGTTTTCCAATGGTCTAAGGTGACCCCTGTGAAAGGGTCATTTGATCCCCAAGTTGCAGCTCTCAAAGTTCAATTCAGTAGTTATTTGGCCATGACTCTAGATACCTGGCCAGTTCAAAGTGATACACACTATGAATATAAAATATTAATACATGCCAGATTCTGAACATCCTGTACCATTTTCAAAAAAAAAAAAAACATAAACAATAGTCCTGGCAGTGCCAAAAGCCTTTGCTGTAGAGGCAGAGGCAGGTGGATCTCTACAATGTCTAGACCTTTCTGGGCTACACTGTGAGTTCCAGGCCAACCAGTGCCACACTGTGGAACCCCATCTCAAAAAATAAATAAATAAATAATATGTGTGTGTGCACAAACAAGTTTGGTATTGACTACATGTATGTTTACATGAAGCAAAACACACTAGAGTATATTTAATGTACTGTGTCAAATAAATTAAGGTTAATCTCAGAAGTTTCCTTTTACTTTTAATACAGGTACTATAAAATTAAAAAAAAAACCACCTGTACGGGTCATAAGCTATTTCGGTTAGATGCAATCAGTTTTAGGCAGAAGTACTGAGAATTTGCTATGTGCTAGGCACTGTGCCAAACGCTTTGTATAATCCTGACAAGGACGCCACAACATCTAGCTTTGCCTAACAGACTCAGTCCATTAAGCCAATACAGAATGCGGCTGGCATTCAAAGTTTGGTATTTCTACTAATTAATTCCAAAAGTGGGCTGCTAATCACCCGGGCATCTCCTAACTTAGCAAAGGAAAATCAAGTGACTAGAGGACAAAGATAAGCATCAATTACACCCCTGGGGCAATCAAACTAATATCAGACAGCCTGAAGCATCTAGGAGGGAGCCTCGGGCAAACTGCTCCAAAGCCAGGACAAGGCACATTCAGAGTGAGGTGACCACGACCTGACCCTGGACGACCTGCTGAGGGATGCAAACACGCCATGGCCCCCACGTCACCAAACACTGCACCCACATACCCGTCCGCCCCACATACCCCTGCAGCTCTTGTGTCTCCACCCTAGGACAAGGGGAAGTGGGACGCAAATATTTCTGCAGGGGGAAATGAGAGAAAGGACAAGAGAACAGATAGGGGCAGGTACCTTAGACCCAAGGTGACTCCAAGTTCTTAACGCCGGATCATCGCCAAGGCCCCACCCGGCTCCCGCGGCTTCCAGCGACCCCGAAGGTGCAACTGACCCAACGCTGCCTCGCAACCGACTCCGCTCACCCGGGACTCGCAGCTATGGCAACTTGAACTAGCCGCCCAGGCGCGGCTAGAGCACAGGACGCGCCGCCGCCGCTTGGCCCTCTGGGAGCTGTAGTCCATCCCACGGTCCAGAGCAGAGAGATGTGATAAGAAATAACAGGAAATGACAGGAGATAAACTGCAAGTCCCAGCATGCTCTGAGCAGGGCCTCTACTTGCCTTTCCCGGAAGAAACTGGATAAGCGGTCTTTACAGAACTAGAGTCCTGCCTTCTTGCCCCGCTCTAATTTTGTTTTTTTTTAAAGGGCCAGTAGTCTGTGAAGCCGCAAACTCCTGGTAAAAAGTGAATTCAAATGCCCCGTGACACTGAGTGTAATTTTACTCATTAGGAAACATCAAAGGGTAAATAATAGACAACAGTAAGAATTAAAAATCGCTTTAACGTATTATTCTAAAGGCTTAGGACTTGGAGGGGAGTAAAAAAGTTTATCAAATGAAACACTGTCTGCCTGGAGTGACTAAGATCTCGCCTCTCCTCAGTGGCAAACTACAAATGCAATATGAGGTAGTATGTTCCTTACTACCGTGATATGTCCTCGCTAAGAAAATGAAAGAAGTGCTTTCTGCTCAGGGGGCGGGGGGAAGTCAGTTTCAGCTACAATGAGACAGTTAAAACCTTAAGGAAGGGGAGCTTTGGAAAAACTAAGAAGTGAAAAATGATTAGGCACCTCGGACAGTATTTTCTTTTCCTTCTACTCTGTCAAAAAGAAAGAAGAAAAAAGGGGGGAGGGGAGATGACTTGACCCTCCCCAAAACTAGAATCAAATTTTACCTGATCTATGAAGGTTTTTCTGAACCCTAAAAAAACAGCTATCAATGGTTCTCAACCTGTGAGTCGCGACCTTCGCAAAACACGTATTTCTGATGGTCTTGGGAATTGAGAAACCAGTCCATAGCAAAATTAGTTATGAAGCAGCAATGAAAATACATTTATAGTTGGGGGTTCCTAAGACCATTGGAAATATATGTTTTCCGATGGTTGTGACCCACAGGTTGAGAATCATTGATCGTTCTAGGATATAGGTTTTCTATTATGGGCATTCTATGCTGGAATCATGGACTACCCACTTAATCTTCCCATTTAGGGATTGAAACAAATGGACCTGACCTTTTAAAGTATCTCCCTCCCCGAAAGTCTCCACCCTGTTCCCCCTTCCTATCCAGTTTAAACACAAAATTTTCTAAAGACTTACCTAAGTAATTGCATCCACGGTTTCACCTCTCGAATACACTATAACTGACACAGAGAGAAACATAATTCAGAAGAGCCATACCAGCAATGCCTGTTGAGGCATAATGGCTCTGTTCCTTAATAGCTAAGTTTCACAAAATAATTTTATTCCGTTTAGCAAATATGAATATTGTATCATCTTAGGATCCTGTCTTTCTAGACAGAAGACACAGGGATAATGAAGAGCTTCAAAAGAACCATTGCTTTGCTTCAGTTGCTCAGAGCCAATGAAAGGAGACGACTCTCAAGCAATTCATTACAATGCTGGAGGGGAGACCACTGCCTCAGGATCTTTGTAGAAGCATAAGAGAGAATCTTCCTAAGGAAATTATATTTGCTCAACTGCCAAAAACGTACTATCAAAATGCTAGAATAACTTTAGTTATACATTAGTGCATTACGTTAGTAAAAATTAATTGTTAATAATATTGTTGTCCAGCTGTATTGGTAAGTGTGTATTCAATTCTATTGACTCCGTTTTAAAGTGATATTGGTCAAGCAAAGTAAAAAAAACAAATAAACAAAACAAACAAACTCTGAAGACACCACAGCTGGGACCACAGAATAAAAAAGAAGATTTGAGTTAATTATGATTAGAAATTTGTATATGCATGATTAAATTAATACCGAACATCAACTGCCTTCATTAACAGATGTGACAAGGTAGGGAGATGAAATGTAGTAAAGTCAGATCACAGAATGGGCCTCCTTTACTTCTTAACAAGATATATTTTTAATTCGAAAATTGTGTTGTGGCTCCCAAAGAATATGAATTCCTTTTCACTTTTCACAGCTGGTACATGTTATCCACGCCACACACACCACCGGTCCATTCGAGCTCAGTCACATGAATCTAGACTTGGGCAAATCTATGAGCGTTATTTGACGTATTCCTCTTTTGTAAGTCATGGAGCAGAAGCAGGCAGGACGAGTTAGTTTGCTAAGCCTGCCATAAGAAAACACCAAAGAATAGGTAGCTTGAACAATGGAAGTGAAGAACTGAGAAAGAGAGAGAGAAATATTTCATATACTTGATGGCTAAATGTCTCAGATCAAAGTACCAGTCAATTGGAGCGCCCTGTTTATCTTCTGTGAGCACAGAGCTGGTATCTATCTGAAGAAGAAAAAAAAAAAACATTTCTACTGAATTTATTAACTTATTTAATTTTACCTCTTTAATGAACCTGTCTCCTAATTCAGTCACACAGGCAGTATCAAAAGCAAGTGAATTTTGTGAGAGCAAGAAGCAGTTGAGGAGGTTCCCTGACCCATGAAGCCGCAGGTTCATTAGTGTTTCCCCACTGCACAATACCAACAGAGAGGTAGATGTGGAAGATACCTACATATGTTCTGTCTACATTACATCTATGACGCAGGTTAAATGTAGAAGTAATCACATCCACGTCATGGGTCCCCAGAAAGAAGTCTTGTGTATATTACAGATATCCCCTTCCTCTGACGTGCTGGCAAGGAGTAGACACTCAAAACAGTGGTCCTTATGCACTGAGAATTTAAAAATGCAATTCAAATTCCTATCTTATTTTCTGATTATTTTGACGGTCAGGTAAAATCTGGAGTAATCACCAGGAAAGGGGCATCTTCATCTACGTTCAACAGGAAGCTGAAAACGTCATTATGAAAACAGATGGGAATAGAAGCAAATGTAAATAGGAAATCTACACAAGAGAATAGATCCCTGCTTCCTGACAGCTTCCAGGTCCCTGACCCCAACCCCTGGTTAGTCCTACCGGTGTTGCTTGCACAGACCAGTGTTCCATGAGACACTGGAGCAGTGGTTCTCAGCCTCTGGATTGCAATCCCTATGAGGGTCACATGTCAGATATCCTGCATATCAGACATTTGCATTATAACTCATAACAGTAGCAAATCACAGTTATGAAGTATCAGTGAAATAATGCTTCAAAATATGAAGGGATTAAAGGGCTGCAGCATTAGGAAGGTTGAGAACCACCTCACTAGAGGAAGAGAGTCTCAAACAGGACTGGCTGTAGGATTTGCAAAACCCAGAGAAAAATTAAAATGTGAGGCCCTTGTTCAAGACTCGCTAAGATGTGAATCAAATGGTTGGTGGTTAAAGTGTTTGACGGGCTAGCCTGGCAACCAGTCCCTGAACCCATGGAAAGGTGAATAGTGAGGACTAACCCTACAAAGTTGTTCTTTGACATTCACATAGATGTCATGACATGCACCTTTATGCGCGCACGCAAACACACACACACACACACACACACATCCCCCTCACATACATACAAATCATGTATTCACAATAATAATAATAATAATAATAATAATAATAATAATAATAATAATAATAATAAATTTACAGATTTTTTAAATTACTAATAATATGAGCATATAAAACACAAAGCATTAAGTAAAGTACGAGGCTCTTCTGCATGCAGGGCCCTGTGAATCTCACATGTCTCATGAAGCTAGGATTTCCACAAAGAAGTCGTGGTATCTGGGTGGTGTGGAATAAAGTGCTGTGATCTAAAAACAGCCCTCAAAAAATAAATAAGTAAATAAAATTATGACTGAGAAGGTAAGACACGGAGAACAAGAAAGTCCTGGGGGGAGAATTAGAGCTGAGTATAAAAGAACAAACCTGAAGATATAGGAGGAAATCTAAGTCCAGAATGTATCTAGCCTCCACATAGGCACCAAATGTCCCTCCCAAACAGCCTATAGTTTGTCCAGACTTCCCACACGAGTGATGACTACCTACAGCAGTAGACTTTACTGGCTTATGTTTGGCCACCACCGATGGCCAAGCTCCTTTGCAATTTAACAACTATGGTAAGTTGGTACTCACATACCAACTATGCCATAAGAAATGAAAGTAAAATGCTCAACATCCTCATTTGGTTGGGACTGGATGGAAGATTGATGAACCCACTTTCTACCCATCAAGAAACGATCTTAAGTATGGTTGACAATCTCTCTTAAGTTTCCAAGCAAGCTACAAGTGTAAGAAGAATCAAAGTGAAGGACATGACACTGCCATAGTGAGGTTGTCCACCCATAAAACTGCAACCCTTTAGTCATTCATAGCGTGAAGCATAGCTCATCCCATAATATTCTTTTCTCTCATACACTTATAATTTTAAGTAGTTATCACATCATGACAATTTTATAACATTGTAATACAAATGCATTGGGTCAAAATGAGGAGCTAATAATATGCAAAACCATTATAAAGGGTTATTATTGTAGTCAATCAATGCAGCCTCTGCTACAACTTTTGCAAAGGATAAAACACAAAAGAAATGCAAAAGGCCACTTTCTGAATTGCAGGCAGTGTTAATGGTTCTCGGGTAAAGGAAAACATTGTATTCTATAAATATTCTCGTCTGTTTGTTACACTTAACTTTTGGTGCCTGTTTAATGGATACACTTTTCTCTTAATGCATTTTTAAACTGATTCATCATCTCATGTGCTTCTTTTTCCTGCTTCAAAATTTATGTCAAAGAATGAAAATTGGTTTAGTGATTATCAGAGGCACTTGCTGAACAAGCTATCAGGACATGTTATGCTGAAGGCTTGTTCCAATTTGCTGAGTTGAAACTGTTAGGTGTGAAAGATTTTACGCACATTAGCGTCTCTAATAAACCCAATTCTATTCTGTCTGAATCTTGGTTTAAAATTATATATTTCAGCACACCACTTCTGTTCGCAGTGAAGTCAGAGTCTCAGCAACCAAATACATCTTTGCCTCAAAATTAAACAAAATAACAGACAAGATACATGGATGCTACTAGACATTAGACAACAAAAGTGATCTCTGAGAAAGAGGCAGCAGGTGAGACAAACCTCACAATTGCTACACTAGAGGAAGTATCTTGGCTGTGGTGTAAAGAGAGAGAACACAGAGAGTAAGTGCCCTCGATGTTGTAAATTGGGGAAGGGACTTGAGAGCCTGGGGAAGTGCCTCCACTTGGAGTTTTCATGACAAACCACAGAGCAAGAGAAAAGCACATGGAGAAAAATTCCTGAGAACCACAACAGGGCTTCATAGAATAACTTGTTACACACATGTAGAGAAAGTAAAAGTGGAGAAAGACATGTCTCCCAAGCTCTGAGGAGGAGACACCTGTCACTTACCCATGACCCAGAGTAGCAATGGTTAGTACCAACCAGAATGCACCACCTAATATTTCAGGGATCATTGACTGTGTGTCCAAAAGAGTCTTACCTAAGAAATGATAAAGGATTAGCCCTAGATTACATTCTCTTCTGGTCACATGTGTCAAAGATTTTAAACATAAAATCCAAAATTCACTTAATAGTTTTTAAGTAATTAAAAAAAAATTTACCAAATGGTTTTTAAGTAATTTAACTATAGGAAGGCACAAGGTCCATCTACCTACTGATAAGCACTAAAGACACCAGAATCGTTAAACATACAGCCTCTTTTTTTTTTTTTTAAGGAAAAATTTGACACCTGTATACCCAGAAGGCTGGAGTGTATGTTCTTTGATAGTCTGTTGATCTTTGCTCCTCTGGGGAGCCAGCCCTCACCCAAATCCCCTAGATTCCCAACCATTGTTTCTCAGCCACTAGAACCCATTCTCAAGAAAGAGGAGAGGTCCCATGTACTTTACAAAAGTTTGCTGTTGTGCTTATTACAAACCTTTCCTCCCTAGAGGAAGTATTGCATTAGTCGTATTCATCAAGAATAAGAGATTGGAGGTTAGGCAGCATGGGAGGGAGCCTCCCATATAGTAAGGAGGTGACCTTAGACTATAAGGAGTATTTCTAGCCTTATATACGGCATAAGGTAGGAGAAACACCCAGTCATCACCAGTTTCAAAGATTAATTTGGTCAAGGCCTCCTTCCGGGTCCAATTCATCCTCTGTGCTTGTCCTGAACTCTGCAGTCTGTATGCACAATGCAATGCCAATTGGTCCACAAGACATTTATAAAGACTGAGTTACCTGAGAGATGAACCATTGTCATCTCTCAAGGAGGGTAAGTAGACTATACCTAGGTATGATGCCTTCTAGAAGCTTCTTTGCCACTACATTGGCAGTCTCCTTCTTTGTAGGGTAGGCTTCTACCCCTCCTGAAAGGTATCTATAAAGACTAGCAGATACTTATATTCATATGTTGCTGGCTTTACTTCTGTATAATCTATTTCCCAATTGGCCCCTGGTTGTTGGTCCCTAGTTCTGGTTCCTGGGTTTCTTGACTGAGGCCTGAGGGGTTCACAGTCTGACAGGTAGGGCAATTTGAGATTGCCCGATCAACAAAGTGTCCCAACTCAATATATTTGTACTTTGTCCCTCGAAGCAATTCCTTTAATTTTCAGTGACCCAGGTGTGGTGACCTGATGGATTTGATGGATTAGTTGCTTAGCAAACTCCATAGGTGGAATGGGGTGGCCTTCAGAAGTATGCAGCCATCCGTCTCTTCCTCAGCAGTATATTCTGGGATGGCTGGGAACACAGGGGGTGGCAAGGCTACGAGAATGTGGTCAGTGGGAGCCTGGGCAGCCTCCCTTGAGGCTTTATCGGCTAGCCTATTTCCTCGGGCTATTTCTGATGTCCTTTTTTGATGCCTGGCGCAATGAATTATGAGTAACTTGAGGGGAAGCTATAATACCTCCAGCAAAGCAAGTATTTATTCCTTATTTTTTATTTTTTTTCCTTCAGCAGTCATCAGTACCCTCTCTTAGCATATGGGTCCATGCACATGAACTATGGCAAAGGCTTATCTGTTGCCAGTGTAAATGTTGGCTGTAGCCCCCTTTGATAGTTTTAAAGCTCGTTAGAGCTTTTAAGCTCAGCTTTCTGTGCTAATGTTCCTAGCACCAAAGCAGTATGCCACTACTGCCTCTGAACACTTGGTTTCATCCTGGATGCTGCTGCTCCCATCTGTGAAATAGATGTGCTCAGCATCCAGCCAGAGTCTGTCAGTCAGGTCTGACCTAATTTTTTTTTAACATGCCCCAGAGCTATACAGCAATCCTGCTGTATGTCTGGGGATGGGTTCAGCAGCAGGGTGGGCAGGGTTTAGGGCAGATGATGGATTATATCTCATATTGGGGAGAGGAAAATTCAAAAACATTGTACCAGCCTAGCATTGGACAGCTATTGGCTAGGTGGATTTTTTAGGGTCCCCTTAATAGCACGGGTAGTGGTGATAACAAGTTCCTGCCCCACAGTTGTCTTGTCAGTGTCCTTGACCAGCAAAGCAGTGGCAGCTATGATTCAGAGACAGTCTAGATATCCCTGGGCCACCGGGTATTGCCTGATTCAGGCTGGGGTGGCCCCAGCCTTTAATTGAACTAGAACCGGGGCCTAATGACAGGCAAGTCCTATTGAATTCTTTTCTTCCCAGACCTCGGAGATTTCTGGGGACAAATGGACTGCCCACTCAGATACAGGCTGATATTGACAAGGCTTTCCCTTTGGCTTGCCAGACTAGTGTGGGGAAGAAAGAAACTTGCGCCGGGGCGAGAGGGGAGAGGAGATCCGGCGGTGGGTCCCACGAGGGCCTGGAGGGCCTGTGGCTGGGTTCCGCAGCTCTTCCAAACCGCTGGCAGAAGGGTCCCACATGCATGCAGCCACCTCGGGCTGGTGTTCAAGGTTCCAAAGTTCCAAAGGCAGGCAATCTGGCGGTGGTGTAGACCCAATCGACATGTGGAGTCTGGTTTTCCAAAGCTTTTATTGTTCATGGCGTGGTGAATAGGTGTAGATGGTATACGCTTTCCCCACAAAAGCCAGGCTCCCCTGACTTTTTATATGGAGGGGGAAAAGGGAAGGGGATAACTTAATTAGCTACGCCCCCTGGCCTTTAGATAACTCATTAATATTTTAATCTCTGGAGGTGGAGACCTGCTGATCACGCCCTCTACCTGTGTGCTACCTGACCGAAGGGCGCAGGTTAAATGGAGTTACCTCATCCAAGGCCCAACAGACTAGGATTTTAATTCTGCTGAAGATAAAGAGAAGCTCTGGGTCTACTGCCAGATTCTGAAGGGGAGCCTCCAAGAGGCTGCCAGGTGACCAACAAATTTATCCAAGGTAATCCAGGTGACACCGGGAAAGAATGAAAGCCCCAGAGAATATTTAAAGAGACTTCTTGAATCCTATAGGACCTATGCCGGCTTTGACTCAGAAGCCCAAGAAAACCATCAGCCGTGAACATGGCTTTTGTTAACCAAGCTGCCCCTGACATCCATCAGAAACCGCAACACCTGAATGACTTTGCAAGTAAGTAATTGACTGAATTACTCACTATAGTTGAGAAGGTTTTTAACATCTGAGAGTCCCCTGAACTTTTGCAGCCTGTCATGGAGACAGTCAGGCTAGGTCCTCTCACTTGAAAAAAAAAAAGTTTCAATTTTTTTTTTCAGACAACTTCAGCCAACATACTATAAGCGCACCTATTGGAATCCTAAAAGAGAAGCCATGTGATAAAGGAACACAGAAGACATACGGCTGAAACGCTCCAATATTGACAAAAACCATAAACACACACGTGACGGTTAGTGTTAGTTGTCAACAAAATTTATCGTCGTCTGGAGAAACTGCCTCTGGCCATGCCTGTGTGGGATTATCTTGAAGAGTTTAACTGAGGTGGGAAGACCCACCCACTGTGAGCATCACCGTTTCCAGGCTGAGACCCTGGACTATAGAAATGAGAAAGAGGCACTGAACACCAGCATGCACTGCTCTCTCCTTCCTGGTTGTGGGTGTGTGTGACCAGCTGCTTCAAGTTCCTGTTAGAGTGACCTCCCTACGAATTAACTCTTGGACTGTGAACAAGAATAAACCTTTTCTCCATTGAGCTATTTTTCCCAGGTTATTTTAGAACAGCAACGGGGAAATTAACTAAGACAACACATGCACAACATAATAGAAAACCACAGTTGGTCAACATGCAGAAAGCTAAGGACCACTGGGTACCAAACCCCCAAATGATGCATCTACAACATAATCCCCACACCTAAAGCTTAGAGAACACTGTGAGAGAGGGAGGTGGAAAGATTGTAAGCACTAGAGAACTAGGATGAGACATAGTGTCTTCTATATATGACAGGGAACTGCACCCATGGAATCTCAGCAATCTGGTCACCTGAACAAGACCCATACAATGGCAATCCAAGTGGACAAGCCAGTGTAAATGAACTAGAATATGGAAGCTCATAGACTCAATAGTGAATCCATGAACTGAAAATACACTGCTTGCTTTAAGAATTAAAATGAAATTAACAAACACCCAAATATGCCAATGTGAAAAACAGAATGAAGACACCAAAATGGCAGTATTTGGTATGAAAGAGTCGACATTAGAACAGATTATACATGTTTGCATATATGTATAGAGAGAATATTATCAACAACTTCATGGCAATGGATTCAGGAATAGATAACAAATCCTTTATGACACAGAAACTACCCACACTGCCTCAAAGAGAATGAAAGAAACTAAGTAGCATTACATTTATTTTTAGAAGTTCAATTTGTAGTGAAAAAACTCAGTGTTCAAATGGTTTCACTGGTTAATTCTACCAGATAAGAATAATTCTATACAAATCCTAATAGAAATGTAGAAAAGAGAAAAATATCTCGCAATTCACTCTGTGACAAAAGAATCAGTTGCAGGGAATAAAATATGCAAAAGGAAAAGAGGAACAGCCACTTCTCCTTAGGCACATCTATGCAAAGCTCAAATAGAATTTCAGTAAAGTTACTGCAAGAATACATTCAGAAAGTCAAAGGGTTTTTTAATCCCTGGATTTAAGATGGGCGTAACATTCAAAATGCAAGCATTATAACTCTCCGCGTTTACAAATTGCCATGGGTCCAGCAGAAGGAAGATTGGAAACGATCTCATTTTCCAGAAAAATCTTTGGGTGTCTGTAGTCATCCTTCTTTTCAAGATTTCAATTCTTTGGAGCCTCCCAGAACCCGTGTGGCCTACAACGTGCTATGTAGCCAAGTACCTTAATGCTCCTGCCTCTGACTCCCACAGCTGGGATTACGATAGTATCCCACCACACCAAGTTTGGAACCTTGAACACGGTGGGAATCGTGAGCATCGAAGGCAAGCACTCTACCAGCTCAGCCCACTTCCCAGCCCTGGTTTTATTCCCACTGACAATACCACATAATGTCATGTATTTGAATGATCACATCAAAATACATAATGCTGTGAGTTTAGTTTCTTGTGCTTGTCATTCATGTTCTAGATTTGTCCGTGCTGTGTAAACTAGCGCTCGATTCGTTTTCTATGAAATGCTGTTTTTGTGCATTCACGGTCTTCTTGAAGGACATGTAGGGTTGCTTACATGTTGGGGTGACTATTAATAAAGTTTCTATAAACACTGGGATATATGTATCTTAAAAGTACAGTTCAATAAATCTTACTATTTTTCTGCCCTTAACCTCCAGCCTAACCCATCCTCTATTTTTAGAGCCTTCTCTCTTCATGTTTCTTTTTATTCCCAGCACCATGGCCTTTCCCTCCTGCTCTAGAGTTACGTGTAAAAGAAACCGTGCAGCGTATCAGGAGTTAATATTCCTTTTGCTCCTAGAGGACTTAGCAAGCAGTTATACTTTCATGAAGAAAATTGACACTATCTAGTCTACATTTGTACCTAGTATTCTAGGTGAGTGTGAGAAGATCAACGTGCTAGTTAAGTGTTCTCTTCACTCTGGATTTCTGGAGAGGACGAGAAAGAAAACGGTGTCTAGACTTCTAAGCAGATTCCGTCCCTAAGGTAAAACCAGACTGTTACCAAGCAGGCAGTTCCTTGCCTGCTCGCATGGCAGTTGCATACGCAGTTCCCAGTTATCCACAGCAGATGGCCCCAGAGCCCAGCTCCTGACTTCACGGAGCTGCTCGGTTTGGTGAGAACAGCATCTCCAGACAGCGGGTTTAGTGGCGCGGCGCGCGGCGGACCCTGGCTGCTCCAGAGAGACAGCGTGGACGATCCGCCCGGAGTGTCACATCCCCTTCTGCTGCACTCTTAGCTGTCCCCGGTTGTGTTGTCTGCTCCGGTGACTTTTAACCTGGAGAAACCAAAGTTCCGCGGGACACTAGAGTGTCCCACAACAGTCTCCTCCGTGGTGACATTAGACGGAGCCCATTTGGGTGGGTCCCAGGTTGGCACCGTTCTTAAAGGATGCTCAGTCAGGAAATGTGGCTTCTGGAGTTCGGAGACGAGGGGAGAGGAAGGCGAGTCTAGACTTTAGAAGGAACTAATGGGTGGCAGGGAGGGGACGACACGGGGACCTGGATTGGGTCTCAGAACAGAAGGAGCTGCGAGGCTGATGGAGAGCCGCAAGAGGCTTGTTTGGATGGAGAGTTGCCTAGGCTAGCGGAGCACTTGAGAGCCTCTCCTTCCTCCTCTCCAGAGTGCTCTCCAGCGATGAGGTCACAGCCCCTCGGAGCCCTCCTCCTTCCTCCCTTTCCAGCGTCAGACAGGCACTGAGAATGTGGGGACAGCGCGCAACGATGAAATAGCACAGGAGGACCCTTGGAAAATGAGGCCAGGGTCCCTGCTGCAGCTCACTCTGCTGCTCGCCCTGCCCAGCAGTCTGCGAGGCAGAGGGTGTGCTTCTCCACCCTGCCAGTGCCACCAGGAGGACGACTTCAGAGTCACCTGCAAGGAGCTCCACCGAATCCCCAGCCTACCGCCCAGCACCCAGACTCTGTGAGTAGCCAAGGCCAAGACCCCCTCCCCAAAAAAATTCATGGTGTGTGGTGGGGTGCGCGCGAATGTCTCGTCAGTCCCTGTACGAATTCAGTCGCCCATACTTGGGACGGTCGGTCGTCTGTGCTGCTGACATAGGGGAACAGAACCCCTAATAAAACTTTAGTACAAGATATCAAGGGGAGTTTTGCTTTCTAAAGAGTTACTATTCTGTCTTCATTGTGCCAACTCCTAGTGCCCGGTTAGATTTTAGTTTCACTTCAGGTAACAACTTAAGAATTAACTTTTAAAACTTATCTTAGAAAATACAATTGCTCTTCTCTCCCAACTCCCCTGTAAGTATCCTGAGATGAGAAATTACCTTAGCCACTAGACTTATCAAATAATTGTTAAAAGCTTAATCAGAGATGGGAATACTGGCTCTCAACTTTGATCCCAGCAGTCGACAGGCAGAGAGGCAGGTGGATCTCTGTGAGTTCCAGACCAGTCTGATATACATAGTGAGTTCTAAGGCAGCCAGGGCTACATAGATAGACTCAAAAAAAAAAAAAAATCAGGAGCCCATTAGAAATGTACTCTTGGACTTATCAAAGGAGGGTTTCAAGGGAAGTGGGAGGGCTCCAGGGCAGTAAAGGGTTTGTCTACCATGTGTTCTGAAAGGTTGTTGAGATTTTTCAGGTTCAGGTTTTAACTGCTTGCATGCTGCAACTAAGGGTTTAATTGGCGATATCTCAGTGTTTTCTGAATCAAACAACTGAGTTCTACCTTCAGGATTTGGTGTCACTTTCCGTTTGTGCTTTGTGCCATTCTATATGCTTAATAGGTGCATTTCTTTAACTGAAATGGATTGACATAGGAAAGCTCATGCTGCCGCTAGAGATGGCAGGTTGGACATGCTACATAATAAGTGGTGACCAGGAAACAAGACACAGCAAGTTTAAACCTATAGTATACAAACAAGATGGCGGGGTGGACCATTGTCTACAACGCCTCCGCCAAGGCTGCTTCTCTGGATGTTGAGGGCATTAGCTTTATACTTTCAGACATTGAAGTGACAGCTGATGGGTTTCCACCCTTTCACTGCCTACCATTGTTTGACGTTTAGTAAAATCATGTTCAAGATACTTTGAATATCCATGTCCTACAACTACTGACTTCATTAGTGCTTCCCAGCACTGGGTGCTCTTCTGAAGGACCCAGGTTCAATTCCACATAGTGGCTCACAACTGTCTGATATAGTACTGTGGTGATTTGAATAGGTTTGGACCCCTAGATTCATGTGTTTGAATGCTTGGCTCATAGAGAGTTGTACTATTAGGGGGTGTGGCCTTATTGGAGGAGGTGTGGCCTTAGTGGAGGAAGTATGTCACTGCGTAGGTAGGCTTTGGGGTCTCCTGTGCTCAGGCTTCACTTAGTGTGGAGTCTAGTCTCCTTCTGCTGTCTTTGGAGCAAGATGTAGAACTCTTGGCTGCTCCAGCACTAAGTCTGCCTGTACGATGCCATGCTTCCCACCATGATGATAATGGACTGAACTTTTAAAACTGTAAGCCAACCCCTTTATAAGAGTTGCCTTGGTCATGGTGTCTCCTCAGAGAAATGAAACCCTAAGACAGAAGTCCTCTGAGAATGGAAAAAGTAGACACCCATGATATGGAGTGGGACATTTCTTGCTCAACTCTGGATTTTCTCTTTTTAACTTTTTTCTTTTTACTTTTTTCCCACCACACAAGCACACAAGTATTATATGGTTGTCATGCAGTTTCCAGTAATGTCCCAGAACCTGTATGTTACTATAACTCTACGTAATTACCCCAGAACTTGACTCAAAGAGATGACTTGAATATCTAGAATGCCAGGCACTGTGGGAGGACTGTCAAGTAGTTAAGGAAGCAGCAATAGAGTCACTATAACAACCCAGTAGCATCATAGAGCAGGATTGCAGGCATCCTCCTCTGGCTTCAGCATGCATGTGGATGCGTGCTTGTACCCATGCACATATGTGCTCAGACACCTGGATTTTGAGATAATGAGTTGCATGCCTCACTGAAGCTGTCTGTTGTAGCAGGGTTCTTTTCTGTATACAAGTGTATGTGTAAATGTGCTTGTGTGTCTGTGAGCACATGTAGGTACATGGGTACATGTGCCTTTGTATGTGCATGAGAAGCCAGGGATTATGTCAGATATGGTGCTCAGAGGCCTGAATCCAGTTTTTAGTTATTTCCATTTCTGCAAACAAGTGCTGAATAGACCAAAGAGTAATTCTATTTTTTGATATCACTTCTGACCCAGCAGTAAGCGTAGAGAAAGCTAATTCACAATGCTCAAAGTACATCGTTAAATAAATTATTCTCATGTGAATGTCATCGGACAACTTGTCAAGATACTTTGTTTCCCCATCAAAGTTGAGAAAGTGCGTCTGCGAATCAATTTGATTACTGTCTTCTGGTTGCACAAGTGTTCATACTTCAAATTCTAGCTTGTCACTCAAGAGGTTCACGCTGGGTACCACACTGCTGGGTACCTAGGATTGTGTAAAATTTTATATGCACACAAATCATCAAATTTCTTACATTTCTCCAAAAATACCCTTGACCTGCCAAGAAGTTGAGAAACTGCACATTGGAATAAACTGTTGCTTTTGTGGGGCTATAAACATATACACTTGGTGCCTACTATGACGCAATCTATTTTATCATAAAGGACACAAAACACATGTCTTAGAAAGAAACAAAACTGCCTGACCTCAGGATATGATGCTTTCCCTTCTGAACACATTATGGCCATGGTTATTAGATTTGTCACTCGTCCCTTTAAAACATTTTCACACAGAAGTTCACCAAAAACCCTCAGTCTTTTAAGTCAATGGTATAACAATATGTTTTGCACGTGTCTGGTGCACTGTAACTCATATTAAATTCTTAACACTGAACTGGCAAGACGATCAACCAGGTAGCCTAAGCTCTATCTCTGGAATCTGGAGTTAGGAATATGCTGATTTCCACATATTCAAATGAGAGCCATGGCACTTGTAAGCACATAGATGGCTGCGCATGCACACACACACACAAACACACACACACACACACACACACACACAGAGAGAGAGAGAGAGAGAGAGACAGAGACAGAGAGACAGAGAGAGAGACACAGAGACACAGAGACACAGAGAAAGACAGAGAGAGACAGGGAGCAGAGTGTGTGTTAAAATCAGTTAAATTAAGTATAACAAGATATCCTAACAAGGATTTCCACATTTTTCTGAAACAGCTCTATCTAATCAGTCACTCTTTAACTTTTCATTACCGCCATTTAAAAGTAACAGAGAAAAATCCCAAGAATTGTCAAATAGTCCCATTTGTTCAAAACTATAGATTGGATTTTAAAGTGTGTCATTAAAGAAATGTCAGACTCAACTGTATGGATTCTTAAGAACTCCAGAACATTTCAAAACAAAATTCTTGTTAAGTTGTAAAGCAGGCTCTTGTGATTTTTAAGGCACCCTGTAAATACACCCTGTGTACAACTATCCTGGATTTTTCTAATACAGTCTTAAAGAAAATACTTTCCCATCAGAATATATCAGAAATTCAAATATTTCTTCATTATCTTAAAAACAAATATCCCACCTTGCTTTTGCACTTGAAAAACTCTCTCTAGGGTCCAGCTTTCTCTTTCAGTAGATACAATCTCTCCAATTCTATAGTACATTAAGGTTTGGGCTTATCTTTCTCAGGCATTAGGTTAATTTTACCCAGTCCTGGTGTTAGAAATACTCAACTCCCGGAAGAAGATTGAAACAGCCTTCTCTACACAGAGGTGCTGTCACATTGTATCTTGTTACTTCTGTCATTTTATAAACTGAGAATCTAGAAGGCCAGTTTAGGGGACAGCTGCAGATAGGATCTAAGGAACAGACAAAGGAGGGAGTCTTCTGATCGGGAAACTGTAGTGAACTCTGGCTGTGCCGCTCTCATTTCAACAGCCTCCTCAAGTGCTTTTGGGTTTATGAACACAGTCTTTAGAGTTGAAAAAAAACCCAGAAATTCTACCTTTAAAATAAACAGCAGTTTTGTTTTGTTTGTTTGTTTGTTTGTTTGTTTGTTTGTCTTTAGAGACAGGGTTTCTCTGTGTAGCCTTGACTATCCTAAAACTCCCTCTGTAGACCAGGCTACCCTCAAACTTATAGAGATCCACCTGCCCTTAAAGTCATGCACCATCATAGCCCTGACTAAACAGTATTTTATTGTAGATGATTGCTTCCCTCTTTTCCTCTTGTTCCCCTCCCCTCCTCTTCCCCTCCCTCCCTCCTTCCCTTCCTCTTGTTTCTTCAGTAAATATTTACGCTAATGCTCAGTGATACATACTAAATGACCTTACATTAAAACAGGAAAACAGCTCACATGGGCAGGGTAGGGCAGAGTAAAATACAAAGAATGGCAGGTGGAGGAAAGTGCACATCAGAGGAGAAATATAAAGATGGGGAGAGGCAACGGAAACACTGGAAGTTGCCTTCAAACTGTCAGAATCAATGTCTGCTATCCTACCCTTGGTTTGTAAATGGCCATTTTCTTTCCTGTAACTGCAGGTGGTAGAAAGCTGAGCTCACTGGCCTTATTCCTTATTTTAAAGGAACTGAGTCCAGTCACAAACGCCAAAGCTTCACCTTCATGACCTAGTGACAACCCAAAGCCTTCACGTCCTCAAAATGTCACACTGGAGACTCCAGTTTCAACCCAGTGAATTTATGAAAGGGGCTCAGGTATTCAATCCAAATCAGAAGAGCCTCATTGAATAAGTGACAGTCAAATAAAGACCTAATTGAGTTAAGTGGGGGAAAAAATGAGCTAGGCTCATATCTGGAGGAATAAAATCATGAAGAAAGACAAAGAGCCCCGAGTGTGAGTTACAATGGAGAAAAATGTACGGATCATACTGAGAAACAGAAGAGGCAATGTGGCTGGAGTAGAGAGAGTAAGAGAAAACAGTCCTGGGGCATACATCATGTTGAGCTCTGTATGTCATTATGCATAACCTATAGAGTATTATGGTATGTATACACACATACAAACACGTTCATGCATACATACTTATTTTCTGAATGAGTTAAGATGTTTATTTACTTATTTTGATTCACCACTTCCACCCCTCAAAAATTTGCAAGATCTGACTTACATTTTGCTAGGATCTCCTTGACTGATGAGTTTGTCTGTCAAGTAAGAGAAAGTGATGGCTTGTACCAGTTGAATAGGAGAGAGGATGATTTAAAAAAAAAAAAAAAAGATGGAATCCGAGATTTATTTTGAAGGTAATTCCAATAGGATTTCCTAAGACTAAATGGTCTTAGCAAAAGACAGTAGCTGGTGATGTCTTAGTCTGGGTTCTCATGAAAGCAGTGTATGCATAAGAATTCTTGTATAATCTGAGAATTCTTGTGGAGATTGATTCCACAGAATAGTGGAATGTAGAAATGGAGATGTCGGGGTGGGGTAGTTAGCAACTGGTGTGACCCAGCGATTGCTGTATCCCAGGAGGTCACAGAGAACTTAGGTGCTAAGCATCTCGGGACTCTGGCTGTAGGAAGAGAGACAAGGAAGCACATACCCCCATGTTCTTGTCCCTTGGGGATGGGGTGCAGGATACTGACTCTGCCAATCTTCCAGGTTTCTTGATCACAGATAGTGAGCTATCTGCAGGGCAATTCAATTCTTCAGTGTTTACACTCTGAAAATTGTTATAATGCTTATATCTATGATAAATTATTATTTCAAGTTGACTCCCATTTTAACAGTTTTTGGGTTGGTTTGAATTTTGGCTTTTTTTGTTTGTTTGTTTGTTTTTCGTTTGTTTGGTTTGGTTTTTGTTTTTTTGTTTTGTTTTTTTGTTTTTTTTTTTTGGGTTTTTTTTGAGACAAGGTTTCTCTGTATAGCCCCATCTATCTTGGAACTTCCTCTGTAGACCAGGCTGGCCTTGAACTCACAGACATCTACTTGCCTCTGTACAGATTAAAGATGTGTGCTACCACTGCTCAGCCATAGTGTTTTGTGTGTGTGTTGTAAAGGTGTGCATATGCTCGTGCACACATGGAGGAAGCAAGAGATCAATATAGGTGTCTTCTTCAGTTGCTCTCTATTTTTTTTTAATCGAGTCGTACTGAAGCTGTGGCTCACCAGTTCCCTTCAGCTGGCCTCACTGGACAGTGAGGTCCAGTAACGGCCTGTCTCCACCTCTGCACAAATTGGATCACAGCTGTATGCTCCATGCTTGGTCTTTTGTGCCTGTGCTGGCCATGTGTGCCATGTTTGCACCATAAACTTTACTAACCCTTGTCTAACTAAATCATCACCCCAGGCCCCATCTTAATAATTTTTAACTACAGCAAGGACTAAATGTCCCTTTCTTTACTCTCCTAAGAACTCACCACCAGGCTGTTTCCTTTGTTCAGTGATGTGTGCTGTGTCAACTCTGTGCCCTCCAGACCCACAGTGAGTTTTCATAAACACATACATCTCACTTTTTACTTAGAGGTTATATAAGGCTAGTGTTAGACTCTAAGTTAGACTTTTACAATAAGACCTGGAAATATCATCTTTCTTCCCTTTTACGTCATCACCTCCAGTGAGAAAGTCAGAACTCAAGCACAGACATCCTGTTAGGAATTCAAGGCTTTCTTTACTCTAGATCTATCTTCTTAAATAGAGCTTCTCCTGTAACCATATGCTTGGCCCAGTGAGTGGCACTATTACAAGGTGTGGCCTTGTTGGAGGACGTGTATCACTGAGGAGATGGAATTAAGACCCTCTTCCTAGCTGTCTGGAAGCCAGTCTTCTCCTAGCTGCCTTCAGAACAAGAGGTAGAACTCTCAGCTTCTCCAGAATCATGCCTGTCTGGACATGTGTCCTGCCATAATGATAATGGACTGAACCTCTGAACCTGTAAGCTATCCCCACATAAAGCATTATACCCCTTTCCAAATCCAAAGTCCCCAAACTCATATTCCTCCAAACAAGATATGATCAAGCCCATCACAGCAATACCCTACTTCTGATACCAACTTTTGTCCTAATTAGGGTTTCCATGCTGTGCAGAGACACCATGACTGAGGCAACTCTTATAAGGACAACATTTAATTGGGACTGGCTTACTGGTACTGAGTTTCAGTACCATTATCATCATGGCGAGAAGCATGGCAGCTTCCAGGCAGGCACGGTGCTGGAGAAGGAGCTAAGAGTTCTACATCTTGTTCCAAAGGCATCTAGGAGAAGGGTTTCAAAGCCCATCCTCAACAGTGACACACTTCCTCCAACAAGGTCACACCTACTCCAACAAGGATACATCTAATAGTGCCACTCACTGGGCCAAGCACATTCAAACCACCACCCTACTTTACTGTTTTCTCTTCCTACCATCCTTCAACCTCCACCCCAATCCCTTCCAATCCCCCAACACTAGGTAGGCAAGAAAGAAGGTTAGAGGGGGAAAGGGGAGTATATCTCTTTAGGCTACTTTTTGTTGGTTATAGTTCTCAAGTTTCTTGGGGCAAGACCCATCTTCATTGTCAGGATATCTCCATTAAAACAAAACAAAATAAAAACAAAAACAAAACAGCAGTACCTCTGAAGACTCCCCAGAATTCTAAACATAAACTATCTTCAGCTGGCAAAATTATGACCCTACCAGAGCACAAGACAAATCATAGTCAGCTGCTGTGGGCAGTCTGAAGCAGCCCCATATCCCACACCTGGGAGTAAAACCAAAACGCACTCACGTAACATAACTGGGTTTTTTAAAGAAACCCAAATTCTCACTACATTATTCTCTCCCTCTTTCTCCCTCTTCTCTCTCTTTCGCTCCTCTCTCCTCACCAGCTCTATCTTCCTTCTGCTCTCAGCTATAAAATTCACTCCGTAGTCACTCTGCCTTGCTAAGTAACAGTACTTGTTACATTCACAATATCGTCTGATCATCACCTCCATCTAGTTTCAAATATTTTCCTCTGCACCGTGAAAGAAGAACCCGTGCTAATTAAACTGGCCTTCAGCATTCATTCCCTGCCCCCTCTCAGCCCTTGACAACTGCTAATCAGCTGCCTTCTCTGTGGTTTTACCTCTCCAAGACTTTTTATATAAATAGCTGTTACGGATGTGCCCTCTTGTGTCTTGATTCTTTCACTGAGGGTATCATCACATTAGAGAGATGGGGGTGTGAGCAATTACACAAGTGACTTCAAGGAAAACTGAATGTAAACAGGCCAATCGAACGACTGCAAGACTTTCCACGTCCCTTTGATTTTTAACACACCAGCGTAGAAAGCACCCATCCCCATCTATGTCTCAGTATCTTACCTTAGATATAAAAATACAAACATTGAAATATTCACACCTATTTTCAGAAGCTTAAGCACCAAACTCCTTCCCAATATTAAAAAAGTCTTGAGTGCCCATCTTGTGAAGGACAGTATTTTTAGACACTTGGCTGAAGAACAATGTAAATTCGTTGCTTCTGAGCTTCGTGGCAATGGTGGGCAAGGAGATGGTGTAAGAGGAAGACAAATGTCGTGGTCTATAACTCTTTAATGAGTCAATATTCATGCAAAAGGCCTTTCTCTGTCATAGAGAAACTGATAAGCAAGTGGCCTCTGACTTCTACTGGGGTTTTCTCGAATAGTTTTGGCTTCTACACCTCCCTTTATATCTCTATTCAATGTTTAGACAATATTCCAAGAAGAAATTTTGCTAAAAATGTTACTTTATTTATTACTTTTAATATTATGTATTTATTTTATGTGTGTGTATATTTTATTTATGTGTATGTATATGCATTATTGTGTATGCTTGGTGTGCACAGAGGTCAGCAGAGGGTGTTGGGTTCCCTGGAACTGGAGTGATGGGTGAACCACCTTGAAGTTTCTGGGAATTGAACCTGAGGCCTCTGGAAGAGATACCATGACTCATCTCTCTGTCCCCCTTGATAGGAATTTTTAAAGAGAGAAATATATTGCTCTTCTTTTTATCTTCTTTTGTTTGTTTGTTTTATTTTGATTTAGTGTTTGAGACAAGATGTCACTATATTACCCTGGTCAGGCTCAAACTCATTATGCAAATCACGTTAATCTTGAACTCGGAGATCTACCTGCTTCTGCCTTTCTAGTGCTTGGATCAAAGAGGTGTGACAGCAGGCCTGGCCTTTGTCAGTGCTTCTAGCTCCACTGTTTTCCCCACATCCCTTTGTTCTTAGAGGAGGAAGAAAGATCAAATTCTCAACTCCTACAGATTTCTTGGTTACGTACTCCACAGGCTAAACGAAGTAGGGAAGACCTGTGAGACCTGCTGTACCCTCCCATCACATGGTTACAAGGAGTACAACACTGGTAGCAACCATCCCTCCTATCACTGTGTGAGTAGGAGATGTCCCACAGACTCATGTGTTGAATACCTGGCTCCTAGACGGTGTTATGATTTGGGCACTTTGGGAAATATTGAAAAGTGGCTCCTACTGGAGCAAGTAAGCCATTGGAGGTGTGTTTTTGGAGAAAGTCTCTTGCTATATTCCCTTCCCGTATTCTTTTTGTTCTGCTTTCTGTTTACCAGGAGCTAAAATTTCTCCTCCATGTTGCATACACCTTCTGTCAGAATATTCTTTCTGCCCATGTGGATAGGACTAAGCAGCCATGCACTGCAATCATAAGCTGAAATAAACCTTTCCTCTCAGGACTTCTCTCTGGCATTTTGTCTCAGTAATGACAAAAGCAACTTTATCCCCCAGCTGGTAATGCAAGTTTGGAAAGTTCTGGAAACTTTAGGGTACCTACAGGAAGGCACTGGGGCACTAGGTCTCAACCTTCCTAAGGCTAAGACCCTTTAATTATACAGTTCCTCATGTTGTGGTGACCCCCAACCTTAAGATTATTTTGTTGTTACTTCATAACTGTAATTTTGCTGCTGTTATGAATTGTAATGTAAATATCTGATATGCAACCCCAAAGGGGTCCCGACTCAGAGGTTGAGAACCACTACACTAGAGGCATGCTTCTGAAGGTTATATTAGTTCCTGCCCTATTCCTTTCTCTTTGCTTCCTTTCTCCCAGGAGAACAGTCTCCTTTTCCACAGGATGTTGCTGCTATAATATTCTGTTTCCCCATGAACCCAGAATCAACAAAGTCAATGACCATGGGTTGAATATCTCAAGCTGTGAACCAAAATATGGCCTTCCTCCATTAGATACTTTCCATCGGATATTTTGTTACATCCCTGAGATAAGAAACTGGATGGCTGGGCAGGTAGTGGTGGCGCACACCTTTAATCCCAGCACTTGGGAGGCAGAGGCAGTCAGATTTCTGAGTTCAAGGCCAGCCTGAACTCTACAGAGTGAGTTCCAGGACAGCCAGGGCTACACAGAGAAACCCTGTCTCGAAACCCCCAAACCCCCCTCAAAAAAAAAACCTGGATGGTCTCTAATATGCCTTGGCTACAGGTTAGCTGTTATAGGAACAGTGGCTACAGATTAACTGTTATCACAAACAGTGGCAGGTCTGAGAGATTGTGTCATCCAGCCTCGTGTAACTTTCATTGTGAATATCATTACATCAATTTGTAATTGTAGAGGCCAAGCTTCCATGCAGAGACCATTCAGTATCTGCCTGATATCAGGGCCGTGTCACTTTATTAAGAAAGCGTTTGTCCGCCTCACAAAAGAAGCTTTATAAAGATTTACAAGAATGAGTTTCCCCTTTTCAAAGATAATCATCCCTGAGAGTTGTCATCCGCAGGGGATAGTAATTGAAATTCTCATTTGCAGGTCTCAGCCCTAATAGAGCCCGTAAATCTGTAAGAATTTATCTGCTCTGTGTCAGCGTTTGGCTAACAAGCCTGTTAGCGTTTCCAGATCCTCCAGATGCCCGTATTTAATGCTTGGCTGGTCTTCTTATGTAGCATAACCAACTAGGCATTTCCCAACCACTCTCGATCCCTGCAATCTAAAACAACACAGCCAGAAGCTCCGAAATGTGTTCCATGAAGCGTGAAAGAATTCATTAAGGCTCTGTCTGTTTCAGTTCTGTGCAACAACACGAGGTCTGATGTTCTTACGAGGATTCCTCTTGGCACCTTACAGAGAATCTGAGTCTCATGAGCAAAGCAAACAGGGCAGCTTGGAGAAGCTATAGCAATACTTTCCTTTTATATTATATCTGACACCTTCATTTTAACAGTAGCAAAATGGAGAAGGAAAAGTATTACACATAAATCTACATTGCCTACACGTCACGGTGACTACCAGAGGTTTCTCACCTAATAGTAAAAGTTATTCTATGAATATGTAAAAGTATTACCAGTGAAGTGGCTAGGCCCAGTTTGCTCTTTCCGAATAGAAGTTACAGGCACATGAGATGTTATTCCAAGGCTGGCAGTTATGAACCCTTGAGTGCTCATGACCTGGTGACTGGACTGGAAAACCCAAAAGAGTTTATACTAAAAACCCCAAAAAGCTGGGAGCTGAAAGCTGCAGGCTTAAAAAAGTAAAGGCACTCAAGTTGAAGGCTTATTGATCTGAACCTTAACTAACAACATGTCCCCCACCCCACTCACCACTACCACCACATACATGTTTAGCACCTAGTATAATCCTTGGCTTCACAGAGAGCTACAGTTGTAAACAGTAGCTAGCAGAATCAGGTGCCACTCGCTTGTGGTACGGTCTTAAACAGGCTTCAGGCACTAGGCCCTTCAGCCCTGAGACTGGTTAGTGTTACAGTTCTCAGGCCAAGCATGTCTGTGACTCTTGGTCCTTCAGGATTGTAGCTCACTCAATCTCTTTCAGTGACTAAAGGCCCTTTTCTGTTCTGTAGTTCTCTCTCTCTCTCTCTCTCTCTCTCTCTCTCTCTCTCTCTCTCTCCACTTTACTTTCTTTCTATATCCATCTTTCTTGTAGCTGCTGCTGCTGCTGCTGCTGCTGCCTCTTCTGGCTGCCGTTTCTCTTCCAACTGCTCTTAAAACATCAGCTGCCCATCCTTACTACTGTTGCTATTGTCATCCTTAGGGTCAGAGCCTGGGCCTTGGCAACTAACAAGCCAAGCTCACCTACCCACTCAAAATACACCAACTGAACAGGTAACTAACAGTAAAGAGCAAAGAAAGTTTTTTTTTTTTCAGTGCAACCACACTGGAAGAAAAAAAAAAAGATGTTTGCCCAGTGACCTCTCAAGTCCATCTTTGATGTCCTAATATGAGGTTTAGGCTTAGCTAGGTAGCAAGTGGTGGGCTGGAGAGATGGCTCTGTGGTTAAGAGCACTGGCTGCTCTTCCAAGGATGAGGGTTCAATTCCCAGCACCCACATGGAGGCTCACGAAAGTCTGTGACTCCAGTTCCAAGGGATCTGATGCCTTCGTCCAGCCGTTGTAGTCACTACACACGCATGCAGTCAAAATGCCCATACACATACAAATATTTAGGAAGGAGGGAGGGAGAGAGAGGGGGAGGGGGAGAGGGAGAGAAGGAGGGAGGGAGAGAGGGAGTGAGGGAGAAAGAGGGGAAAGGGAGAGGGAAACATAGCTGGTAGAACAGTACTGGCCAACATGTAGACTTGTCCATCACTGACTCCTCATTATCAGCTCCTCTGTCTCCTGCAAGGTCTTCTGACAAGGTGTTAGAGCTGTGTTAAGATCTTTTCTTGGCAGACTTTTATCCTCTTACTGGCACTGGGGTTTTAGCCTTTTCCTTCTCCCGGCATGAGATTCATAGGAAAATTCCAACTCCTTGGGGACCATTGTTTCAATGGTTTGATTGCCAAAAGGAGGGCACAAGTTTCTCTTAAATCTCCATCTCTGCCAACACGTTTACACTGCCACTGTGGCCACTGCCACTAACCTGCTGACTCTTCTACAGTCCTCTGCACGACCAGGTCATCCTGCTTTACTGATGCTAAGGACCAAAAGTCAGCAAGAAAATCAATCTAGGACAGCCTTTATTGTGCCTAATGTTACAACGCCAGGGGCAGTACAGCATGGCGTCTCTCTGCTGGCCCACACACTACACTCAACTGCCTGCTTCTGAAGCCAGAGTGGGTGTGGCAACTACAGGAAACCTACATGTTCACAGAGGACTGTGAATCCTTCACAGAACAGTCCCTAATGCAAATGAAGTAGTGTGTTTGCAGACAATGAGGTCTTCTCTGGGCCACCAGGGGACGCACCCTTCCTCCTTTGCTTAGGTGAACATGATGATGGAGTTATGTACTATATTGATCCAAAAGACTGGCCCAAGATGCTTGAAACTTGCCATGGCTGCAATGTAGCTTCCTCAAATTATCCACAAAAGTTTTCAAAGGAACTGGGTCAGTATGACAGAAGACAGTCCTCTTGGCTGTGGGGCCATAGTCCTTCAACTCAAGTCAACAAGGGACACCACTGAGGGAATGGCCTGCCTACCAGCTGTCAATCATTCCAGCCTTCAACATAATAACTTATTTAAAGGAAAAGACACATTTATGAGGGTCCTAACAATAAAGGCTTATTATAAACAGTGTTGCATCTCTATTTAACAGTTCTCTAACAATATTTAACGTTTGTCCCAATGCCCCAGGGAGTAGTGGGTGTTGCCTGTAATCTATCTCAAAAGGTTATTAACATACAGTTTTAATAGCAATGGAGATTATACATTCAGAGTTTTAATCAGTCACAAGCGTTTTACCAAAGCATTTAGCCATGCTGTGGCTTGTCTTTGGTAGCTGTTAAATATATATATATATATATATATATATATATATATATATATATATATATATAGTGGTTCATGCCTTCAAAGAAACATTAGGTGAGCCTCTTCAATATTCAACATACATCTTACTCAGCAAAGAGGGGACAACCTTGATTTGATAAATATTTTTGTTGTCTCCTGGGTGACAAAAATAAAGTGACCCAAACAGCTAGCTTTGTTAAAGATGAACTTGGATGGAAACATACAATAAAAAAAAATAACCCCCCAAAACTGAATATTTAATCCCCAAGTTCATCACTGCCATTTCGACTCTTCCTTGCTCCTCCCCTTCTCATGCTCATAAGGAATTGTTTGCAGTTGTTTTCTTGGTGATTTTCTTTCCCGTTCACCCCTTACATAGTGTGATCTGGCTCTTGCCCCCGTTACCCAATTGAAGAATTTCTTGCTAAAGTTACTGCAACATTCGTTGCAAAACCCAAAGGACATTTTTAGACTCTTTCCCAGTTTGACTGTTTGGAGGCTTTGTCCTTCTTATGGCTTACCCTGGTCTCATCCACATCATACCTCTTGACCCCTTGGTACCTCAGTGGAGGCTGCTGATGTATAATGGAGAGCATGTTGTGCTGCTTCCGTTGTGTCAACTGCACACTACACACCTGAAGAACACTTGTAGCTACACATTAAATGGACTCCACAGCGTGCTCATCCTCACGAACACCACACACCGCCTCTTGCTATAGAGGTCTAACTCTTTGTACACATTAGAGAAAGATTGCCCAGGATGCCAATGGGCTTTTCTTACCTAAGGGAATCTTAGAAGAGAGTGGTTGGGAGGAAAACACACACACACACACACACACACACACACACACACACACACACACACACAAAGCTCTAACATGTTGCTGCAATTAGTTTTAAGCCCAAAATTAGTAGTTTCACCTCTTTACCGAAGCTCATTTGAAATATCCCCCAATGTCCACCTTTCCTAGTGATGAAAACAGTTAGTCATATGGTCAAGGCCCTCATTGCCAAGGGTTCTGCAGCCACCATTAACATATGCTAATTAAGATGGGACCACTGCATTCGTCTGTTTGTAGGGAGGTACAGTGGCCTGCCAAGTGGATCTTCTGGCTGCTATAGTAGAGTAACAGCAGCCTGTTTCATCTTCCTTAGAGTCTGTAATTCCCCATAAGAAGTTAACTACTGTAATCTTCTGGTCTCTGTAGATAAGATGTCTGGAGTGTTCAGATCATGGTATAATTTGTAATTCCTTGCAGAGCATGGAATGATGGGAATAGAAAGAGCAGAGTCCTCCACTACATTGTTGGCTAGAACGGCCAGTGGGAGCATTCCTACTTCAGTACTTTGATTCCTAGATTCTTTCTAATGGGGAAACAACATCTCTGGGAGAGACTGAGATTCATTGGGTAGACCACACAATGGTACGCCAACACAGAACACTATAACCTACAAATTGGCACTTCCATTTTACCTTTGACCTTCTGCACTGTGTGATTCTTGCTAGAAGCAGAGAAGAGAGATTCATGGTTGCAATGTCACTTCTTTATCATCTGTAAGTATATCTGACAGTTGGCTGCCGTGCTTGGGATATCCTATGACTATGGGTCAGATTCAGAAATCTCCCCACACACCGATGTTCTTTGAGGGTCTATGGGGAAGAAAAACAGTTATCCAGAATAAGGGTTTACACCGTGGTGCCAAAACACTGTCCCTTCTAGAAAAAGACTGTGATCTACTTAGAGGAAATGTGACACTGATCTCTGTGGCTGTTGGCACCTTTGTTGCCTCTGTGACTGATACTCTGTCAATGAATTGCTTGGATTAACTCTGTGAGTGAGAAAGATTGGCAAATGCCAGCTTGCTCAGTCACCCTTCATTGGTTGTTCAGTGATTTTTCTATATTGGCTGCTTTTGGGTGTCGGATAAAATATGATACAAAGTGAATGGAGAGATGGCTGCTCTTCCAGAGGATTCAAGTCTAATCCCCATAGCTGATAGGACTCTCTCAGAACCTGCATAAAGGTAGAAGAAAAGAACCAGTCCTACAAAGTTATTAGGAGTTCAGCTCCTAACACAAGCTCCCTACCACCTGCAATTCTAGCTCCAGAGAATCTGACACCTTCTTCTGGACCTCTGGGGATGCCTACACACACAGCATACACTTACTCAGACACACATACACACACATACACACACATAAAGGAAGAAGGAAAAAAATACTCTTAAATCTCAAAGTACAATTTGCACTGAACGCTGTTGCTTTTACACCCTCCTAAATTCAAAAACTACAAGTCAAACCGTCATGTTGCCATATATAATTTTTTAACACATCGCTCCAGAAGGTAAGCGATAACGTTAGCACCTTGAAAGTTCGTTTATCAGTCTACTGTGCCCTATAGTATACCAGCTTCTCCTTGTTATTGAGTTCTTTTTTTTTTTTTTACTCTGTGTGTCTTCTCAAGTGTCCTCTATCCTCCAAGCAATGGCACCCCCTGAATCCTTCTAATAATGGCACTCAGTCGCTTCTTCAGTCAAGTGATTTGCAGTTCACAATGTCCTCATCTGTAAGTCTCCTTTAAATCAAGCAGAGCAATCCTAACCTTCCCAGGTGCCATTTCCAAAGCAATACTGGCTGCACAGAAAGCAATTTGCTGGAGTGCTTTGGCTCTTGCTTGCTGTCTGTGTTTATGATTACTGGTTGTCCTGTTTCGTTTATTTTTTCCTGGTGAGCCTTGAGCGTTGCTTGTTCTTCTATACAGGCACTTGAAAATCGGCTGTGTTTTCTTCTACCAGTTACATTTTAACACTGTGTCGAGCCTTATGGGACATCCCGCACCTTTTCAAAATACAAAAATAAGATAGAATTGCAACCCACACTTTAATTTGACAAGACAGTTCGCTTGAGATTCCTTTACCAGGTCTCTGAGCTCTGGGAGTTCTCTGTTGCCCCCTGCTGGGAAGTGGCAAACTAGCCTTTGGATTATTACTGGGGAAACATTGTTACTAGATGTAATTGCCCTTCAGGTTCTCCCTCCATTCTCACTCATCACTCACCTCTCACGGATACTGTTTCTTCATCTTCTATTCGTTTATCATATGTGTTTAGGATGACTTCTGAAGATTTGATAATTCTACCAAAACTTGTGATTGTGTGGTTTGGTGTGTGTGTGTGTGTGTGTGTGTGTGTGTTCCTCTCTCCTCCTCTTCCCCTCCCCCCACATCTACATTCTGGGTTATTCCTGTTATTTAAAAATACTGCACTTCTTATTCATTTACCCATGCGACAATTATTATAAAAGGACTAGAAATTATTTCAGAAATTTATCTGTTCTAAGGGTTTTCAATTTTGTCTTCATATTAAGATTTTTCTGGAGAATTTACTTGAAATGATGCCAAAACATTCTCATCTCGTATATCTGAGACATGTCATAAATCCGGGGCTGCAGAATCGGTCCAGTGTTAACTGTGCATCCTGCTCTTACAGAGGACAAAAGTTCAGTCCCCAGCTCTCAAGCTGAGCAGATAACAACTGCCTGTTGATCCAGTTCCAAGAACCCCAACACCTCTTGTCTCCTGCACTCATGTGAATATACCACACTCATAATCAAAAGTTAAGCCCCTTTAAAAGAAGCTATGAATCTGTATTTTAATATATGTATGCAGTTATGTAAGATGTAAACTTTGTATTAAAAAAAGTAAGTAATACTAATGAACAAATGCTAAATATCAGCTCTGGGAGGGGGAAGGGCAGAGGAAGAGCTCTCTACAAGGCCATCATTAGTACCTCATGTGTTCCTTTAACCCTTTACAGCATGGCTCAAGAAAATCCCAAATCCCTCATTTTGAAAAAAAAAAAAAATCAGGTCTAGTCAATTTGAAAACGAGCTGAAGATTTTCTTAAAGATCATTTAAATTACCAGGGTTTAGAGAAAGAGAGGTGTTCTGAAAGAAAGACGCACTCAAATATTGCTGTGTGCTTTTCATAGAGCAAGTAGGAAAAGATACACTCACCGGTGGATGTGCGTTCCTCCAGTTAACTCAGTTAACTGGGTTGTAGCATTTAGCCACATGCACCATTTTGATGGATCTCAAGTTACATCTCAAAATGTTACTAAGGAGCTTTTTTCCCCCTTTTCTTTCCATTTAGACAAGTGAGGCTGTAACGTGGTTCCAGAGACACCACAGATGGAATAATCATCTTGCAGGGTGGACCCCGTAGCTCTTATTGTTGTATATAAGGACTTAGTGCATATCCTATCTTTATAAAGAGGTTTCCAGTGAGATTCCCAGAAAATTGCAAGTTGACAATTTGGAAACAAGAAAAGCATCAAGCAGTTATAAATTGTGCTGAAATTATTACCTCACCGCCAGTGAGAGGGTTTGTCAGGACTCAGGGTGAGGTGGTCCCTTCCCATCTTCTGTGCCCACAATTTTCCGTCTTTTTGTCCTGCCTTACTAAAGAGTAAGACATTCTTTCTCTTCTTCTTGAGTTTCCTAAACTGCCTCTCACAAAGCATACTGTATTCAGATCCTTGAGGACTCATGCAGACATGAAGTTAATGCCTTTTAAATCTCCCCACTGATCTTACGTATCTGGTCTATCAAGCACGAGGTGTCTCTGATCTGATTCCATTTCTCTTAAGGTTCTTTCTTCTCTTGACCTGTTTTTTTTTTTTGTTCATTGTCCAGAATCCCTGATAGTCTTGATGCTTTCTTAGTGGCTCATACCTCTACCAACATGGCCGTCAATCACCTAAGGCATTCATTCCTCTTGACTTTTCTATCTATATTTTCTTCCTTGGCAATTCTCCCTTGACCAACAAGCTGTTCAAATAATACTCTCAAGCAATATTTCAACCTACCAACTACCAAATATTTTTCTATTTGTTAGATAATTTTTGCCTGGCTGGCCAGGAGCACCTGAAATGCTCTATCCAAAACAAATTCATGTTTCTATCAATACGAACTATCCCTGCTCATCCTTGTCTCCTTCACACCCTTTTTAGGTCTCCCACCATCAATTCTGCTCCCGAAGGATCCCGCTTTTACTTCAGTTTGGCCTTCATCATAGTTTTTCACATCGGTGTCCGTCAGGATTCCCACTTCCTGATCACTGCTCTTAAGTCCTTTGAGAGCCTCTTGGAGGCAGATCCCATATCACTGTGTTGTCTGTGTTCTCAGTACCTCACTCCTTCTCTGGTACACAGTAGAAACTCTAAAACGGTCTGAGCCATTAGATACAGATCAAGGTTATACGTTTTTCTTTTTCTTAACAAGATGGTCAAATGTCTTCCATCTTAACATTGCTCTTTCATGTAGGTGCCTTCATCTAATTCTTGCTTGAGCACAACTGAAGTATCCATGGCTCCCTTGAGTGTCCCTCAATTCTCCCTTTGGATTTTTTTCTTCCTGCTTGAAACATCCATTAGCCCTATAGCTAATGATCCTACAAGTCCTCCCAGGCTTAGGTCCAATGTCTCGTTCTTCATAAAGGCCTCTTCCTAAATCCCCAAGGCTTTTCTGGTTCCTACAGCATTTAAATAGCACCTCTCGTACAGACCTGGCTACAATATTCTATTGGACTTAATTCATTAAATGCGTAGGGTTTGGTCGCAGGACAGATTTAGAGTTTATGTAAGACGACTCTGTACCTGACAGCTAAAGGCTAATTATCAGTCAGGCTTAAAAACCAATTTTCTCAGATCCCTTCCCAGGGCAATGCTGTCTGTATAATTCTTTTACGTTTCTCATGGAGTAAAACGGCAGCTCTGATCTCTTCATAATATCCAGTATAATCCCTTTCATATCGTAGATCTGAGAAACTCGTGGTTTGAATAAGAACAGCCCCCATAGGCTCACATATTTTGATGGTTGGTCATTAGGCAGTGAGGCTTCTTGACAGGGATTTGGGGGCATGGCCTTGTTGGAGTAGGTGTGGCTTTGTTGAAGGAAGTGTGTTGTTGTGGGTATCTTTGGGGTTTCTGCTCAAGCTGGCCTGTGTCTCCTCTGGCTGCTTTCAGATCAGGATGTAGAGCTCTCAGCTTCTTCTCCAGCACCATGTCTGCCTGTGAGCTGTCATGCTTCCCACCACGACGAAAATGAACTAAACTTCTGAGCTGTAAGCCAACCGCAATTAAATGTTTTCCTTTTTAAGAGTCGCTTCGGTTGTGGTGTCTCTTTGCAGCAATAAAAACTCTAAGACAAAACTACACTGGTTAGAAATGAATACTTAATGTGGTAGGAAACTGATATTTTCAACCAGTGGTATCCTAAATTCCTTAAAAAACAGCATGAAGCAGAGATTTCTTAGTAACGAAAAAGCACCAAGGCAGGAATCAGAAACAACATATCATTCCTGCTTCTCAGGAAACCACTGGAGCTTCCTCAGGTAATATAGAGATTCTGTCTGCACAGACATAGCAACTGTCTGTCCGTAGGTCACATGGGAAAACCATGCCATGTGTAGCTCCCCCGCCCCAGGAAGGAATTTACTACCTTTATTTTTTCTCACTGTTTCCTGTTGATCAGAGCTGCATCCCTAGTTGCCCGGGTCCATCCTCTGGCTCTTCAGTGGTTCCTTAGAAGAACAGAGTCCATGCTCTGTGGAAACATTTTTATTAGAGTCCAAAGAGGCTGCGGCTGCAGAGAGAACATGTCTGATAGAGCATCCTGAAGTTAAGCCTGATTCTTATGTTTGTTTCCCAAGATTGTTCCTTGTTGAAGTGTGGTAGAATTGATTTTAGCAATATAAGTCGAGTAGTATCTGTTTTAAGGGACAGGTCTGAGTAGGCTAGAGATGGCTCAGCAATTAAAGAGCACTTATGGCTTTTGCAGAAGACCTGGTTCTTTTCCTAGTTCCTACACTGTCTGCAACAGAGGATCCAATGCCCTCTTCTCAACCCCTGTGAGCACCACACACACACACACACACACACACACACACACACACACACACACACGGTTCACGCAGGCAAAACACCCACACACATAAAAATAAAGGCAAATAAATCTTTCTAAAACACAGATCTAAAGGGAGATATTATTTAAAGGTGCTATACAAGTAAGTAGTGAAACTTATAAGTGATATTAAAATGCATACAGAATAAGTTCTACATTTTTCTCTTTTGAATCATTTGTAAGTCCATATATGATTTTCAAAGCTCACCAAGTTCTGGTGCTTCATAGTCATATTAGATCCTGATTCCAACTAATGGTTCTCAACCTTCTTAATGCTGAGACCCTTTAAAACAGTTTCTCATTTTGTGGGGACTCCCGACCATAAAGTTATTTTTGTTGCTACTTCATAACTGTAATTTTGCTACTGTTACGAGTCATAATGTGTTTTCTGGTGGCCTTAGGTAACCCCTGTGAAAGGGTCATTTAAATCCCAAAAGGGTCACTACTCATAGGCTGAGAAACGCTATTCTACAAGGAAAAAAAATAAATTCTTATAATCTCTCAATAAAATACAAATAGGTCCATCCTTTTCTCTCTTCAATTGTTTAAAGATAGTTTTACTGAGCTTGGGTTTTTGGTTTTTTTGTTTTGTTTTTGGTTTCGATTTTGGGTTGTTTTGGCAATTCCATGATGCATATAGCACACACTGCTTACTGTAACTCCTGCATCTCTCTGCCACCTCCTTATCCATCCTTTTAGCCTGTAGCTCTCTACCCTCTTATGTAACTCACATGCTTAGTGAAAGTTACTCACCAGTGCACACTGAAGAGAGGGAGAACATTCCCTTTTCCCAAGCAAGTAGCTTTACCTACTCAGAGAACAGACTTGAGAACTCTCATACACGTCAAGACACCCTGAATATTTTTCTTCAGGAAAAAAAAAAATCCCAGTCCAGACGTTCAGTAAGCAGATCTGAGTCCGTTTTAGAAAGAGGAAGAAAAGACAGATTTTGTCGGTGGAGAACAAAACTTCAAGTTAATTAATAGTGACAGATGAAAAGATCCTGCTTTGTTTTAACATTAACACTGGACTCTTTCTGGATTTTATTGTCAAATCCTAAAAGGGGGGGGGAGAAGAAAAGGAAAAGTCTGGGGATTAAGGCTAAACTTTAGCGTGAAGGAGGCATTTAAAAGCCCAGTTTAAAGCCCAGCAAGGGCAATTAAAGGATAATGTGACTGCCAGAGGACATGTTAGCCAATGACTACAGATGACTACATTCAAGGCTCACAGAGGTTCTTTTTGACAGTCTGCAAATGGACAGGAATACCATAGACTGGTAGCAGATGGCACACAGCATAGGATTTGCTCTAAATGAACTGACACCAACAAGACTACATGACTACAGCCCACAGCTCTAATGTAACAGAGTCACAGGTCCATAAGGGCACAATATGTCAACATTTGGAATTCTGGGACTTGTGGGAAAATAGATATGGGGCCATAACAGCACAACAGCCTAGGAGCACAGGTTAGCTAAAATTTCATGTTCCAATGCAGAAGTGCTCTCATGAAATGTTTGTATAATAATAGAGAGGGAGGAAAGTCATAAAGCAAGGCACTTTTCAAATTTATTTGTGGAAACCCAAAGTAAGTGGTTATAGCAAAATGGAGAAATCCTAAGGGCCTCCAATGTTGGCTGATGACTCTTAGTTTTTTGGTTGGCAGAGCCTATGGTTTTATTAATCTATCCCAAAAAGTTTGTATCTACTAGTCACAGGATGCTAGGTCTGCCCAGTAAGCAAGGAATGGCTATTTAGTGAGTATGGTAGTTGGAATGAGAATGTCCCTCACAGACTCAGAGATTTGAATACTTGGCCCCTCGATGATGGAGCTGTTTGAGGAGGAATAGCATGGTCTTGCTGGAGGAAGTCTATCAATAGAGACAGGGTGTGAGGCTTCCAAGTCATGAACCATTCTCGGTTCTTTTCCCTGCTTGCTGTTTATGGTGGGAGCTCTCATTGGGCTGCCCCAGCTGCCAGGCCTGCCTACTGCTGGACCTCCTCCAGGATAATGGTGATGGACTCTTACCCCCTCTGGAACCATAATCCCAGATAAACCTTACCTTCTCCAGGTTTCCTTGACTACGCTGTAACAGAAAAGTAGGTACGGATATCCTTAGATAAATTGCAATGAAGCTCTGGAGATGCTCTATTCACAACTCTCCACAGACACTGGAATTACACTCGGTTCATCCACCTCGCAAAAGTTTCCAGCCTGGAGGTGCAGCCTCATCCATTCTGGGAGCTTCTGCTCTGCGTTCTTTCTGCCCACCAAAGGATTTTATCCATATCACACTGCTAGATAATTTGGACCATTCTTGGGCTAAACAGTCTATATATAAATCAGACATTATCTATTTCCTTTTCCCTATATAGGATGTTCTGCGAAGAAAGAAACATGATTTCCTGGAATTTCTATGTGCTTTTTCACACGTCTTAAAGGAAATCCCAAAAGTCAGTTTCATGTTGATTCTGCTTGATTTCATCCAAATTATCTATCAAAACATAGATAACTCTATTCTATTTTTCTTTAATATTTTATTAATATTAAATTCCATAATTAAATTTAATATTCTATTAATATTCTATTAAAAATAATTACTTGTTGTGTCCTTATAAATACCCTACATTCTGTGCAAGCAGTTGTAGCGTTCTGTTAAAAGGATAAAATTAAATAAAGACATCAGCAGGAATTGAATCAACAATTCTTGTTCCTTTCTGTGAAATGTCAATTAAATCCCGAGGCCCCATCAACAAACCCAGAAGCCTTATTTGAGCATTCTGATGTTCTTTGCTTTGCCAATAAGCCACCTATTTCCTCTGAGATTTGAATCACTGTTAAATGAATTATTGGGCTACCCAGACTCCCAAGATTCATCACTGTTAATTTTCTACCTCTCTGTGACCCATACAGTGGTCATGGCTTCTTAATTTGTAAAACATTCCTCAGAGCTTTGCTCAGCCAAATTAAGCCTTCAACTAACCAGCAGAGGGCGCTCTAGAAGATGCCTCAGCTCCCTAGTGTCTTCCTGGGTGCAGCACCAGGAAGCCTCTGTGAATTCAGGTCTGCTCTCTGCAGGAAGGAGTGATGTTCAAGTTGATGGTTTAAAAAAGAACGATAAATTAGACGCTGCTTTATTGATTTATGTAGTGCTTTGCTTAAAGCACCCTTTGTGCTGCCTACTCACCAAGCGTGACTTCAGATACCTGGAGCTGAATGACCCGGAGAAAGAGCAGAAACAATGGACGTTGTTGCCCTTAATAGTCTGCTGAGTAAATCATGCTTGCTTGCCTGCCCCACCTTGTGGTTTTATACTTTGAGAATACAGAGTAGACGCAGCCCCAAGGCCTTTCAGGAGCTTTGCTGACTTCGGCCCACCGATGACAGCTCCCCTCCTCCACTCTCACCGCTCTCAGGGTGCTCATCCAGAAAGAGTCCCACAAGAAACTTACTGGGGAAAGCCTAGGTTCTGTCTGTGGCACCGATAGGAATCTATTCTCTCGCCTAAGATCTTTAGAGAAGGGGAAATCTCTTCCTCACAAGTTTCTCTTTGCAGCTCAGTGTCTTGTTTTTTGAAACCCTAAATAAATTGATTCTATGGCTCCCTGAATGGTTATTGAGATGGGGAGGAAAAGAAAAGAAGCTCTTGCCAAAACTGTTTAAGACAACACTGGTTTGTGGAGTATCAAATTATTAAACTGCCGAGTCTATTTCTTCCACTGTAAAGATATAGTAACGATAGAAATCCTGTCCCCTGCCCCCAATCTCTCTCTCTCTCTCTCTCTCTCTCTCTCTCTCTCTCTCTCTCTCTTTCTCTCTCTCTCTCTCTCTGTGTGTGTGTGTGTGTGTGTGTGTGTGTGTGTGTGTGTGTGCGTGTGTGCGCGCACGCATGTGTCTGTATGTGTGTATGCTTCTGCGTGGGTGTCTCTGTGTGTATGTGTGAGCATATGTATGTGTATATGTATGTGTATTTGTGTGTGTGTGTGTGTGTGTGTGTGTGTGTGTGTGTGTGTGTGTTTATGTGGGCAGTGTAGTTAGTCCTCACATCAGTCTTTACTGGTAGGTTTCATTGTTCCCACCTACAGAGGAAGAAATAGAGGGCTTGGTGAAGGATTCAATCAAGGGCACAGGCTAGAGAGAACTTTCTGACTCAAAAGCCCAATGTTCTCATCAGTGTTAAGAAAACTAGCCCCATCTCATAGGAATTTTGTACGGTACATGTCACCTTAACCGCAATTGTCCCCACCACTACAGGCTCTGTGAGGTAAACACAAAGAGTATCTTCCACTTCTCCCAGCTCCGTTTTACCTCTTTGGCTCCCAACTTTAAAAATTAGCTTGGGAATGAAAAGATTGCTCAGTGGTTAGGGGCATTCGCTGCTCTTGCTGAGAACCCACACGTGGTTTACAACCATCTGGAACTGATGCCTTCTTCTCACCATCAAGAGCACCAGACATGCACACAGTACACAGACACACATGCAGGCAAACACTCCTGCACATAACATTTTTTAAATCTTTTTTTTTAAAGATTAGAGAAACTAAAGCTCACAAAATAAAATTTAAAAAAAAAAGGTTTTCTCTTTCTGCAGAGACTAGAGCTGAGACTGCATGTGTCTATGGGGTTGGCAGAGTCTGCTTTGCCACCTCCAGCTGATGGGACTCATTTTTCTCCCCAACACTTTAATCCAAACACAGCAATTTAAGCCCTGGGTTTTTGTAAAGAAATGAGAATAGCAGTATGTTACTTCCAAAGATCAAATGAAATAAGGCATAAAGATGTTTATCAGCTAGGATATATATATATATATATACACACACACAGAGCTGTACAATCCCATTATCAAAATGATCTTGGGTTAGAGTCAGGAACCGAGTTATGTTTATCTTCTTGCAAAATGGCAAGAGAAAGCAGATCGATGTCTTTTCTTTGCTTCTTCTGGTTACTGCTCACTGTTACTCATCTACTCTCCAGATCCCCAGTTAACTGCCTTCCCTGCTCTCTCAGGGAGCAATGTTACTTGGAAAAGCAGTAGAAGTTATTTAAAGGCATATTTATCCTTTTTAAGCTTTGATGCATCTGCTTATCTGGACTGTCGTATGAGGTGCTAGTCATCTACGTGGGAAGCCACCCAACCTTCACTCTGCCCTCTCTGACACTTGGAATCTGTCTTCTTGTACTTTGGAGTGAAACCAGTTGAGTTGTCATCGCTGACAACTATGAGGCTGCACCAACCTATTCTCTGCAAGTCGAAAACATCACAGTAAAGACTGCCCTTTGTGAACCTCCTACGGCCCAGTGACACTGCTGCTGGTTTCCAGGTACTGCCCCGTCATGGCTGGCTAAGAGCTAGTGTCTCGCTACTAAGAATCATGAAAAAGAAAAGGCAGAGTGTTCACTAGCCTGGGAATAGTTTGAAAGTGCACTTTCTGCATTTTCTATCATAAAATAAAAAAGTATAGGTCTAAACACCAGTAAGTCAAAGACAACCTGGACATCATTATGAACTGCCCCGGTGCCCATTTGTTATGCTTAAAACTAAGGAATTGAGGTGGGGGTACAGAGAGATGGATCGGCAGTTTAAGAGCATTGACTGCTCTTCCAGAGGATCCAGGCTCAATTTGCATCACCTACATGGCGACTCACAACTATCTATAACTCCAGTTCCAGGGGATCTGACACCCTCACACAGAAAATAAATAAATAAATAAATAAATAAATAAATAAATAAATAAATAAATCTTTTTTTTTAAACCTAAGGAATTAATGAAACAGCTTAAAATGGAGAGATGGGACCTGACCTCTGCAGCTTACAACAAACTGTAGGCTGCTTTTATTCTCCTGGGAGTCTGTCCCTCAAACGTGTGTGCATGTGCCCTGTGATGTGGAGATGTGAAAGGCACTGAGTGGAGAGCATGGTGGGAGCAGGCGTTCTGGACTTGCTAGATCTACAAGTTCCATTCAGTGTCGTTTAAGTCCTACCGTTTTACTAGGCACCAGCAGTCGATGCTGAATGAGACAAACAGGTCATTCACCATGTGTTCCTTAAAGATGCGTTCTGGACAGCGGATATTGGTGAAATAATGCAAGTTGGTGGGTGTCATAAAGGTGAAAAAGGACATTCTAGATATCTAATATCAATTCAAGAATTACAGGTTTGCTGGGTATTCCAAAAGTTAAAAACAACGAGCTTCTAGTGACTCAAAGTTAATGAGTACAATGAGGTCTTTTTTAAATAATAAAGCACGAATTGTTTTTGACAAACATGTTAAAAATGAAAAACTTATTGTTTGAACCTCAGAGATCACAAAAAAAAAAACCTAAACCAAACAAAACCCAAAAAATTCATGCAATAGCATCAGAGGAGAACCATAGGGTGTTTTGTACAAGGATAATGAATTCTGCTGACATTTTCGATTCTTGCCTATAAGAATTTTTTGCATCATTTGCAGTCATACCCTGTTTGAAAGCCTAGTGGCTTGGATTGATTTATACCTACTACATATTTTGATTTCCAAAAGTGAATGTCCATGACTAATAGGCAGTCTCAAGCTGACTGTCTTCATCAAAAACACTTATACATTAGCCACATAATTGTACAGCCAACCGGCATCATAGCATCAACAAGAACTTTCTTGTTAGTGCCCATATTGGAGGATCTCACATGACTTAGGGGAAAAAACCGGGTATAAATAATTCTCATGGACTCTCAGAGTACTGGAAGAGGAACTCATCAACTTTACAGTCCTCTTCTTTAGTATAAGAATCTCTGAACCCCACTGAAAAGCATTCTTCCTTGGAATTCTTGTAGTGAAGAGAGTTTACTTCTTTTGAAAATTCTGTTGTTATGTTTTACTTTTAAAAAAGGAAGGAAGGGGGAAGGAAGGAAGGAAGGAAGGAAGGAAGGAGAGAGAGAGAGAGAGAGAGAGAGAGAGAGAGAGAGAGAGAGAGAG
>JANHMN010000022.1:41978047-42005188 GCA_030674055.1 Rhabdomys pumilio
AGAGAGAGAGAGAGAGAGAGAGAGAGAGAGAGAGAGAGAGAGAGAGATCTTATGAGGGCAGAGCCACACATGTGAATGTCGACAGGCATCCTCCAGTGTCCTTGCCTTCCTCCTCTACAAAGACAAGCTCTCTTTGTTCTTTACTGTTCTGAAAGGCGGGATGCCCTGCTTTTGAGCTTCTGAGTATTTTCCTGTCTCTTCCTCCCATCACCTTGCATACTTATACAATGAGATTACAGCCCAGTGCCCATCTTTATAAGGATTCTGGGGATCCAACCTCAAGTCCTCATGCTAACAATGATAATCAGATTACCCACTGAGCCATCTCCCCAGTTCCTCCTATGCTTCCAAATAGTAAGAGAAAATGTCTATCTGCATCAGATGGACCTATGAGAGCCCCATAGTCCAAATCAGATGGAGTCTCACTTCTTCTTAATGATTTTGCTCCTCTCTGCCACTAAGAAGTCCCCCTTTTTAGGCTACTCATTCTATTTTCCCCACAATTCTTTGCAACACGACCTTGTAGACTACAGCCAGTGTGGGTGTTGGAGCTAGAAGAGGAGGAAGGAGGTCATAATGTTTGTTTCTGTTACCTAATGTATTTGTTCTTTCTCTCAGTCTTGTGACATTGTTGCATTTGATCATGAAAGTTGTCTGGCCTCTTTATGAATGTTGCCACATCAAGTGGCTCAACAACTCCTTCTCATTGGGTCTAGGAAATTATAAAATTATGTAGTTCTAAGATTAAACCTGGTTTTGAGGATGCTGCCATGATGTTGAATAACTGAGATGAATAATTGTTTTCATTTCTCATAGGGCATCATTTTAGTACTGCTGACAAAAGAAATATACAAATAATTCCCACCCTACAGGGTTGTGTTCTGGATGCTGGTTACTTAGAATATATTTTACACAGATATTATATTTTCAGACCAGCTTACCAAAATTTTTTAACTCCTGGTATGCCTGATTGTGACAGAAATCAGCTACAAAGCAAAACATGACCTCAGGTTTCTGCTTTGTTTTCGATTTGGTTAACCTGCACCTTGCACATAACTAGAAATATTCTAGCATTTAGCACTCTAACAATGTTTTTATTCTGGATTAATATGGCCAAGCACCACTTTAGAGGACCCCAGCTGCTTTCCTTCCTCTATTCAGCTGGGTTAAAAGATACCCTGGCTATGTGCTCTGAAGAAAAACTCCTTACAACCTGAGCTCAGTGAAGGTGGGAAGATGAGCACTGCCTCAGATGCTCTCGATTTTATATACCAGAGTACCATGAGGTAGACAAGATGGCTCAGTGAGTCAAGATGCTTGTTCCCAAGCCTGACAAAGCTGTGTGATTAATTCCTGGGCCCCAAGTGGTGAACAGAGAGAACTGAGAATTGATCCCATAAGTTTTCATCTGAACTTACACACATACACACACACACACACACCTCCAAGATTTGCACATGCATACATACACATTCTCATACACACACAAATAAAATCTATAAATAAATATAAATTTTAGAAAAGCATATCAATAGCTGTTTGTCTAGCTCTTCATTGGCTCCATCTGGCATTATAATCTTGCCTCCATAACAGTATTGAGGTCTTTCTGTCTTTCTCTCTTTCTTTCTTCCTTTCTTTTCTGTTTTCTTAGATAGGAGGTCTTATTAAGTAGCCCTGGCTGGCCTGGAACTAAACTGACCCCTAACCCACAGATCCACCTCTCTCTGCCTCCTGAGCCCTGCAATTAAAGGCACAATGTGTGCCCTTTTCCTTCCACATCTGCTCAGGTCATAGCGCCCCAAGTCACAGCACCTTACCCAAGCTCATTCACCTTTCACCCCATTTCCTTAAAGTTACAGTGACATCCTGTAAGCACTCTCCCAGGCTCTAACAGACTTCTAAGATGATTTCTGAACGACCAAGCCACAATAACAAACAACTCAGAAGGGAACACTGCTAGACACAGGGAGCAAATGGAGCCCTAGAGTCTATCCAGTAAGACCACTGTATCTTCATCCTCTTTTTACTCTTGGTGTAACTTCACCCTGGCAGAGAGAAGCCACTGGTGAGTCAAATAAAAGGCACTGACTGTTTGAAGGAAAAGCAAGAGCAGGCTGGTTCTGCATCTTAGGGATAAGCTGAGGTCGGTGGGGGACCTGACCTCTGATAAAGAAAAACAGGGCTCCCTGTGGGACTGAGAGTCAGGAGCTGATGTTTGATTGGCTCGGTCTTGCTTTGACTTCTCTGTTCAGGAAGGAACAGTAATTTGAAATCTCAACACATCATCCAACCTTTTTCCTCTGTGTCTGAGAAAGGCTTGATCATTGCAAGAACACAAGAACATAGATCCTTATCCACAGCCTAAGAGTGTTATCACTTCTGAACATAGACTCTTTTTTTTTTTTTGGCAAGTCCCATTGTAACAGCTTGGCCCAGTCTGCCATGAGATTATCTACAATCATTTTCATTCACATACTTACCACCAAAAAAATGGCAGTTACCAAGGTGATCATTTTGAAGTGAAGCCCTACATCCTGATCGAATGCTGGATTGCTTACTTTCCTGTTGCTGTTTGGACTTATGGTTCCAGATGGCTAGAGTTCATACAGCAGGCTACAGGGGTTATGTCTGAGGCTGAAGCTTAGGGCTCACCTCTTAAGCCATAAGCAGGAAGCAGAGAGAACAAGCAGAGAATGATATGAATCTCAGAAACCTCATAGCTCACCCCAGTGACATACTTGCTCTAGCAGCACTACCTTCTAACCACCCCCATCCCCCACAAACAGTGCCACCAATCGGGAACCGTGTATTCAGACATCTGAACCCATGGGGGACACTTGCATTCAAACCACCACAAGTACCATACAACTTACGTATATTAACTTTCTGAAGTTTGAATGTCTCAGAATATTTGTATTTGAGAGGCTATGGCCCTTTGTCTTCCATTTTTCTCTCCCTCAAGCAAAGTGAGGTATACGACCACGAACACTGATGCTCTGAGCCGAATTCAGATCTTGTCTCTGAGCCAGCTGAGTGGCCTTGCTCAATTGATTTAACTTCCCAGTGCCTCGATTCCCTCACTTATAACATGGGGATAAACACAGCGCTATTATGAAGTTTAAAATAGATGAAGCTTATATTTTTAGTTTAATTGGCAAAGTAAAAGGTATTGTTGTCATTTTTATACATCTCCACCATTGCATTTTCCTGTCAGTTTTCCCCCACTGTCTTCTCTCAATCCTCAACCTTTCTAGGTTGGTTCCCACCCTCTCCCCAAATAGTCACTCTTTCTGCTAGCACGCCACAGGTATTTCGTTACCCTTTCCTGTTGCCTCTCCTCCCTTTTTTTCTGCACCCTACTTTTATAACCTGCACATACATATTTGTCTAGATCCCACCTAAGATAGAAAACACGCATCTCTTGTCTTTCTGTGTCTGGCTCATTTTGTTTAACAAGATGATGTCCAGTGCGTACGTCTACTCTCCTGCATCTGTTGCCAGTCCACTCTTCTTCGTGGGAGAATAAAGTCTGTTGCATGTTTGCATCCATTCATCTGTTAAGTGACATCTTGATTGATTCCATATCTTGGCTACTGTGACTAGCGCAGCAGTGAGTATCGCCATTATCTAAGGTCCATAGGCTGCCTTCGCATAGAGATAGGCAAAATAAATAAATAAAGAGTAATATTAACCTTAAAATAATGAGAATTTTTGCTTCCATGATTATCAAGAAAAATGGCCAGCACTTTTTTTAACTTCCATGTGTCCTTATCTGGTTTTAATATTAGGGTAATGCTGGCTCTGCAGGATGAGTTTGAGTATTCCTCGCTGTTCTATCTTGTGGGACAGCTTCAGGAGTAATGGTGTTAGCTTTTCCTTGAAGGTTTAGTAGAATTTATCAGTGAATCCTTTTGGTCTTAGGTTTTTACTTGTCAAGAGGCTTTTTATTCCCACCCTAATCTCATGGCTTGTTATGGATCATTTAAGTGGTTTATATCTTCTTTATTTATTTATTTATTTATTTTATTTTTTATTATTATTATTATTATTATTATTATTATTATTTTGGTTTTTCGAGACAGGGCTTTTCTGTGTAGTCCTGGCTGTCCTGGAACTCACTCTGTAGACCAGGCTGGCTGGCCTCACAACTCAGAAATCCGCCTGCCTCTGCCTCCCAAGTGCTGGGACTAAAGGCGTGCGCCACCACCGCCCGGCTTTAACTTATTTTTTAAAAGAATTTGTCAATCTCTTCCAGTTATTCTATTTGAGAAACAAGTGGGTTTTGCTGCAATTTATTTGACATCCTGCCTTTCATCTCCAATTCTATTAATTTGATTTTTTTCTCTCTTTTTGGTTAGTTTGCCCCATGGTTTTTCTTTCTTTCTTCCTTTCTTTCTTTCTTTCTTTCTCTCTATGAACTAACTCTTGTATATATTATCTTTAAGTCTTCATTTTATTGATTTCTGCCCTGATTTTTTTTCATTTCTTGACATCTGCTGCCTTTAGATTTGACCTATTCTTGATTTTCTCAGACCTTGAGGTGTGTTTTGTTACATTATTTGAAATCTCTCTCTCTCCCTCTCTCTCTCTCTCTCTCTCTCTCTCTCTCTCTCTCTCTCTCTCTTTCTCTGTAAGTACTCATAGCTATAAACTTTAACTATAACTTTAGCTATAACTTTAACTTTAAAGCCATAAACTTGAGAACTGCCTTAGCTGTTCCCAAGGGTTCTGTTATTATTTTCATTGAGTCTAAGAATTGACATAAATTCTTTCCTGACTTCTTTTACTGACCCCATGGTCATTCAAGGATATATTGCTCACAAAACATTCTGATTATTTTTTCATCAGGTTGTGTGGAGGTAGGTTCTAGTCTGCCATCTTACCCAGAAGTCCAAAAATGAAGCAATATTTTTTTGTAAAGTACTTAGACTAAATCCATGTACATAGGAAAAGCTGCAGCTTACTAGTGTCTTCCTTATTCCTTAACATCCCATAGATTTGTCTGCGGTGGGGGGGGGTGCTGGGGGGGGACTGACAAAGTAGGATTCTGGTGTGGCTTTAAAGTCTGAGAGCCTCCACACATTCTAGCTCTCTAACTGTACTGAAATTCTGATGATAACATCCAAAAAATATCCTAAAAACTTTCTTACATATTCTGAGGGTAAAAAGCTGCTGATTGACACCTATAGCCTGAAGGGAGGATTACATCATCATCTGGCTTTTGTTCTGTCTCAGCAGGAACCTCGGAGCTCTAACTTCGGTTGGTCAGAAAGGAAGAAAAAGAAACACTTTGAAAAGTGATTATTTTTTATTACTAAGTTGTAAAAAGTTACCTATGAAAGCTAACTAAGGGGGAAAGCTGAAAGATACTAAGCAGGGGAGGGGGAAAAATCTTTTAAGTGGACAAAGGGAAAAAAATTTTCTCTAAGTGGGGAAAAAAGGAAAAATTTCTTCTCTAAGTGGGAAAAGGCAAAAAATTCTCTCTCCTTCTCATCTTTGTCCTCAGTACTTATACATCTCTCATAAAACATGATCACATGTTAAAGAGTTCATCACAAGTTCACACAAAAAATCAAATCATAAATTGAAATAGAAGTTTACGACAGAGAATGTTTACATGCATGTCCATTAGGAGTAATTATCTGGCTAAACATCCATCACCTGTCACGGCTCCACAGGTTCACTGAAGGTTTAAAACCATAATTAAGTTATTAGTGAAGTTTTGTATAGATAAAGCCAGTCAGTATTTTTTTTTGTCTTCTGTCCCAGCACCTATAATAAATCATTAGTTCCCTATTAGTGACCTGTGGTTAATTGTTTTACAACCTCTTGGAATGTGCTCTGAGTAGGAGAAAGTCTGGTTACTATCTAAGAGCAATAAACTGGTGACACTTGGGAGACTGGCAGAGTTCTCACTGCAGTTTTGACTATCAGAAAGGACCTAATAGAAGTCCCACTATAAAAGAGCTTAATAATCATTGATATAATTTTAGGAATTTGTATAGAATTATCATTAAGACTTAAGTCATCTATTTGTCTACATAGCAACACTATAAGACAGAACATCTTTGTAGATCTGCAGATATCTGCTCAAAAGGGGTGGGCTAATACCTAGTGATTGTTATATATGTTTAATAATAACAGGAAAAGCATATTAATAGCAAGAATCTTTCCTAAAATGAATTCTCTTAGGTATTGCCTGATAAGAGCGAATCTTTTGCAGATTATATTATAATCCGGAGCAGATCATCTCAGGAAGATCACCGGCTAGTTATTAGTTTGCCCTGTTATGGCTCCTGACATTTCTCCACTGTGGATCCTTCCACCAGAGGAACCATCTCACCAAAACCTGAAACTGGGTTTGAGGTTTATAAGAGTTGTGGGCTTGTTATAAGGAATTTCCCCACAATAAAATCTCAATTCTTGACTCGATGTCCCCATATTCAATCAATCCTCTGTCAGCTTCTTTCTCTTCATGCCTTAAAGAAAATACCATATATTCCCAGTTCTTGTTTACTGCTCTATGCTCTATGAAATGGTAAATGTGGTTTGCCAACCTTACCACTTAACTGTGTAGCCCATGTACATAACAAGTTCCAGGGCAGCCAAGGCTACATAGACAGATCTTGTCTTTTTTTTTTTTTTTTTTTTCAAAAAAAAACACAAAAAAAACCAAACCAAACCAAACCAAACAAACCAAAAAACCCTCTGTGTTTTCATGAGTCTATAGTGGCTGAGTCTCATCCAGGGCCTCTCCAGCTACTCTGTTTTCTGACAGTGGTCCTAGCAACATCTCAAATCGTTCTGACTTATGGCACAGAAGCTTGACCTCACTTTTCTCTGATTTCCTTTGACTCGGAGGTCTTTAGAGTCATAATTTGTTAGACAAAAAGAAACACATATCTGTAGCAAACTATCTTAGTGGTTCCATGGCTTTCTGATTAAGAACATTTCCATCCTGGGGACTCTTCTCATCTCTCTCTTGAATGATGAAGTAGCTATTGTAATGACTGCTACCTTAAGGATAAGGGAACTGGGAGAAACAGATGAATTTAAGCAAGGTGAAGAGCCAGCAAGTACATCTTGGAAATGGCCCTTGAAATAAAAATGTGCCCTCATCTTTGCCATCATATTAAAGGAAAAGAAAATAAGAATCCAACTTAGTATTTGCCCATTTGCTAGTCCTATTTCTTATTAATTCTAGTGAAGATATTTCTTTTTAAATTATGTTATTCATTACGTGCCAAATGTTGCCCCCGAGCTTGTTCCTTCTTCCAGAGTTTGCAACACAAGCCCTCTCCCCTTTGCCTCTGAGATGGTGCGCCACCCCCGGGCATCCCCCTTCCCTGGGGCATCAAGTCTTTACAGGATTAGGTGTATCCTCTCCCATAGAAGCCATACAAGGCAGTCCTCTGCTTCATATGTGCCAGTCAAGTGACAACAGATGCTGGAAAGAATGTGGAGAAAAAGGAACACTCCTCCATAGCTGGTAGAATTGCAAACTGGTATAACCAGTCTGGAAATCAATCTATCGGTTTATCAGAAAATTGGAAATAGTTCTGAAGACTCAGCTATAGTACTCTTGGGCATATACCCAAAAGCTGTTTCACCATATCACAAGGACACATGCTCCACTATGTTCATAGCAGCCTTACTCATAATAGCCAGAAACTGGAAGCAACCTCAATGTCCCTCAACTGAAGGATGGATACAGAAAATGTGGTTGATACACAATGGAATGCTATTCAGCCATTAGAAACAATGACTTCATGAAATTTGCAAGCAAATGGATGGAACTAGAAAATATTTTGAGTGAGTTAACCTAGACCCAATAGGACATGCATGGTATGTACTCACTGATAAGTGGATATTAGTTAAAAAGTATAGAATACCCATGATATACCCCACAGACCAAAAGAAGTTAAGCAAGAAGAAAAGCCCAAGTGAGAATGCTTCAATCACATTTAGAAGGGAGATAGAATAATCATGGGAGGTAAAGGAAGAGAGGGACTTGGGTAGGAGAGGGGAGTGGAAGGGAAAGGGGGGCAGGATCAGGTATGTGGGGAGACTGGAGAAAATCCAAAAGGGCCAGGAAAATGAATAGAAATATGCATCTGTTGGGAGTGGGAGGCGGGGGGAACATTCTAGTTAGGCACAGATACCTGGGATGTGAGATGCTCCCAGGACTCAATATGGATGACGTTAGCCAAAATGCCCAACAGTGGGGAGATGGAACCTAAAGAGGCCCCCTCCAGCTGTGAAGTTACTTCTAAGTCATGTGTGTGAGAATAGTTTTAGGTGACCATACAAAGAAAGAAATTTCATCTTTAGATAGTCATACATGTTAGTTATTTGTTTTTACTCTAGTCTCGTTCTTCCCCTCCCCCCTCCCATGTACCTTTTACCTTCCTGCAGCTGATTCCTTTCCTCCTCCAGCTAGTCTTCCCTATTGTCTTATTACAAGTATTCCATGCCTTCTCTATTTCTACCTCTGTGAGTATCTCTTCCGCTCCTCTCACGACTCCCTTTCTAGCTTTGTGATGACTCCTCCCATTTATATGTATCTGTGTGTCTGTGTGTGTATATATATATGTGTGTGTGTGTGTGTGTGTGTGTGTGTGTGTGTGTGTGTGTGCTGTGTGTGCATATACATGTAAATGTATACACACACGTATAATTTTACATCTAGGCTCTACAAGTAAGACAAATGTGGTGGTTGCCTTTTTCAGCCTGGCTTATTTTACATAACGTAATGCTTTTCAGTTGCATCTGTTTTCCTGCAAATGTCACGACTTCATTTTTCTTTGGAGTTGAAGGAAAGTCTACTGTTTTACCGTACTTCAGTGTAGTTCTTGGCTGGCTCCATTTTCAGGTATATGCCCAAGAGCTGGTAGAGTTGTGTCGTATGGGGAGCTCTGCTTTCTGTTTTTTGAGAAGCCTTCATGCTGACTTTATAGTAGTTACACAAATTTACATTCTTTTTTTTTTTTTTTTCAAGACAGGGTTTCTCTGTGTAGCCCTGGCTGTCCTGGAACTCACTCTGTAGACCAGGCTGGCCTCGAACTCAGAAATCCACCTGCCTCTGCCTCCCAAGTGCTGGGATTAAAGGTGTGCGCCACCACCGCCCGGCTTACATTCTTAACATAGTAAATAAAGTCTCCTCTTTCCCTAAATCCTGGCCAGCATTTGTTTTTTGATAGTGGCCATTGTGGGGTAAGAAGGATTTTCAAATGTATATTTTCAAATGTTCTAATGTATATTTCCCTGATGCCTAAAGATGTTATATACCTCTCTAAGTATTTACTGACCACTTCTATTTGTCATTTGAAAACTCTCTCAGTTCATTAACACATTTATTGATTAGATAATCTGTTTTGGTGCTTGTTTTGTGGCCCCTTAAGCATTTTAGTTATTAATCTCCTGTCTGATGTGTAGCTGGTAAAAAAAAAATTATTTTCTTATTTTGTTGGCTATCTCTTCTCTCTGGTGATTGTTCCCTTTGCTGTGTTTCCAAATCTCTTAACGTTTGTTTTCCCTTTAAGATACGTTTGACATTTAAACTATAAATCTCTATACACATATCTTATAGGCATGCATTATTATAAATAATACTATATAGTATTTTGTAAATTATGAAACAAATTCAGAGAGTATAAGTTTTCAAAATTAGCAGTATAGCCTAATATTTTCTATACCTCAGATACCATATGGCCAGAATATGGCGTTAGACACCATATTCTGGAGACTAGCTGGGAAGTGTTATATTTAACAGGGAAAAAAATGTTTTCTTCTTACACTGATTGGCCATCAGTACTGTGTTGTTTGCATAGTGCATCCCACGGGATGCCACTGAAGACAAGCTCTTGTGGTTTCAAATGGTTCAGTCTGGTTAGGAGAAGCAAGCTGCCACCACAGATAGAATGTGACTCTTGTATCCTAGAAACCACTGGATTTAAGAATCTTTATTCATGTGACCTGTAATGAGTGCTAGGACTGAACTAAGAAATGACAAGGGTTTCTTTTAAAACCTTTGCTCTTCTACAGTTTCACACATGTACATGTTAGAGTAATATTTTTAAAAGGCTATTTCTTGGGCCGACTATCTAAGTAGTGACAGCTCTGCTTAGCTCTGCTGCCATGTTCCCCTGCCAGAGGCCACGTGTGCACCACTGATAGAAATGGGCAGCCAGAAACACCAACCCTGTCACCCATGAGATGCCAGCATGGAAGATGGCTCTGCCAATCTCCCACATTGTCTCCACAATGCTTGGCTGAGCCCAGATCATCCTGCCATCTAGGCAGTACCTGGTAGAAATGAGACTCTAATGCTTAAAGATTATCCAAAGGCTTTATATGTTTGGTAATGCTCAATTAACAAGATGCCCACCCAATTAGAGGTGTTACTCAATTAACTAACCTAGATATAAGTTGTTACCCAGAACTGTCCTGGACTCGTGGCTCTCCAGGGCTCCTGCACCCTTCCTCTCCTCACTCCTCTTCTTCCTTCTCCTCTTCCTCTCCTTACTCCTCCCATATTAGCTCCTCCAAAATTACTGGGTTTCTTGTAAACTGTGAGGTAAATATTCTGCTACGTGTACATAGCTAATGTGATTATGTATAACCTCCTCTGTCTTCTCCCATCCCCCTCCCTCTCTTCCCAACAAATCTCCTTTTACTTTCATGTCTTCTTTGTGTGTGACTCATTAAGTTTGGGGTTGACGCATGGGTGGGAGATTATTGGCTGGATTGTGGGTAATTTCTTAATGGCTATGCCGCTAAAGAAAGTGATACCTACTCTCCTAGCAACCTTTGACTGTCAATAGTCCTTCATTGATGGGTGGTGTTTCCATGATGGAATGAATGTTAACAGACTCAGTCCTGTGTAGGTCTTTTCAGGTAACTTTAGCCTCAATGAGATCATGAATTCAAAGGCCATGTCATGTCAAGATGTCTTTTTTGCAGCATGCCTCCTCATCCACTGGCTCTTACATTCTTTCTGTCTCTTCTCCTGTAATGTTTCCTAAGCCTTGGAATGGGTGATATAGGATGGGGCACTCCACTGAGCAGGCATTAGTTCTAAATAATTTGACCTCTCTCTGAAAAGAACTATACTCCTAGCCCAAGATATTTAATGGTAACAGATACTTTGATTAAATTGCTTTTGCCTGTATTAGCGTCACTGATACCATACTAACCCTGTGAAGTAAGTGGGGCATGTTCATTTTACAAATGAGCAAAGGTTTATAGACGACAAGTACTCAGAGATAATCAGAGGCCTAGGCCTTTCCAGGGCACTTTTGACTCATAGACTAGTTTGTTCAGCCTCATTAGATTTCACTTCTTTAAGATAAGCGTTTTCTTTTTAGGATATTAACAGAAAAACTGGGAAGTTAGCAAAGACAGTTCTCAAATTTCCCATACTCTAGTTTGTGATAACAAATCGCCATAGATTGGTAGCCTTAAGCAATAGATGCTATTTCCTCACTGTGCTGGAAGCCAAAAATCCACAATCAAGATATAGACAGGAATGGTTTCTTCTGACACTTCTCTTTTTCTTTTTGACTTGTACCGTTTATGTTGGTATTGTCCATTTATTATAATTATCGACCCATGTTGATCCAATATTATATATATAATATCCAATAGTCTGTACTTAGATTCCAGTACTTTCCTTCCCCACCCTGACCTTTATCTGTTATAAAATGCCATCTAAAATACAATGTTAAGTTTTTGTTTGTTATATTATGGACTGAATGCATCCTTGCCAAATTGACATGTTAAAAACCCCAATAGAATATGGTGGTTGGAGCTGGAGAGAGTTGAGTATGCAATTCCTAGTATCTGGGTTTGATTACTAGCACCACGATGAGTGGCTCACAATTGCTTGTAACTTCAGCTTCAGGGGAATCCAATATCTCTGGACTCCAAGGGCATCTGCACTCCCATGCACATATCCACACACATAATATTTTTTTAATGTGATGGTATTTGGAGATAAAAATATTTGTAAAAATGTTCCCCAACTAGGATATATCTACTGTTTCCTCATAATTAGACTACAGGGTGTAGCAGTTGTTGGGGGTCATAAAAGCCCATTCTTACCACATCTTCCCAAGATTGCCTACTGTCAGCATGCCTTTTCCCTATTGAGGTTGACTTGCGTTGCCTGGATGCAGTGGGAGTTGTCAAATTTCTCCAGTCTCTTCTGGAAAATTGTTCTCTCCCCTCACTTTGTATATTCTTTGACAAAACGTTATTATGTTTAGTTCTCAGGAAGGGAGGGTTTTGAGATTTCACATTTATTATCTATAGAGCAGAAGGTTGGAGTCAGTTTTCTAAATTGCCTCTGATTTTTTTCCATGTAATTATCGAGAAGTACTTTCTCTGTTAAAAATGAAGGCCTGGGTTCAGAGAGCAGAGAAAACAGCATCAAAAAGGTTCAAGCCTGTAGTTTTAAGCATCTTAGCAGCTGCCCTGGGAGACCTACAAAACTAAGTGAGGACAGAAATATAATGGGAAAACTCCTCAAAATTGGTGCTGACAAAATGAGCGAGCTTCGGGCAAAGCACTAACAACCTGTGTTCAGACTCAACACTGAAACTGTGTGGAAGAAAAAGTATCTATCTGTCCATCACACTGGTGAAACTGTTGGCCATAAATTGGTCCCCAATAACTATGTGAATTGCTGCTGAGTTCCACCCGACAAATACAAACACTCTTAGATTATTCTCTAAAACAGAAATATGAACTTTACCAGAAATTTTACCCTTAGATATGAGCCTATATAGGTCACATTGCTTCTCCAGAATATGACATGAGCACAGAAATTCTACCAACACATGGACGTAAAATGAAGCAAAACAGTGACTGTCAAACATAATCCAAGGTTGTTAATCTTGAATGATTCGTGAGATGTAAAGAATCGTCATGTTTCAAGCCTAACGTCATTGTAATGCCAGTGAAACACATAAAGAAACTTTTTAGAAGCTAATGTATACAATCAAAACTTATCATTTCTGCCGGGCGGTGGTGGCGCACGCCTTTAATCCCAGCACTTGGGAGGCAGAGGCAGGTGGATTTCTGAGTTCGAGGCCAGCCTGGTCTACAGAGTGAGTTCCAGGACAGCCAAGGCTACACAGAGAAACCCTGTCTCGAAAAACAAAAAAAAAAAAAAAAAATACCAAAAAAAAACCAAACAAAAATTATCATTTGTATTCACTTTGTATAATAAATATGAATTAGTAATATTAAAACTTGACAAAGTTATATAAAAGTGATACATTGAAACAACTAATCAAATAAATATTCAGGAAAAATTGATGGGAAAAGCACAACTAAGAAAATAGACCCATGCACAGAGGTGTTTCCCTGATGAGAGGTGGGGACTGAACTTACCTGTAGCTGCACCAGTTTTTAACTTGTTTTTTAACTTGTATTTTAACTTGTATTTAAACTGCTACTGTGTTTGTACTTGTAGCTTTCTTTTCATTGCTAACATAAGTATATATTGTGCTTTTTCTCTTTTTACCAATCAATCTCCACCCTTGAGTTTGTGTATGGAGGAAAAAATGTGTCCTAATCCTTAACTTAGTACTAAAACAGGTGGGCTATGATTCTATAAAAATTAATCTCGATTGAGAAAGGAAACAAATACTTTCATAATATCTTGATTACTCAATTACTTTATTCCCAAGGTCAACTTGAAGAGTTTTATTTCTTTGGTTGGTTGTTTTTGTTTTTGTTTTTGTTTTTTGCTTTGTTTTGTTTCTGTTTTTTGGTTTGTTGTTGTTATTTGTTTGTTTGTTTGTTTGTTTGTTGTTTTGTCCAAAGTCCTGGGACCTCTTATGATAAGGAACTGTTTTTCATTTGCTGTAGTCAGGAAGAGCAGTGAAAACACTGTAAGGTGATGATGTCATCCTAGTTGCTCTCAAATGAGCTGAGCTTAGGGCTGAACCTAGTGGCTAGACATTAGCAACTAAAGCATCCTTTAAGGGGTCCTCACTGGATGGCGTGATGCCAGATAACAAGATTTCCATAAATGATAAAATCTAAACGGTGGAAGGTTTCATCAAGTGGATATGAAGGAGACTAGATGGTGTGATTTATATGAAAAGCCAGCTAGAATACCTGAAAACACAGCCTTCAGTAGATTCCGCCTCTGTTTTCTCCCTTCCGTCTCAACTTTGGCATCCTTTTGGTCCTGTCTGTGAAATCTCTGGGTTTGATTCACCAATCACAGCCTACAAAGACTGTAAGATCTTCCAAATATGCCCCAATTTCATAGGGTGGGAGTAAGATGGCCGTCAAGCAGAGGCGACTCTGTCTTGGGGTTCCCACATCAAGTAGGAGGCATAGAGTGACTTGGAGACTGAGTCATATTTCCTGTCATTATTAGTCATGGTGCTTTAGTAGAACACAGTTGCAGAACACTATTGCCTAAAAGCTTTCCAAATACTTGGCTCTTCACCCAGATGGTTTTAGCCAACTGTAATGACAGTAAAGAACCAAAGAGAATTCAAAAGAACAGAACTTACCCCTGAGTTTAATTTTGTTTCGGATTGACCCTTCCTGCAAAATAAACCCTCAATCTGATCCTTGCCTTTATTTCAATCTCATCTTACAAGGGTGATCTGAGTGTTGGGGTTGGAGTCCTCAGACTCTGTTTGGAATATAGAAATGGTCTGGTTTTGAATATTTGGGTCATGTTCAGTTTTGATAGAAGCTTTAAAACTTCTTTGTGTCATGTCTAAGTTTTTGAAGCATAAAAGTTGAACTTTTCAAGCAACCTAAATCCCTTTGTCTCGGGAACTTTAAATAATTGAGTTTTCTAGCCATTAAGTTCTGAATTGTGTCCAAAAAAAAAAAGGGTCTTGGAAAACTACTTCTGAAACTAAGGTTGGCAAAGAAGTTGGCTAGTTGAAGGAGAAAATGACAGAGAGTTATGTGGTAAGAGGGCCGAAAACAAGGGAAAATGAGGAATTGTCAATTTAAAATTTCCTGGAACTCACTCTGTAGACCAGGCTGGCCTCGAACTCAGAAATCTGCCTGCTTCTGCCTCCCAAGTGCTGAGATTAAAGGCGTGTGCCACCACCGCCCGGCTTAAAATTTTGTATTAAACTTGTAGTACATATTTGCCAAGATCAGAAAGACTTCACTCATGCAAACACAGTTACAGCAATCTTAAATGTGTGTTCAAAACCTACCACGTGAATTTTCAATTATTTTAACTGACAAATAAGATCATTTGTATTCATAGTCTACAACATGATGTTTTAAAATACGTATACATTTTGGAATGACCATATTGAATAAACATATGCCTCGCAGCAACATGCTTACCACCCTCCTGGATAAGTACACTTAAAAATCTCCTCTCGGTTACTTCTACATGCATAATATATTATTAATGGTAGTCACCACATTGAATACCAAGTCTCCAGAACTCTTATTTAACTGAAATTCTGTATCCTTTGTACATCTCCCCCACATCCTCCATGCATCCATTTCTTACCCCAACCGCTGGTAGACACCACTCCATTTCCTATGTTTAAGAGTTCATTTTTCGCCAGGCAGTGGTGGCGCACACCTTTAATCCCAGCACTTGGGAGGCAGAGGCAGCCGGATTTCTGAGTTTGAGGCCAGCCTGGACTACAGAGTGAGTTCCAGGACAGCCCAGGTCACACAGAGAAACCCTGTCTCAAAACAAAACAAAACAAAACAAAACAAAACAAAACAAACAAACAAAAAGAGTTCATTTTTCATTTTAGGACCGTCTTTTCCTAGGTTACTTCACTTGACACAATGTCAGATTCATCTGTGTTGTCACAACTGGCGGGGGTTTATATTGTCTTTTAAGTTGGGTACTGTTCTCTTGTGTAATCAGAGCACATCTGCTTTAGCCACCCACCTTCTGATAGCTATTAGGGTGCTACCATGTCTTGCCCATTATGAATTTTACGGCACTGAACACGGGAGTAGAGCCAGCTCTACAAAAAGCTAATCTCCTTCATTTGGTTCTATTCCAGAGGTGGGGATGAGAGGCCATATGGTAGCTCTGTTTCTACGTTTCTTTCTTTTAGGGACTTCAGTGCTTTGGTACTGAACTATTGGCAGTTCCACTTTATATTTACATCCACAACATAGAAGGGTCCTTTCTTCGCCTACCTTTTCCCCATACTCGTCAGCTCTGACTTTTTTCTAAAAGCCATTCTGACAAGTGTGGCTTTGCTTTGCATTTCCTTAACAACTAGTGATGTTGAGCTTCTTGTCACATCTCTTTCTACCTTTTTATGTATGTCTCATCTTGAGAAACGTTTGGTTTATTTCCTTCCCAGTCTTAGCGAGGCTTACTTGCTGTTGGGTTCTTGAGTTCCTTAGACACTTCGAATCCTAAGTTATTAGATATATGCTTAGCAAACATCGTCTTCCAGCTTATAGTCTGGCTTGCTAGTCTGTTAATTATTCCTTTTGTTATGCAGAAGCTTTTTAATTTGATCTAGCTCCATTTCCCCTCCACTTTGTTTTCTTTCCCTGTCTGTCCATCTGCGGTTATATACAAAACCTCATTGCTAAGACCAGGATCGAGAAACTTTCCATGATGTTTTCTTCCAAGAGTTTTCTTGAAAGTCTAAGCCATGGATCTTTATCCATTCTGAGTTGGATTTTGCAGTTGATAAAAAGAAAGACATTTATTCTTTTTGAATATGGAGATTCAGTTTTCCTGAAAACATTTGTAATACTATCTGTGTAGTAAAGTTTGTCTATATTTTACATTACCATGAATATGTAGTAACAACATTAGATGTATGTAAGAAATCTGTGTGGATATCCTCAAATTTAAACAATTGAGAGGAAAGGAATAGCAAAGAGTTACGGAGATAAACAGGGGTTAGGAGTTAACAATTGATACTACGTGAAACATTATATATGCAAGGCAGAAAAAGAACTGGATTTGAGCTATGTTTCCCCCTCACCTGTCTTTATATCTCTGATAACACAGACCTTAATTTATAATATCTGTTAAACACTCTTTAATAAGTGTTTTGTCTTTCTTCTTGTCCAAAATAAATTTCTTTTTAAAAACTGTTTTTCATTATTTTTATTTCATGTGTATGTGTGAGTGCACCATGTATGTATGTGCCCTACAAGCAGGCTTGGTGCACTCAGAGGCCAGAAGGGGGTGTTGGATTCCCTGGAACTGAGTTAAAGGGGTTTGTGAACTACAGTGTGGATGCCGAGAACTGAGCCAGCAGGTTTTCTTAACTACTGAGCCATCTCTCCAGGACCCCAAATATATTTATTTATCTAAATATTTTAACTTCACATTGATTAAGATTTACTTGGAATAATTAAAATTTTAGTTAAAATATTAAGTCAGGCTGGAGAGAGAACACAGTAGGTAAAAGTGCGTGCTGTGTAAACATGAAAGCCTTAGTATGAAGCCCCGGAAAGACAAACACTTAGAACAAGTGTCTGCAGTCTTGGTATTCCTATGGGGAAATAGAAGGCAGAAACAGGGAAATCCCCAGAAGTTCATGGGCCAGATAAATGGTGTACACAGTGGAAAAACAACAGAGATCCTGTCTCAGACAAGGTGGAAGACGAAGACCAACATCTGAGGTAGTACTCTGACTTACATACATGTACTCTGGCAAGCATGCACCTATATTCACATATGTGAGTGCACATGCACTCGCGAGAGAGCACACACACACACACACACACACACACACACACACACACACGAATTAATCAATCAACCAGTAAAATAAAACCAGAGGCTCTAGCCCTGTGTTCTAGCTCAATGACAAAGTGCTTACTTAGTATGCATAAGGAACTTGCTCAATCCCAGTACTGGAAAATCATATTAATTAATTAATTAGTTAATTAGTTAATTAATGTAAAATGTGAAATCACCTCATGTTGTGAACAGCCTTCACCTTTGGTGTGCACAGATGAGAAAGGGCATGCATGCAGAGAATGGGGGGTAACATAATGGGGACATTTTAAGCACAGAAGTTTAGGACCAAATTGTGAATGAAGAAACAGAACCAAAGTGGCATGAGGACCCAGGTTATCAGGGATCTGAAGGGAAGGCCCCAGAGAGATGTACAAAGGTGCTTGGGGGAGGGAAGGTGGGAGTATGTAAGCTGCATTCTTAAGAATTTTTACCTATAAAAAGTGTCTACTCAGGGACAGCATATATATATGAAATCCCACATAAATTTTCAACTCAATTCAGATATTGAGTATAGCTGATAATATATTTGGTTTGCATATCAATTTAGAAATGCAAGTAGATTGTATTTGTGAAAAGAATGTCAAGATGCTAGAAACACTGTATAAAAGATGGTTTGAATGGGAAGAGAAATTGAAAGAAAAAACCCACATGGACATCTTTAAACAAACTACTAAATGATGACCACATTTTCTGAGCCTCATAACAGACACATGTTTTTATATGTTAGACCACAATAAGTTTGCCCACTCTAAAGAATCAATGATGTGAGGCATTATATAAAAAGGATTACTCCAACTATACCAAAACAGAAGCTAGATTGGAGAAGAGATAAAATTTGAATGGTTCAGGGATGCCAGTCACCAATGCTAAACCAAGCACATTAGCATACTATACTATGCATGCTGGGAAAGGAAGTGCCAGCTGCTATTGGTGCACACAGCAACTAGATTTAATCCAACCAAAAGGTGACATAAATTCTCTTCATGGAAGCATAGGAAGGAGAAAAGGTAGTGAACAGATGTTCAGTGAGGGCTCTGCAAGTGTGTCATCCACCTGTGAAGTGGTCCTGTTGGAGAAAAATAAGATAGATGGCATATTCTCTACTGAGGTGTATGCAAAAACCTGGAATGCAGAGGGAACATAGAAAATACAATTGTAGAACAGCAGCATAGAGAGCTGAGGATAAAAGCTCTTATACCCAGCACATATATCACCACGAAGGTTCTGCTTTAGGAACTAAACATGTTCAATCTTCTCTTAATTGAGGATTTCCTCTCTGTCTTCCTGACACCCCAGCTGGAAGATGATTGCCTTATGCCCTTTCTCTTTGCTATATCAAATGCAATCCTTATAAATCATTATTAAGTATTTAATAATAAGTCCATGGATTTGGGGATGGAAAAAATTGTATCACATCTTTCATGGGCATCTGACTGAAATTTAGGCTCCCTTTGATTACAAATACGGACAGCAAATGAGTTAAGCAAGGAGCATTTAGCAACGTTGTTATCAGGAAATGTAGACATTTCTCTAATCTGTTATTGTTGTGGGTATTTTGAAATAAAAATTACTACATTCTTAGATACTGTGTTTTGTTTGTTTGTTTGTTTTGTTTCATTTTGTTTTGGTTTTATGTATACGTGTGTGTGTGTGTGTGTGTGTGTGTGTGTGTGTGTGTTGTGCAGGTTTGTATCCATATGGGTGCTCATGTTAGGAAGGGGCATTAAGGCAGTGTGAGGGGTAGATATGAGGGGTGGGAGATCTCTCTATGCCCATGCCACCAGCAAGGGGAGGGGCTGCTTCTTCTGCACCTATGTCACTAGGGCCACTTCTATTATGCAGCCCTGAAGAGATGTAGGTCTCCCTATCCTGGGTGCAGCAGCCATTGAAGGGAGGAACCATCTACCCATGGGCCTGGCTGTCCCATGCTGCCCAGGCCAGGGACAGCTTCTTAACCTTTTTAGTTTTCAGTATCTTAGTCTAAAAGATAAAGATGGTACCTACTTCATATTATCATGGGAGCAATTAAATAAGAAAAATGCATATAACATTATTATCTCAGAATCTAGGTCATTAAAGCTTTCAGTGAATATTAACTATTACTTATTATAACAATGGAGAGAAAAATAAAAATATGTGTAAATTGGTTTTGGGTTTCAAAATATGTTAAGGAGGAAAAACTTTAAATTCTTCTAAGTTCCTTTATGTATGTTTTATGGAAATGAACTATCTCTAAGGGGAGGGTTTATATACCTTGGTGGTAGAACACTTCTCTAGTACATGCAAAGACCTGCATTTGGTTTTTAACATTGGTAGAAATGAATATGAGACAGTCTTAAATTTGGAAACTATTCTTAAATTGAGGTACCTGGTCACTTGTGAGTTCATCAAAATATTTGACATTTTTCCAAAGAAAAGAAGATGAAATAATAACTTGGCCTTTCTTACAAAAATATACCCAGGGACTCTATATCCTTGCCAGTTGTCTGTTATGTAGTTTATTGAGACTTCCCAGCACTGTCTGGAATTTCTAAGGCTTAGGTGGATAAAAATAATTCACTCGAACTGCCTCCAAATATGTTTTTATTTCAGCCTGAAGTAGAAGATGAATGTGCTAGGAATTAAATGGAATCAGCAGGCAGAAAGCTGATGTCATTATGGGTAGCAGCCCTTGCTGACAGAAACTTAGTACCTACCATGAGGGGGGCATGTTTACTGCAATACCACAGAGGGCAGCAAAGAGGGGTTTGTTACTATTCAGTCTAAACTCCACCTCCACAGTTACCCGGCAACAGCCAGATATGCTCCTTCCCACAGTTACCTGGCAACCACCAGGTAGGCCTGGCCCACTGTAAAAGGGGCTGCTTGCCCCCTCCTCTCTGTCTCTCTCTTAATCTCTCTTACCCTCTCTCTCTCTTACCCTCTTGCCTCTCTGTCCCCTTCCCCCCTTCCTCTCTCTCCACGTGGACATGGCCAGCCTCTACTTCTCTTCTTTCTTATCCTTCCACCTCCTTCTCCTCACCTTTGCCCTATCCCCTGAATAAACCTCCTCTCCCTCGGAACCGTGTGGTCTGGAGTGGTCTGTTCTGAGCTGCGGTCGGACTTCTTAGAACAACTAAAATTGGTGCATTGGCTGGGAATCAAACCCAGGTCACCCACGTGGGAGGCAAGAATTCTACCATTGAACCACAGGGTGGATACAAACTCCTGATTTAAAACAACAACAACAAAATGAAAGCAAAACAAAACAAAACAAAACAAAACAAAACAAAAAAAAGCCCAAGGTTCTGACGTTCCAATGTGAACCCTCTTCCAGAGACCTCAGGTTCAATTCCCAACACCTACACGGCAGCTCCAACTGTCTACAGGTCCAATTCCAGGGCATCTGGCACCTTCACAAATATACATTCAGGCAAAACACCAGCACACATCAAGGACCCTTGAGAAGCAAAAAAAAAAAAAATCTGCTTTTAAAGGGACTGGTCCTCTGCCTGCTGTCTGACACCCATGCAGAATACGGAGAGCGTGCTCTGTGTTCCCCTAGTTTCTTGACCAAGAGACCAAAATACAATGATTCTCTGCTTAACTTTTTTTTTTTTTTTAGAAAAAGGCAATTCATTACTTTTAACAATAGGTTCAATATTTTACTTCAAGGATTGAGCTCTAGGTTATCACATTAAAATGTATTGTTTTAGAAATCTGAGATTTTGACTTTAGATCTTGAAAATGAATTCTACTTGAATCATGATCCCCTAGGAAGTACATTCTTCTTCTTTTTTGTCCTTCTCACTGAATTATGGGAAAATGTAAACTGCATCAAAAATCATACAGGGATAAATGTGAATTAAATTCACTTGACCAGTAATTTTCCCACTGAGTGAAACCGGATTTTCTAAGCTTAAGGCTATTACTCTGAAAAGGACCTTAAAAGATATGAAAATGCTTCTGAGTGAAACCACCAATGGCCCTCCAGGTGGAGATGACCCTAAACCTAAACGTTCTACCATTTAGATTACTCTATTCAAAAAGACAAATCCTCTGGTTTCACTTGTATTATTTTTTAACTCAGAGGACTGTAGGAGGAAAGGGTTTTCACTGTTGTGGGTTTTGTGACGATCAAGATTGTCAGTAGGCAATGTGTTTCAGTTGTAGCACACAGGACAAATAAATGAACATTTTGCTGATACAGTTTTCCTTTTATGACAGTGAGATATTTCCAGGGAATAAGTCCATTTGCTGCCCTTTTGTATAAAATTGTAGCATTATAACTTGTTAGACCAGACTGTCTGTAAACACTGAAGTGTTTGGAGAAGCAGGAAGCACTATCGATTTGCGTGGAGGAGTGAAACAACCAGGAACTGTTTCAGGTTCCCTTCTGCAGGATTCAGAGTCCCAGGAGTCCCCACCTAAGTCTCGGTTTTGCAAATCTGTCTCTGGTTTTTCTCTTGGGGTGATGGTGATGAAACGCTGACCTACACAGGCATTGACTCATCCAGTTTGTGATCCTACGGGGCTCGTTCGTTTGTTTGTTTGTTTGTTTGTATGTCTTTCGGAGAAACTTTGATGACAAAATACTATTTCACTTAGTGGATGTGTTTATTCACATTCCCTTGTCTGGATATTTCAATCCTCTCTCCCTCCCTTCCTTCCCACCCCCTCCTCCTTTGTTTTGCTTTCTACCTAGAATGAGCAGTATTTGTTTTGCTCAGGTTTGCAGGGGAAGGATTTAAGAGATGTGGCAAAGATTAGGACTGAAAATTGCAGGGAAGGAAACAATATTCAGTTGGCTAATTTGGGGGCATGCTTCCAAGTGTTAGATTAAACACACAGAAAAGATCTACAAATAAAATCAGGAAAACTCTACCCATTATATCTGGAGACTGAGTATATTCCAAATACTTTTTAATCTAATGAAAGAAAACTAATAATTACAGTTTCTTTCTTCCAAGTAGACATTCTAAAAGCAAGCATATAAACACAATCTCTACTATGTTATCCACAGAACTACAATGAGAACACAAATTCAATGAATTCCACATTTTCTGAATGGTTCAGAAAGCTCAAACTTCAATGAGTAATCTTGTGAGCTCAAACAGTCTATGTAAACAAAGTTGGATAAGGACATTCTTGTTATCTATCACCACATGAGAATTTGTTCCAAATGAAGAGATTTTAAAATAAGAACCACATCATTCATCTGTACTATGAAAGATATCTGGATTGTTTCATGGTTTAACCAGAAATCTCTTAGAGGCAATCATGTGACAAGCAGCCTTGGCTGCAGACCCCAAGATGGCTTCATTTACACATCTGCAGCCTTGGTGACATTCATCTGAATGGCATTCTCTGGCAGCACTTGGCAGCTCCTCTGTGGTTTCTCTGCAAGGCAGTCTCTAGGTAGTTACACTAACAGAACAGAAACAATCTCCCAGAAGAAATCCCCCAAGGACTCTGAGAGAAGCAGCAAGGCTTCTTAGCGAGTGTCAGGATTCTAGAACCTCACTTCTACAACATTCTGTGGCCAACCAGAAGTAAGACAGATCCTAATTTACAGAGAGATGAATTCATGTCCGTCTCATATAGAGAGGCCCTCCCAATGGTAGTTACCACACTGTCTTACTTCTCTATATAATAGAAATGAAGAACAACCAAAAAAAAGAGAAGTCTGATCTATGAGTAAGAGAAAATGCCACTAGATCGCAACAGACCCCGATGATGGTGATGACTTCATAAGTCATGACTTCAAATCATCTATGTTAAGTCTTTTAAATCATGATAAAATAAAGAATGACTAAAAGAGCGAGAGAGAGAGAGAGAGAGAGAGAGAGAAAGAGAGAGAGAGAGAGAGGAAACTCCAAAGAAGACTCAAGCGAAGTAGCTGAAATTAGTAATATATATAAAATAAAAACATGGATAGGATTAAGAGAATTAAACCAAAATAGAAAGTTAGGAACTGATGGCTATCTAAAACTAAATATAAAAAGAAAAGGTTTGAAAAAACATATAACAGGCCAACCCAGCAGCTAAAAGTGCTTGCTGCATGCCTTACTAGATGAGTTCATCCCTGGGCTCCACATGAGAAAAGAGAGAAACAACTGTGGCAGGTTGTCCTGTGACTTCCATATGCATGTTGTGACATATGTACATGCATGTATATAATTACAAGACTTTTTAATGAGTCAGTGTACATTATAGCATAAAGGGGGAGGGGCTCCTGAGTTCCCTGCTTCAGTATTAAGGAACTATGGACCATTGATAGTATCTGGCTGGGGAGGGAGACTCTGCTTTTTTCTAAGGGTTTGACTACTGGTTGGTGGACTTGGCTCCAGTGGAAGGCCCTGCATACACGAGTATGTGGGAGGCACAAGTTGGACTCTGCCTTTTTTTTTTTTTAAGCGCATGAAGTTGGGGGTTTGTGTGAGATGCTAGAGAGATGAGGATGGATCTAGAAGGAGCTAGAGAAGTGGACGGTGGAGATGATGGAAACACATTGAAGTTTTCAAAGATCTAGTCACACATAATCAGATCTCTTTGTTTGGTTAGTTGATTATTTTGGTTTGGTTTGGTTTGGTTTGGTTTTCAAGATGGGGTTTCTCTGGGTAACTGTCCTGGAACTCACTCTGTAGATCAGTTTGGCCTTGAACTCAGAGATCAGCCTGCTTCTGCCTCCCTAGTGCTGGGATTAAATGTTGTGCTGGCTCCACATAACTAGAGCTTAAGAAGGTGAGAAGGAAACAGATTTTAAAAAAAAGAAAAGAAAAGACAAAACGCTTAGAGTAATCACAAATCAAATTTTTTAAAATCTGGAAGTTCTAAATTCACAAATTTAAACATTTTATAAAATATGAAAAGAATAAATGTAAAGAAAACTATAATAGAGTATATTTAACTGATTTGTATAAAGTAATCTCAAGTGTAACCAGGAAACACCCATTATATATGAAGAGTAAGAACATATATATTGTCAAAATTCACATGAACTAAGATGTAAGACTTTAAAGCATTAAAAGAAAAAGCCTGCCTTTCTAGACCGTTGTGTGCACAGTGAAGATATCTCTCCATATTGAAGCTGAAGAGAGTCTCTTGCAAATGACCAAAAACTTAGCAAAGTCATTGCCAGCAGATTTGTGTTTAAAAAGAAAAAGAGAAACAGAAGAAGGAAGGGAATGGAGAGAGAGTCAAACCACCTTAAAGGAAGTTCTTCTGCCAGAAAGAAAACAGGAACTTACATTTGCATCCATAACCAAAGAAATGAGGGTAAGATGAATGTGTGGTTTGAGATCAATGCTAAACCACTGAGCTGCAAGCACAGAAATGAAATTAATTTATGCAAACCTGTTAACTCTTGAAATGCAAATTAAGAATAAGAACGCTCTTCTTTGCCATTAAAATCTTTTTTAACCCCTCAAAGTCTTTTTAAAGTTTATTTTTTATTTAATGTGTAAGTACTCTGCTGCACGTACACCTACATGCCAGAAGAGGGCACTAGATCCCTTTATAGATGGTTGTGAGCCACCATGTGAGTGCTGGGAATTGAACTCAGGACCTCTGGAAGAACAGTCAGTGTTCTTAACTGCTGAGCCATCTCTCCGGCCTAGTTCTTTGCCATTTTTAAATAAAATTATTTTTCTTTTCCCAAATAACAATAGTGGGAACAAACAACAACAACAACAACCATACACACACACACACACACACACACACACACACACACACACACTCCTACCCACTTTCTCAACTGCTTGCCTCTGAGTAACACAAAATGATAAATGCATGCATGTTTTCCCTTGAATAAAGTTTAGCTCACCGCACTGATGGCTTGAAAGGTCCTTAAGCCAAGTCCTTTCCTCCTTGGATATAATTAGCTTGTAATGTTTTTAAATTTTAACAAGAGGTGATAAACTTTCAAACTGCCATAAGGCACATGAAAACCAGAAAGGGGGGCGAGGGGAGGCTGTGCCAAAGCCAACAGTGCCATTTATCTAAAAGAAAGCAGAATGTCAGCCGTATTTATAAACATTGTTGTTATGAAGACCGAATCCAGGATCTTGTGAGGTCCAGACAGGTGCTCACAAGGGCCACTAAACTACTTCTTCAGCTGATGATTTTCTTTTGAGAAAAAAAGTTATCATTTAGTTCAGGCTAACCCATGTAGATGAGACTGACCTTGAATTTTCAATCCTCTTGCTTCTCCTGTCTGAGTCTGAGATTATAGGCATGGGCCAGGATGCCCGGATGGCTATCGTTTTTAGATAGGATTCCCATGCTTTATAATGACTCAAGGGTTTGTACAGTTTAACTCACTTTCGTCTCTACTTTGCCATCTCAGAATATCTAACTGAGGAGGGGAAAGAATATTACAACTCCTTAGCGAATTTCAGCTTAGAAAGTCTTGGCTACTAATTCATGATCCTGCTTCCTTTACCACACTTCTGAATCCTTCAAACCCTTTCAATAAACAGAAGCCTTCAGGTCTTCCCTGAAATCAGTTCCTTGGAAAAGATTTATTCTTTTATTGAATTCTTTATGCAATATACTTTGATTATGTTTTCTCCTCCCCCAATTCCTCCAAGATCCTACCCACCCAATGTTATGTTCTTTTTCTCTTTCTCTTTAAAATACACACACACACACACACACACACACACACACACACACACACACACACAAAGCCAAAATAAAGCAAAATGATACAAAAAGTCCACAGAAATACCATTATGTTTGTTTTGTATTGGCCAACTACTTCTAAGTATAAGAAATGCCCTAAAGTGTAGTTGATATACTCAGAGATGTGCCATTGAGAAAGTTGATTTTTGTTGTTGTTGTTGTTAGTGGGTATCAGCTACAAACAGCTTCTTGGCTAGTGCTAGGAGCCCATGTCCACTTACTCTCAGTGCTGGGACCCTGTCTGGCTTGAACCTATGCAGATTTTGTGCTTGTTGCCACAATCTTTGTAGGTTAACATGTGAATCAGTCCTATTGTCTGGAAGATAGTGTCTCCTTGGAGCCATCCATCACCTCTATCCTTTACAATCTTTCTGCCTTCACTTTCACATACCCTGAGCATTTAGGGAAGAGTTTGATGAAGGCATACCTTTTAGGACTGAGTGCTCCAAAGTCTCTCACTCTCTGCATATAGTTCGACTGTTAATTCTCCAATACCACTAGAAGAGTCTCTGATATGAGTTGAGCAGGGCTCAGATAAATGGGTATTGAGTGTTTGGTTTCCAGTTGATGAATTATTTGGGAAGAGTTTGGAGGTATAGCATTATTGGAGGAGGTATATGGGGGTGTGTGTTGAGGTTTCAAAAACCCAAGCCAGGCCCAGAGTGTCTCTGTCTCTCTCTGTCTCTGTCTCCGTCTCCGTCTCCGTCTCCCTCTCCCCTCTCCCCTCTCCCCTC
>JANHMN010000022.1:42022394-42054623 GCA_030674055.1 Rhabdomys pumilio
TGCCAGCCCATGTCTAATGGTTGTCACTAGTAAGCTGCATGTGACTAATGTTAACTGCGTATTTTAATCGGTGAATGTATGAACCTAAATATAATATTTAGGTTATAATATGTTATAAACGCTCATGTGATCTCACGGCACATATACTGAAGCCTTCAGTTATTGGCATCACGAAATAAACCCAAGTGAACCATTTAGGCTTACTCTGTCCTTTGTACCTGCAATTGTAATTAACAGATTCTTGGCCCTTTTTGCAATGCTGTCATCTGTCAGGATTCACTGACCCCTCATTCCAGTGTTCGTTTGTCATAGCAACATTGCTGGCTCCTGTTAATATACACGTGTCTGTCCTCTGACCCCCAGCTGCTCTCCAAACCACTGGAGGGGTTTTCCTTTCTACCAAAATCTAGAAAGAAAGAGGGGAAGCGAAGAAAGAAACAAAAAGCTAACAAAACTTTGAGACTTCAGTTCAGAAAAAGGGAGTCCATAAATTCAAACGGACCGAGAGCAACCCCATGTTTGCAAGAGGGGCAATCTGTCTGGGAGGAGCTAGGGATCTGTAGTTAACGACATAAAGTCCCTGTCTTACCACATAAATGCATCTTAGTCTTTTTGTGAATTGTTGATAATCATGATTTCTCTTTAGTGAAAAGGGAAGGGATGTATTTCGCTGACAGAGCTCTCATAACTCTTACAGAGAAATCCGAAACACCAGAAGCCTAACTTACATAGACCCTGACGCCTTAACAGAGCTCCCCTTGCTCAAGTTTCTGTAAGTACTGACTCCTTCTTTATTATGGGGTGTGTGTATGAATGTGTGTGCTTTAGACTTGTGATGTCATTGTCTATCAAGAATCTCTCTAAGATGATATTGGTTTTTGTCATCATTTGAATTGTGTATGGCACAATCAGGTCACCTCTTGTGACTTCTCATCTTTCCCCATTGGGCAAAGTACCATATGAAATGACTCATATGCTTAAAGCCTATTCCAAAACATTAGCACATAGTTCTGGGACCAGAGACCTTCTCCAAGAAACATGAGGAGGAAAATAGTAATAGATAGATAGATAGATAGATAGATAGATAGATAGATAGATAGATGATAGATAGATGATAGATAGATAGATAGATAGATAGATAGATAGATAGATAGATGATAGATAGATAGATAGATAGATAGATAGATAGATAGATAGATGATAGATAGGCATACAGACAGATATAGTCTTTAAATATGAACAAAACAAAATCCTGAGAACCAATTGGTCAATTTTGTTTGGAAATAATACATATATTTACATTATTTATGTTTATATTGTTTATATTATGTTTATTTGTGTTTATATAGTCTATCTTTATTTATGTTTGTGTTTATATTTATATTATTTATTTTTATTTTTATTTGTTGACAAAAGAGTATTAGAAATTTCAAAAAGCAAAGCCTCAAAGCGGAAAGGACACACTCCATGTGGCTTTAGTAATGACTTATGAGCTGGCCATCAACTCCGTTAGAGCAGAGGACATTTTGGTTCTGTTCCATCCTAACACACAATTGGTACTACAGAAAAAATACTTCCAGTGGCTGTACATATCTGACCCAAGGCCCTCTTGGACACAAGCTGCAAGAATCTGCTCTCCTGCACAAATGCAATTTTAAAATTTAGAAGACAAAAAAAAAAAAAACAGTATAATGAAGATAAAAACCAACCTTAATCCCTGTGCCTAGAAATAATCACAATTACCATTTAGTGTACTTCCTTTCTGGCTTTTAAAATAAAAATATATTCCACATATAGTCTGTGAGGCAAATCTTTAAGGATGAATACATGTTACTCGGGAAGTACAGGGACAGTGGTAGAAGGGGCAGGCAGAGGGACAGGGTACCATGACAGAGACAGAAGCATGGAACCACATGGCTCATTAGGGAAAACTGTAAGAGCCCACTGTTGAAAGGGTGGGAGTGGGAGACGCCAAGAGTAATGGCATCTGTGATTGAAAGGTATCTTGTGGGACAAGGCAGTCAACCCTTTTACGGACTTTCTTTCAACTCAGCAGATGGTCAGTCGGGTAATTAGAGGAGACATCAAAGAAGAAATGGACTCATTTAGTGGTTTTGGGAGAGAAGTAAGGTGACGATACAAGTCTCACTAACTGTACATTTCCGGCCTCCAGTTTGCTCTTTGGCTTTTTTTTTAACCCCTACTCTTTCTCACAAACCCCCAGCCACAACTAAATTATTGTCATGTCTCATATACACCCCCAGGATGTTGCTTCTGTCGCTTCTGAATAACCCATTTACTTATTTTGAGTTCTCTGGCTCCTGCTGCCTTTTCAATCCAACCACTTCCTCTTTAGAAGGACTCTAAGACTGAATTTGTTTTTGAACATGTGTCAGTGAAATATGAGGGGGCTTTGTGCTAAAAGAGCTGGGTAGGGTCTAAATCTGTCCCCCTTCAAGATAAACCTTTCAAACTTGTTCTATTCCCACTAGCTATGCTCTTGTAGCTGAAAAAAAAAAAACATATTACCTGAATTAAATCCTGGAGACATTAGGAGCATCTCAACTTTTGTGTTCATGTTATATTTTGAACATTTTTGTGTCTTGACATATTTTTCCCTTGATGGCATAAATTTTGAAAGGAGAAGTTATTGTCTTTCAAATTTTCCTTCCTTTCTGGACATGTTCTTTAAATGACCACTGCTGTATACTAATGAGTCACTACCGCAAACAAGAGATTCTTAGCAAAATAATGATGCAATATAAAGCAGATTTCGATAGGGATGTGGACAGGACATGGTCTCTCTACGTAGTCCCAGCTGATAGCCCTAGCTGTCCTAGAACTCACCATGTAAACCAGACAAACCTCAAACCAAGGTTTCTAACTCCAGTACCAGGGGATCCTATTCCCTCATCTGACCTCCATGCCACAATGTAGAGTTTAAAACTGGAAAGCTGACTTTGAGTTAGATAGTCATGTGTTCTTCCTCCACTGGCCTTTTACAGCCCATCCCCAGACTCGCACATACAATTTTTTCCAAATTAAAACAGGAAAATCTTTCTCTTTTCTCTTCCTCCTGCCTCCTCCTCCTTCCCTTGTCACTTCCTCTCCTGTTTCTAGGACTCTCGCTTTGTTCATATGATTCAGAGAGAATTCTGGGCAGCACATAGGCACCACTAGCATCGATTGGATTAAGCTATTATGCTTTGAAGGAACAGCATTCCATTCTAGTGTTAGCACTTGCCACAGTCACGCCATATTGGGTGGAGGGCTTGGAACTCGTGCCTGCAGCCATTCCAGTATACTTCCTAGGTCTTGATTTTCTGACCTGAAACTTCCATTTCTTCTTTTTCAATGTAGTGGCATTTTCAATACTGGACTTAGAATATTCCCTGACTTGACCAAAATTTATTCCACGGATGTATTCTTTATACTGTAAGTATGCTCAGTATTTGGTATATTTTCTTTACCCTCTGACAAGAATTGGGGTACAGTTCATGGGAACTAGCAGAAGCCAGGAAAAGCAAACGATTCCAAGAGAGAGCAGTGGGCAGGGTAATTGTGCTGAAGGATGGAGTGAGGGATGAGTGAAGGGTGGGGACAGTTTACTAACTGTGGGTCACTGGTCATTCTGACAAAAACAGTTCTCGTAGGACGATGGGAATAGAAAGCTAGGTTAAAATGGGTTTGTGCTGGCTAGTTGTATGGCAACTTGACAAAAGCTAAAGTCATCTGAGAGAAGGGAACCTCAATTTAAAAAAAAAAAAATCCCTCCATAAAATCAGGTTTTAGGCAGGCCTATAAAGGCATTTTCTTAATTAATGATTGGTAGAGAGGGCCCAGTCCATTGTGGGTAGGGCCATCCCTGGGTTGGTGGTCCTGAGTTCTATAAGAAAGCAGACTGAGCAAACCGTGAGGAGCAAGTCAGTAAGCAGCCCCCTCCATGGACTCAGCTCAGTTCCTGCATCCAGGTCCTTGTTCCAACTGAGTTCCCGTCCCGACTTCTTCTGACGATGAAGTGTAAGCTGAATAAACTCTTTTCTCCCCAAACTTCTTTGGTCATGGAGTTTCATGACAGCAATATTAACCCTAACTGCCGGGCAGTGGTGGCGCACGCCTTTAATCCCAGCACTTGGGAGGCAGAGGCAGGCGGATTTCTGAGTTCGAGGCCAGCCTGGTCTACAAGAGTGAGTTCCAGGACAGCCAGGGCTACACAGAGAAACCCTGTCTCGAAAAAAATATATATATATTAACCCTAACTAAGATAGAGTTCAAGAAAGAATTGGGGGAGAGGGATTCGAGAGACAGAAGAAAGCCAATTATTTTGAGTTCTTCTAACTTCATCTCTGTTGTCAAAAGACAACAGAGGGTAGGGGCTGGAGAGATGGCTCAGAGGATAAGAGCACTTGCTGCTCTTGAGGAGGACCCAAGTTCGGCTCTTAGCGTGTACATGGCGGCTCACAATGGTTTCTAACTCCAGTTCCAGGGGATCCTGTTCCCTCATCTGACTTCCATGGGCACAAGGCACTGGGGAGAAAGAGATGGTTTATTTGGCTACAGTTCCAAGTTACAGACCATCATTTCAGAGTAGTGAAAGCAGTGGGTCACATCACAGCCACAGTCAAGAGCCAATAGACACATCCTTGGTTTCTTACAACTCAGTAAGTTTCCTCTACTCTTACGTGACTTAGAATTCAGGCCCTGAAATGGCGCCACCCATATTCAGGGAGGGTCTCCCCATATCAATCAGGACAATTCCTAGCCTATTTTAGTTCATGTTTTACATTACATGTTTAATTTATTTAGTGTACATGTGTGGAGGTCAGAAGACAACACTCAAGGGTAGATTCTCAGAGTTGAACTTGGATTGTCAGGTCTGACAGCAAATGCCTTTACCCACAGAACTGACTCGGAGGCTTTGCCACCTGCATTTAATTTTTAAATGATTAAATGATTTCTGAGGGGAATGACTGAATGGAGAGGGGACTGCTGATAACAAGAATAGCTTATTTTTCATATTTTCAAATTTCATTTTATTTTTTGTATTTTCACTCTTCCTGTACCACTCAACCGTTAACCTTGCCAGGCATAAAGGGAAGTTACTGGTTTCCTTTTCAACAAACAGTGAAGCCAAGAACCAGAAAATGAGTGTGTGATCCGAGCCCCACAGAGAGTCAAGGGCCATGCTTTAGATCGATTCTAAGGCTTCTTTCCAAAAGCATCAATCAAACCAGTTGTCTTACCTAATCATACAAATAAAAAAAAGTATGGAAACAGAAGAATTAGAAAGGTTGAATTCATGCAGCATAATCAGCAAAGTGTAGAATAATTAGCTGCAAGTTTTCTGGTTTTTTTTTTTTTTCCAAGACAGGGTTTCTCTGGGTAGCCCTGGAAGTCCTGGAGCTCTCTGTATAGACCAGACTGGTCTCAAACTCAGAGACCTATCTGCCTCTGCCTCCCTAGTGCTTGGATCAAAGGTACCACCACTATCTAGCATGCTGCAAACTCTTATTATTTTTTCCTGGGGGCAGGAGGGGGGGACATGACCATGTCTCTTTGCTACAGATAAACTCGGGTTAAACACAAGAAGCAGTCCTCTGGGAGCACCTGGCTGGCAGTGTTTTGCAAATAGAGGACATTCTAACGATACTCATGAAATGAAATCCATCGATCCCTTCCCCCTGATCCTTCTGTTGACATAGAAAATTCTCGTTGCTATGGACAGAGTGTTACAGATTCAGAAGTCTCTCAGCTCCATCTGCTTCGAGATAAGGAGTGAGGCAGAGACCTCAGATCACCGTGGAACTTGCTTGCTTGACGCATGCTCCACTCTGAATGTGTATCCATCTAGAACAGCTCTCACCACCTCCTGTGACCACCAGTGATCAGAATTGGGTCAAAGGAGCAGCTAAAACTGAGATGTGTTGTGGCTGGTTCCTTGAAGCCCAACAAGAACCCATTTCCAGCATCCTTTTCTCAAAAGTTTTCATCGTTTTCTCTTGCAGCGAAATCACAGACAACCCTTACATGACTTCAGTCCCTGAAAACGCATTCCAGGGACTGTGCAACGAAACCTTGACCCTGTGAGTATCCAGTTTTACTCTCAACAGCACCTGATTTTTTTGGGGGGGTGGGGGTTTGAGACAGGGTTTCTCTGTGTAGTACTGGCTGTCCTGGAACTCACTCTGTAGACCAGACTGGCCTAGAATTCAAAAATCCATCTGCCTCTGCCTCCCAAGTGCTAGGATTAAAGGCGTGCACCACCACTGCCTGGCAGTACCTGAATTTTATCTGAGGCTACTGTTATGGTTTTTGCTCCCTCCCTAAAAATGTGTCTGCGTTTGGAAGCAGTGGGAGGGGGGAATGGCATAGGGGGTTTCCAGAGGGGAAACCCAGAAAGGGGATAAGTAACATTTGAAATGTAAATAAAGAAAATATCCAATAAAAGAAAAGAAAAAAAAAAGACAAAACAAAATATGCACCACCAGCAACAAAACCAACAGATTACTTCTCAGTTTCTTACAATTAGCTAGAATAAACTCAAATTTTAGAATTCTCCATCAACATCTTAAGCATTCATCATTATTAGCTATAGTGTCTCGGTTTCCCTAGCAACTTGTACTGAAGTACGAGCATCATTATTCCTAGATATTAAAAAAGCAGAATGGAAAAGGATGTGAGAGACTCAGGATCACCCAGCTATTAAGTGACAGGACCAGTTCTCGTTGCAAACTTGGAGAATCCTCTGTCGAGTGCACATGTCGTAGATTACATTATTATTGAAATTCTCCCACATCTGTCCCAAGGAATTTCTTAGGAGGCAGGACCTGTTGCTCTGCTCATGGCTGTTGTCTCTTTATGCCAATAACCACCAATAACCACATATCTTAGTGTTCCAAAGACTGGGGTCCCTTCTCCTGCAGAGGTGCGTGGTTTTGGTAGGTGAGAAGAATTATATTTGAGTCAAGGATCCTGAGTTTAGACTAAGTTCTTGGCAAGTCACTCCCATGATTCAGTAACTTCACCAGGAATCATGGGTGCTAACCTTTCAGGCTGGCCCCTGGGAATCTAGGTAGAAAAATTAATTAGCTGCAGAAGCATTGCCTGTTAAAATGTTCAAAAACGTATCACCAAAAGGCATGATCTATCTGCCTTCTTAGATTCTTCAATGAGGCTCAATTCCTATCACCATTAAGCATTTGGCTTATGATAAACTCTGAAGATAAGTAGAATTTTTTAAAAGAAAGTAAAATAACATTTTAAGTTCAAAAAAATAATAATCTATGCATTCAGATGAATGTCTTCTCAAGTGGTCATCTTTAAAAACTTCTGCCATGCCTCCAGTGTTGACACGAGCTTAACTGACACCTGAAGCACTCTTCCCTTTAATATACCCTCATTGGAAAAAAAAAAAAAAGTCCTGAGGGCTAGAGAGATGGCTCGGCAGTTAACAGTGCTTACTGATCTTGCAGAAGACATGAGCTTGGTTCCCAGTAACCACATCGGGCAGCTCGAAACTGCCTGCAACTCAGCTCCATGAGATTTAATGCCTTCTTCTGACCTCTATGGATATCTGCATTCATATGTGTACATACACACACACAGACACACACACACAGACACACGCACACACACACTAATCATAATAATATAACTTTTTAGAAATCTTTTGCAAATCTTTATTCTTCTAAGTCTGCATTTGAGGAAAAGCTGACTTACTGACACCCAAGACTAGAGAATGAAGCTTCAAACCAGAAAACATCTTATGTCCCAAACAAGGCATACGCTACAGTTTTCTTGAGGAATGCATATGAATGACATGAGAAATGTTATGCACATTTTTGATACTAAAGCGATGAAAGCCAACTATTGAAACAGAAAAAAAAAATGAACAACACATATCTCACAGGCAATCTGCTTTATTTACTATTTATTTAGTTCTGGGGCTTCAGTGAGCCAGGGCCTTACATATGCTAAGCAAGTACTCTACCACTGAACTACATGGCCACTGGTTTTTTTCCTCTCTCTCTCCTCTTGATTTTAGGAAACTGTACAACAATGGATTTACTTCAATCCAAGGACATGCTTTCAACGGAACAAAGCTGGATGCTGTGTAAGTTTAGAGTAACCATGGTAACTGTCACCATTCCCCGCATCTTACTCCCAGGGCTGTCCAGAGGGGCTGAATTCTGTTGAGATCTATTTTAAGTATCTCAAACCTTGGAAGTAACGCTAAAGGAGCTTGACAAGCACCATCTGACATGGATGCTTAATGTTGGCCCCAGTTCTGCACCCCAAAACTCTCATTCTCAGTGAAATGGAGATGTATACCATCACCATCAGTTATCTTATAGGGGTGTGTGTGTGCACGCGTGCGTGCGTGTGTGTGTGTGTGTGTGTGTGTGTGTGTGTGCGCGTGTGTGTGTGTGTGTGTGTGTGTGTATGTGTGTGTATGTGTGTGTGTGTATGTGTGTGTATGTGTGTGTATGTGTGTGTATATGTGTGTGTATGTGTGTGTATGTGTGTGTATATGTGTGTGTGTATGTGTGTATGTGTGTGTGTGTAAATGTTCATCTTCTAGTACATGAAGTGAAAGAGTATCTTTGCACCCAAAGGTGCTTTCAAAAAGTGATGCAATCTGTTTTGACATGTTTTTTTTTTTCTTTTCTAAAGATAAATGATACCCGAATGGCCAAACCAACAAAACAAAACAAAAAACAGACTTACATTTTATTTATCTTACAATACTTTTTTTTGAAATAATGTCTTGCTATGTAACCTTGGCTGTCACGGAACTAGTTATATAGACAAGGCTGGCCTTGAACTTAAAGAGATCTGCTTGCCTCTGTCTCCCCAATGATACAATTAAGGCTATGCATCACTTGACATTGCATCCCTCTCTTCCTTAAAACATTCCTTACATAATTGCTGACTGTGAAACCTGAAAGGCCTTATGAGTCTGAATGTATTGTGTACCACTTTGCTTCTCAAACACTATTAGGCATGCAAGCCATCAAGGGGTCTTGTGCAATACAGATGCTGATCTGTCTGCTTGAGCTGGGCTGTGGGAGTCTGTATTTCTAACACACCCTTTCATGACGCTGAGGCTGTAGCCCATGGACTGACTTTTAAAGTAGCTATGCAACTAAACACAGAGGGTCCAGGAAGAAAAGAACACATGTGGAGATTAATTGCTTTGGACTGATATTCTACTTATCATTATTAAGTACTGGCTTCTGGAATGGTTCCATTTTAAAATGAGTACTGGGTTCCTTCTAGTTAGGCAAGTTTCTCTACACTCTATAGAGAAGTGGAATCTAGCTCTTGTCCAGGCTTTTGGGCTTCCTTCTGGTCTCTATGAGAGGAAGGGTTAGAGTATCGTTCACTTGGGTATTTGGTAAAACAAGGGTTGTTATGGCTTGATTTTATTCGTTTCTTTAATATAATTACAGGAGAAGCTCTGAAAGGCACCACAGGATACAGGATACAGGATACAGGATACAGGATACAGGATACAGGATACAGGATACAGGATACAGGATATACAGGATACAGGATATACAGGATACAGGATATACGGGATACAGGATATACGGGATACAGGATACAGGATATACAGGATACAGGATATACAGGATACAGGATATACAGGATACAGGATATACAGGATACAGGATACATAAATTCTTGCACTTGAAATTTAGAGAACTGGAAAGCTCGATTGCACTAGTCTTACACAGTCCTTCATTTACTTCTCAGTGTAGCTGTCAAGGGCCTACAGTGCACAAGACACTATGCTAGCCACTGTCAAAGCAAAGAGAATCAAAAGCAATGTACTTCCTGCTCACGAGAAAAATTACATTCCTGTGGAGTCCATACAAACCCAGCTACACCAACAATCAAAGTATGTTAGGAAGAAATTTATCCAATTCAAAATGTGCTTCTGTTAGAAAACATACACGTGCAGAATATGCAAAGATGTTGGTTTCCTTCCTTGGAGAAATCAGCACGACTTTTCTCCATTCTGGTTGAAATAATTTGTTATTCAAAACAGCAATCATCTACCTCATGCACTACAATTATTAGATCTGACCTCAATTACACCCATTGTTTTATCGAGACTGAGTAATATTATCATGGCCAAGTTGGACGGATCCACACTGAGGACAAGCACTGAAGTCACAGCAAGCAGCAGCACCAGCAGTTTCCTCCTTGGTTAAAAGTTTGTGGGAAAAATCATAGCAAATGGGGGATAACTCCTAGCCCTGTGGTTTCGCAGAGAGCCAAGTCCATTGCCATCACTCAGATGACAGATCGCCTAATAGGAGTATCCTTGCTCAAAGAAAAGTTGAAACTGCTCTCAACCATAAGCTAGGGCACCTGTTCCTTCTCTGGACCTCTCCACTGGCTCTTTGTACAGTCTTCTAGAGCTGAGTTGCTTCACCCACGGTGTCTGAGTCTCTGAGATGGATTTTCTCTTGTTGAATTCTAGTTGTTTAGCTTCTAGCTAGAAGTAAACATTTGGACCAAAAAATAAATAAATTAATCCAACTTGGCTGTGCTAAGGACTTACCCAGGCAGTAATCGTTATGAGCATAGAAGTCAACACAAGTCATGTGCTAATTAGCATCACACATTAGCTGATTAGAAGCAATTCACCACAGCCTAGAGCCACTGGGAAAAGATGACGGCAGAGAAGATTACAGGATTAAGTAGACTGCTATTTCTCACGGGATAAGTATTTGAACAGCTTGCAGGATATGCTCCGAGGTTGGCTGTCCCCTCTGCCTCCTGCAATCTTGAGCGCTTTCTCACCTGTCACTGTTGATAAACAAGTGGCCCAGTTTCTGAAACCAACAGGACTGCTACAAAGCAGTCCAGCTTCACTTTAGATTAATGAAAGGACTGGGTGCTGGAGCCCTAGCATTTTCTGAATAAACAGGAGCCGTGTGGAAAACAAAAACAAACAAAAACATGGTTCTCCACAGACATAATCCCAGGTGAGTATCACACCATAACCAAGTGCCAACCCTAGTTTCCCCTAAAGGAATTACAAAGGAATGAGCTGAAATTCTATATTGGAACTAAAACAGATCCTTGACTCCCCCAGAGAACACAGTCCAAGAGGAACAGCAAATGTCCTCACCATGGTACACTACACCCCTCTCTTTGTTACTGATCTCTCCAATTGTTGAATAAAACCTGTCCAATCTGTGCATTATCCTATTGAAAATATATCCAGGGGCTGGAGAGATAGCTCAGTGGTTAAGAGCACCAACTGCTTTTGTAGAGGACCCAGGTTCAATTCCCAGCATCTACACAGCGGTTTGCAGCTGTCTGTAATGCCAGTTCCAAGTGATCTGAACCCCTCTTCTGACCTCTGTGGGCACTGGATGTGCATGGCACACAGACACACATGCAGGAAAAACATTCAAATGCATAAAATAAATAAGTCTCAAAAAAGAAATGTTTAAAAATCGAGTCCAAGAGGACTTGAACATCTCTCTCTCTCTCTCTCTCTCTCTCTCTCTCTCTCTCTCTCTCTCTCTCTCTCTCACACACACACACACACACACACACACACACACACACCCGTAATGCTGAGCCTGTCAGTTGAATGCTTTTCCCCAGCTCCTTGCTACTTTCATTTTTCCAACCCCATTCTTCTCCCCTAACTGTGAGATACATTGTTTTTTCAGTCAGAGTAGACATTCTCAAGTCTTGAAATGTGGAAAAACTGACAACCGTTTTGTAGAAAAGTTTAATTTCTTCTCCAGGTTCTCAAAGAGACAGAGTCCATCCAAATAATGAAGAGTCATTAAGCAGACAGGGTTAGCAGCATCTGTTTTACTTTTGAAGGAACTACTAAGGCTTTCTTGGAAGCCCATCCTATCACATTGTCAATCCCGACTTTGAGGAAATCTCTCCTCCCGTCACTTCTGACAAGTCCTCCTAACCTTTTGAACCCTCTTTGTGTTCATCCTCTATTATCAGCCTCACATAAAACAGTCATTGTCTAGAATAGGCTCGCATCTGGTTACCAGCTTTGTGACTGATGTACCTAAGCCAATGTGTACAGCACCATACGTGGATCAGTTATGATCAAGAAACCTAAACTGGCATTCCCAGAAAAATAGCATGGTGAATGAGATTAGTGAAAGCACTTCCTTCCTGCGTGTTAAAGCGTCTATGTCTGTAATTCCTCACCCTTAGCCTCTGGTAGAAACTGCAAAGAGAAGTCAGAACCCAAGATTCAAAGCTAAAAGAGATGGCCCTTGAAAACTGTCACATGTGGAAGAGGATCATGAGACCAAAGTCATCCAGGGCTTCATAGTAAGACCCTGTTTCCAAAAAAAGACTGAATAGGGAAGCACGGCAGGTTCATTTTTAGGTGCCTTATCATCCTCAGAGATTAAGTATCCAAACGACCATTCTGTCTTCTGAGAGCCAGCCCTCTGTCAGGCTGGTTCATCTCCGTTCACGTTGGCTGTACCTCCTGCTGGACTCTGGCTGCCTTTTTCAGTTTGAAGTCTTCTGCAACATTTCTGGTAAACTGTAGTGCTTATCAAGCAGTCTCCTTGTCCTCAGGGGTATATTAAATATCAGTTGAGAACACTACAAAATTGGACAAGTGATAATTTCATTTTACAATAATTTCTGGTGATTAGAGCAAGCCGATATTTCCTCTCAATCACTGGAGATGAAGACTGGAAAAGAGAAAAGCTTAGCAGAGCTTACTTGATTTTGAGCAGCCTCGGAGCGAAATGTGACTGGTAGCTATGCTGGCCCTAGGATCAAGAGTTACAAGCCAGTGTGGCCATTATGCCCAACATGGTTGTCATATTACAAAATTGTGTTCATCAAGAGCCTCTCTCAAGTTGGGTCTTTTTTTTTCCTAAGGTGGGTCTTACCCACCCCAGCTACAACCAAACAAAAGATCTTCATAGACAAAATGGTTTGACTGAATGGATCTGTGAACATGAGAGTACTGTGACTCAGGCTTTATATTACATTAGCCCACTGGGAACATGTACAATAGCTGCTTTGGCATTTTACTCAGAAGTCTAAACATACAAAAGACTGCTCTCCTCCATGGGAAATACAGTAGCCTGCTCTGCAATAGCTAGAATCTGGAATGACCCCCAAAACCCATGGGTTAAAATTTTGGTATTCTCAGCTTGGTGTTAGTAGGAAGTGATAGAACTTTAAGAAATAAAGATTAATAGGAGGAAGTTGAGTTATTCGGGACATTCCTATGAAGGGTGTATTGGTCTCAGGCCCTTCATTTTCCTCTCTTATTAGGTGCCCAGCCACAGGTTTTTTGGTTTTGTTTTTGGTTTTTTTTGTTTTTGTTTTTGTTTTTTTAAGAAAAGAAAAAGCAGCCTCATCTGCCTTGTGCTTCTACCATAGTGAGCTGTGGTATGAGCCATGGTATTACAGGCACAAAAATAATGGAATCAACACATCTCCATGACTGTGAACAGAACTAATCCATCTCTCTTTTACACTGATTGTACCCATCCTTCACTTTGTTATAGCAGAGAGCTATCTAATAGACTCTGGAAGTGTGTGCTCAGCCACTACTTAAAGAGGCCATGTGTGAACCATTCTTTGTAAACGAGCTGCCTCAGCATTTACAGCCATCAGGAAGGTCCATTTCCCCAAGCCCACAGCATCATACGCTAAGTCTTCTTTAAATTTTCATTATTATTTTATTTAAACCGTCATATATGTCCCCCTCAAACCCTGAATGTATCAATGTCACTATCTTGAAGGAAGGTTATATTTATTTATTTGTTTGTTTGCTCACTCTTAATCTCCACTCAGTAAGTATTTCTGGAGCACCAAACTTAGCAGTGGGTATACGGCAGTGGATAGGGCATAGAGCTTTCCATTCTCATTGACAAGACATAGTATTCAAGTAAGAGAATAAATTAGGTAATTATAGATTCTGATAAAGTCAGGAGGAAATAGAGAGTGTTGGACAAACTAGTGCTACTTTAAATGAATAGTCCTTGACCTTTATTTAAAAAAAAAATAATAATCGGAAAAGTCTAAACTGTATTCAAATTTGTAAAACCTCATTGTTTGTAATCCTGGTACTTTCTCTGTTTGATGCCTTAGCATGCCCAAAAGAGGGGGACTGGGTAGATAAAAACTCTACAGCGCTGGTGGTTGAGTGTTCTAGTCTTACCTAACCGGCTCCAGTACAGACACACCTGGATCCAATTAACTAGAGGGAACTTTCTCTATGAAGGCTCTGGAGAAAGAGTTCTAACTGAAAGTCTTCAATTACTCCACTGTTATTAGTCATCTTCCTAAAGAACTCACATCCTGTAATGCGAAGCTTGCTGCTCCACTAACAAAGCCATTATCTATAATTAAGCAGACCTCCCAAGGGTCTTTACTGTATTTGTTTTGCATCAAGCCAGGGTCATTCGATAGCATTTAAATTGCCTATGCTGTGCTGTGAGTTAATGTAAGTGTGTAAATTTGGGGTCGTTTATAATAAAGATGCATGTACTTGGTTTCATTTTAGATAATTTTACTCTCTAGAAAAACTATGGGGAAGGGAAGAAGGGCCAATTTTAAAATCCTTGGGTGGTTTTGTTCAATGGGAGGAATTTTTATTTCAAACACACTTTGTGACTTAAAATTGCATAAGAAATACTATTCTTTCAAATGGCCAGTGTGCTGTAAAAGAGAAAAGGGTCAACATAACCATCACTTTTCAGGAAAGGTACTCATGTAATTTTATTTACATAAGTATCCCTGCGCCAGAACTGGTATTGTTGGATGAAATGCATGCGGTTTAATTAAATTTGAATTTCAGATAAGCAACAAATGACTTCGGTAGGAAAATTTATGCTTGAAAATTATTCACTGTTTATCTGTAAATTGAATTAAAGAGGCATCATGTATTTTAATTTGCTAAATCTGGCAACTCTGCTCAAAGAAAAGAACCATCCCTATGACCTACCACCACTCTTGCCATCTCCATCCCAGATCTCAGTTAAATTCTAGCTTTAAGATATATGGGAATAAAGGCCAATCTTAAGAAGCAAAATTTGAGTCAGGGTAGAAGAAAACAATTGCCAGGAAATAGGAAATATATACACCTTTGATAAAATGTAGCTATGCAAGCTAGACCCTAAACATAGTTCATGTTCAAAGATCCCCTGCCACAATGAAACTTTGCCTTCCTGACTCATAGAATAGTGCTTAAGCCAGAAGGATGCAAGGTATCTTCAAAATTAATGTGACCTTGGTTACATCTTATTTTGATATTTATTCTAGTGTTATGTAACAGTCTAAGTTTGTCTAACTCATTCTCTCTCTCTCTCTCTCTCTCTCTCTCTCTCTCTCTCTCTCTCTCATATTCTGTCTAGTTACCTAAACAAGAATAAATATCTGACAGCTATAGACAAAGATGCCTTTGGAGGAGTATACAGTGGACCAACTTTGCTGTGAGTAAGACAAACTTTGCTGTGAATAAAACAAACGAATAGCTAGTGGCTTTTTTATTATTTTTCTCTTTTACTTTTCTGGAATGAAAGAGGAGGTGTGACGAGAGGTGATGCCAGCTGTTTTAGTTAGCATTTCTACTGTTCTGAAGAAGCACCATGACCAAGCAACTCTTAGAAAACATTTATTTACATGGGGACTGGCTTACAGTTCAAAGGTTTAGTCTGTTATTATCATGGCAGGAAGCATGGTGTGTGTGTGTGTGTGTGTGTGTGTGTGTGTGTGTGTGTGTAACAAGTGAATAGGAATGAGAGGAGTCTGGAGATTAGCATTGGCTTTGGTATGTGTCAATAGGGAGTCAGATGCCTGAACAATGGGATATAAGGAAGTGGAGGCTCTTCCTGGCAGACAGAAACCCATTTCACAGATTCCTAAGGACTGCTGAAAGTATTCACCAGCAATCCTACAGTCCAGTGTGAGCTGAGCCAAGAATGTCATTTCTAGACATCTACCCTTTGGAGTTGAGACCTAACAGTAAGAATCCAGGAGTAGTTCCATGCAGACTTGTCATCCAGCATTGAGAGAGGTGAGGACAAAAGTTTGATAGGTTATTTCTCCGCCCATGAGACGAGCCAATTCAAACCAGATTAGAACATATTAAAGGCAGGTTTATTGGGAAGCTGTTCTCGGGTGAGTTAACTGGCCCCAAGGACTAAGGCCAGGGAAGTCACCATGGGGAAAGGTGGAGGTGGAAGGGGGAAAAAAGAAGAGAGAAAGGGTGACTTGTAGAGAGAGAGAAGGAAAAGAGAAGAGAGGAGACTAAAATGTCTGGATTATATAGGGAAGATCCTCTGGGGAAGGGCAGAGCTGGAGGAAGGATATCCCTGGTAGGGACTGAGGGATGCTGGGAAAACCTGAAGGCCAGGTCTGCTTTGATATGTAAAATATGCACCTCAGTAACTCATCTTAGGTATAAAACCAAACAAGGATCACAGGGGCTTACTGGTTTTCAGTCTAAATGGGGGTGGGGGGAGGTATGAGCTCCAGATTCTGGGAGAGACCTTGCCTCAAAGCAACAAGGTAGCGAGTGAGAAAGGAAGACACCTGATGCTTTCTTCTGCTGAGTACAGAACTACATGTACCCATATATACCACACACATAAACACACAAATACCCACACAAGCCACATTTATACAAATATATACCCATGTATATATGTACACAAAAATATAAATTAGGGGTAGAGAGATGTCTTAGCAGTTAAGATCATTTGTTGCTAGAACCTAGGTTCAGTTTCCAGAACCCATCTAGAACTCTGCCAGCCCTGGAACTGACACCCTCATGACTTGTGAAGGTATCAGGCACACACATAATACACATACATAGATGCAGGCAAAATATCCGTACACATAAAAAATAAATAAATAAATAAATAAATAAATAAATAAATAAATCTTACTTTAAATTTTTAATTAAAATAATAGTACTGAATGAAAAAAAATGAAATAAAAGGAGGACATGACTACTCCTAAGTACAAAGATTTTTATTATAGTTATAAGGAAAAAGCAGGCAGTTGGAAGAGTCCAGGCTAAACACGGCCAGCAGACTATGTGGACCATGAGAGGAGAGAGGGAGGGAGAGCAAGCCAAGAGCCACCAACCAAGAGAGGTGCACCAATGAGGGTGCAGTAGCTAACATGGCTGAATTATAGAGGGATCAGGCTGGAGAAAGGGATGCAGAAGCCTAGGCCCTGGGAGGGAAAGGTTTAGAGTAGGGGGCAAGATGAGGAGTGATGTTTTATAAATCGCTGTATGATGCGGCAGGAGGGGTGCCTTAGCGGGCCCATGCCAAGGCATACACACCCCTGGCCCAGGTATCAGCCATAAGATGGGTCTAGTATAATTTTGGGGGGACCTGGAAAGGAGTCTGGGTAAGGGAGTAGAGGCAGAGAAAGAGAGTGGACAGAGAAGAAGAAGGAGAAAGAAGAGAAAAAAGGGAGGGAGAGAGGGAAGGAGGGAGGGAGGGAGGGAGGGAGGGAGGGAGGGAGGGAAGGAGGGAGGGAGGGAAGGAACTGTTGGGTGGAGCCCAGAGGAATGCTAATCAGTGCTGGGAGGAGCCACAGGTACTCAGTGAGACTGGTCATTAAATTAACAAAATTTAAATTAAATCAAATAAAATAAAATTTAAATTAAATCAAATAAAATATAGGAAGACTGTTAAAGAAATCGCCAGCGATTGGCAGTTCAGTAAGAGCAGAAAAATGAACAGTATCATTTCTCAAATGAGAATCTGCACAGAAGTTCGTAAATTGTGTAAGCATGACCTGTAATGTCTCTGTAATTTTTCTCTTGAACCTGTTGTATCAAAATCTTCATTTTCTTTCCCACAGTCTTCCCCTAATTAGATTCGAAGGTCCCAAAGGAGAGGGACTATGCCCTATAGTTTCGTAATGCCCTCACCACAACAGAAATTAGCAAACATCCAGTGAACGACTGACTGTAATTGAATGTCAAATAGCCATGGCTTGTTGCCGTTTGAGCTACAAGCTAAAGCTGGAAAATCCAAAATGCCATCTAAAGGAAAGAAAATTTTATATTATGTGTGTTTCTGCTTCATGCAGTATCTTGGTAAAGGAATAGTTTCCCCCCAGCAGTCAACAAAAATCCTCAAACTTGCCAATGCACCATCTTTTCTCAAGGTCATTTCTCCAAGAAGAATTTGATTTCCACCAGGCATAAATCTAAGATACAATCTATTGTGCCATCCTTATGGGTTTTCTTTCCCTCTAAAAAGGCCTTTTAATTTAGTCTGGGAATTTGATAATGTTTTTATTGATTAATTTTAGCATGGAGATACTCAATCTCCCTTTCCTTTTTTATATTTTCTATTCCTTTACTGCCTTCTTTCCTCCCCCCTTTATTTTGAAAGAGGAGATCTTTGTGCTTTTTAATAGCAAAGAAAACAACTCACGGAAATGTAATGCTTTCTGTAACAATCAGGGCTCTCCAGATTCTAAATTATGTAACTCACCTTAATAGCACTTAACGCACTGATGATAATTACAATAGTAATTATCCCAACTTCTATAATAAGTACCTCTTAAGAAGGGACAGTCTTTGCGTTTATATCCTTGAGTTTGTATTACATTTATCAACAAAAATAAGCATTTGTTGCTATCAACTGTTTTCAAGTTCAGCATTTGAAAAACCTAAGGCATGGTACTGCCAACTTTCTTGGTTTAAATAAAATAAGCCTTTGTTTTCTTTGGCTCTTGTGATCACCACAAGGTTATAGTCTTAGCAGAAATTTCATGGTAAAGTTCTTTCTTGCATCCTGATTCATTTTTGCTGTTTTTTTTTTTTTTTTAAAAAAAAATTTACCTTTTATGTATGTTGGTATTTTACCTGCATGTACGTCTCTGTGGGAAGGTGCCAGATCCCCTGGAACTAGAGTTACAGACAGTTGTAAGCTGCCATGTGAATGCTGGGTAATGAACCTGTGTCCTCTGAAAAAGTAGTCAATGCTCTTAACCACTGTGCCATCTCTCCACCCCTGGCTACTTGTCTCATTTTTCTATTCCCATCAATAATATATGAGAGCTTCATGACAGCCAACTTTTTTTCCTTTCTTATCAATGTGTGTTTGTATGGGAATGTGTGTGTACTGCTGGAAAACTGAAGCCAGGGCTTGCACACACTAGGCAAACATTGTAAGCACTGAGCTATATCTCAAACCCTTAGTTTTTGGAGACACAGTTTTGAAACAGCTCCTGCTGCCAGCTCCCAAGTACTGGAATGTCCAGCATTCACTACCCAACCTAGCTTTACTATTCACCGGTAAAGCTGTATGCATCATTACAGGATGTGCAAACACCGTCTTATTGTGGTCTCAGTTTGTGGGTCCCTGAAATTAGTGATGCTAATCACCTTTTAATATACTTACTAGAACTTTTGCATTTTCTCTTGAAAAGTGTCTGTTCAAATCTTGAGTCCATTTTTCTGTTGGGTTGTCTGTCTGTCTTTTATTGAGTTGTGATCCTGAGTAACATTTTGGTCCTGAAAGAAGTCAGTTTTAGCTGTAACCACTACCCTCTGCCATCAGTACTTTACGCTCTCTTGTTCTCTCGATTCCTGAGGAGAGCTGGCAGATCTAAGACTGGTAAGGGTAGAGCTCATTCGTTCGCTTCTATCTTGGGCATTTTGCTGAATGCCTACTGAACTCCATGAAAGCTATAACAAAAAGACGACAACTCTCCTCTTAGGCTAAAACAAAATTTAAAAGGAATTAAGTAAGTGACTATAACACATTTAATGTAAGAAGAGTCATAAGAGATATATAGAAAATCAAAATTCTAGCTCCGGTTACGATGATTTAACAAAGACTTCATTAAAGGACCTGAATGATGTGGGGAGGGAGGTGAGAAAGACTACAAAAAATATAAGCTATGTTCAAACCACAGACTTTAAAAGACTCATTGAAATCATCTTGTGGAGAAACTCATCAGATGAGAAAGAAAGGCCCACTGCAAGGAGACTGTGAAGATATTAGTAGTAGCCAAAGAACTCTTTACAGGGTATGGCCCTCTTCAACTCCCGACAAGCCTTCTTCACTTTTAACCCTGGCTCTACCACATCCTGGGTACTTGGTTACAGCTCCTCTGTATCTCTTAGCTGCTTGTAAGGAATCATAACTCCCTCAAAGGAGAAGAGAATCTAGCTCTGAAACTTGAACCCTATCTTTCTTGCTGGGTTGCTCAGAAGAACTCCTGTGGCAGTTGTCACAGAGAATCGAAACTCCTAGGGATTCAACCGGAAGACTAACCTGATAGGCTGCTCTACTTACTGACTGCAAAATCATTGCAAACCAAAGGCAAACAGATGTGTTGCAGTGCCTGGCTCAGGAGCCACGTTGCTGAGGAACCAGCTCAAGTACCTCATGGTTCTTAAGACCTTTGTGGTCATAGCAAAAACATACGAAAAAGGATCACAGAAGTCTGCTGAGCAAATAAAGACAGTGTATCTATATATCGATGTCTGAGCAAGATCAGGGGATGGGCAGCCTCAATTCTAGGAATCTTCACAACAGAGGAATAACACTAGAAACTACAGATACTTGAGTCCCCCCACCCCACCCCAAAGCCTCGTTTATCAATTAGATCTCTTACTACTGAAGCCACTGGCATAGAAAAATATTTGAAATCACAGCAGTCTATAATGGCAACATGACTCTTAACTATTGAGGCATCATTTGCAGAGTATACCCCAACTGGTAGGCTTCCTTTTGGAGGGAGAGAGGTAACAGAGAGATTCTCAGAGTCAGACACATACTTGCTTTTTCTTTAATCAACTAAAAATACAGCCATTGTTATCCTTCAGAGGGTTTGTTTCTTTTTGTTTTAGGTAAAGAAAAAAATTACTAAGATCCTGGGAAACACTGCCCTGGATTGAGAGATCCATTCAGAATAAATGCTTTTATAGCTGTACTAAATGCTCTAGTATAATGTTTCACCTCTAAGAAAATAATTCAAAACTCCGTACCCTCCTCTTGTAGAACAATTTTACCACCGTTAATTGTTCAAATAAATGGTGGCTTTGAGTTTGTCTTTTACCACGATACAAACAACGGAACATAGAAGTTTTTGCTGAGTGAATCCCAGGAAAACAAAATGTCCTCAACGAGAAAATGTCACGTAAATTCATAGTTTATTAACTAGTCCCTATGCATTAACCAATATCCCTCCACAGCGATGAACCTGAAGAGCAAGCAGTAGGGTTATTTCTTTCCTTTCCCTATTTCATGTCTTTAAATACAAATAAATCTACTTTTAGTGAATGCCTATGAGACTCTGCTAAATATGCCTACACATTTTTTATTGGATATTTATTTACATTTCAGATGTTATCTCCTTCCCCCATTCTCCCCACACACACCCAGGAACCCCCTATCCCATGTCCCCTCCTCCTGTTTCTATGAGGGTGTGCCGCCACCCACCCACCCACTCCCACCTCCCTGCCATGGAATTCCCCCACACTGGGGCATCCAGCCTTCACAGGACCAAGGACCTCCTCTCCCATCTATGTCCAACAAGGCCATCCTCCCCTACATATACAGCTGGAGCCATGGGTCCCTCCCTATGTGCTCCCAGGCTGGTTGTTTAGACCCTGAGAGGTCTGGTTGATGGTATTGTTGCTCTCCCCATGGGGCTGAAAACCCTTTCAGCTCCTTCAGTCTTCTCTCTAACTTCTCCATTGGGAACCCCAGGATCAGATCAATGTTTAGCTGTGTATATGTCAGGCTCTGGCAGACCTCTAAGGAGACAGCTATATCAGGCTCCTGTCAGCATGCACTTCCTGGCATCAACATCAGCATCTACTTTTGGTTACTGCACAAGGGATGGATACCCAGGTAGAGCAGTCTCTGGACAGCCCTTCTTTAAGTTTCTGTCCCACACTTAGTCTTCATATTTGCTCCCATGAGTATTTTGTTACTCCTTCTAAGAAGGGCCAAAGCACCCACACTTTGGTCTTCCTTGTTCATGAGCTTCATGTGGTCTGTGAGTTGTATCTTGGATATTTCGAGCTTTTGAGTTAATATCCAATTATCAGTGAGTGCATACCATGTGTGCTCTTTTGTGATTGGGTTATCTCACTCAGGATATTTTCCAGTTCCATCCATTTGCCTAAGAATTTCTCAAATTCATTGTTTTTAATAGCTGAGTAAAACTCCATTGTATAGATGTACCACATTTTCTTGTATCCATTCCTCTGTTGAAGGAGATCTTGGTTCTTTCCAGCTTCTGGATATTATAAATAAGGCTGCTGTGAACATAGTGGAGCATATGTCCTTGTTATATGTTGGAACATCTTCTGAGTATATGCCCAGGACTGGTATAGCTGGGTCCTCAGGTAATGCTATGTCCAATTTTCTGAGGAACCGCCAGGCTGATTTCCAGAGTGGTTGTATCAGCTTGCAATCCCACCAACAATGAAGGAGTGTTCCTCTTTCTCCACATCCTTAACAGCATCTGCTATCAGCTGAGTTTTTGATCTTGGCCATTCTGACTGGTGTGAGGTGGAATCTAAGGGTTGTTTTGATTTGCATTTCCCTGTTGACTAAGGATGTTGAACATTTCTTTAGGTGCTTCCCAGCTATTCGAATTTCCTCAATTGAGAATTCTTTGTTTAGCTCTGTACTCCATTTTTAATAGGGTTATTTGGTTGTCTGGAGTCTAATTTCTTGAGTTCTTAGTATATATTGGATATTAACCCTCTATTGGATGTAGGATTGGTAAAGATCTTTTCCCAATCTGTTGGTTGCCATTTTGTCCCATGGACAATGAAGTGTCCTTTGCCTTACAGAAGCTTTGCAATTTTATGAGGTGAGTCACTTAAGTATATCATATCATCGGCAAATAGTGAAATTTTGACTTCTTCCTTTCCTATTTGTATCCCTTTGAGTGAGATTGCTTCAAGTTTCTCTCCATGCAGTTTGATGTTGGCTACTGGCTTGCTGTATATTGCTTTTACTGTTTAGGTATGAGCCTTGAATTTCTGATCTTTCCAAGACTTTTACCATGAAGGGATGTTGAATTTTGTCAAATGCTCAGCATCTAGTGAGATGATCATGTGGTTTTTTTCTTTGAGTTTGTTTATATAATGGATTACACTGCTGGATTTCTGAATATTGAACCATTCCTGCATTCCTGGAATAAAGTCTACTTGATCATGATGGATGATTGTTTTGATGTGTTCTTAGATTCGGTTTTCGAAAATTTTATTGAGTATTTTTGCATCGATATTCATAAGGAAAATTGGTCTGAAGTTTTCTTTCTTTGTTGTGTCTTTTTGTGGTTTAGGTATAAGCGTAATTGTGGCTTCATAGAATGAATTTGATAGTGTTCTTTCTGTTTCTATTTTGTGGAATAGTTTGAAGAGACCTAAGGTCTGATAGAATTCTGCACTAAAACCATCTGGTCCTGGGCTTTTTTTTGGTGGGGAAACTTTTTATGACTACTGCTATTTCTTTAGGATGAGACTGTTTAGATGTTTTATCTGCTCCTGATTTAACTTTGGTACCTAGTATCTGACTAGAAAATTGTCCATTTCATCCAGATTTTCTAGGTTGGTTTTTTTTTTTTTTTTTTTTTTTTTTTTTTGTTTTGGGTTTTTGTAGTAGGATCAGATTTTTTTTTTTTTTTGAGTATAGGCTTTTGTAGTAGGATCTGATTTTTTTTTTATTTCCTCAGTTTCTGTTGTTATGTCTCCCTTTTCAGTTCGAATTTTATTAATTTGGATACTATTTCTGTGCCCTCTGGTTAGTCTGGCTAAGGGTTTGTCTATCTTGTTGATTTCCTCAAAGAACCAGCTCCTGGTTTTGTTGATTCTTTGTATAGTTCTTTTTGTTTCTCACTGGTTGATTTCAGCCCTGAGTTTGATTATTTCCTGCCTTCTACTCCTGTTGGGTGTATTTGCTTCTTTTTGTTCTAGAGCTTTCAGGTGTGCTGTCAAGTTGCTAGTGTATGCTCTCTCCAGTTTCTTTTTGTAGGCACTTAGAGCTGTAAGTTTTCCTCTCAGCACTGCTTTCATTGTGCCTCATAAGTTTTGGTATGATGAGCCTTCATTTTCATTAAATTGTAAAAAGTCTTTAATTTCTTTCTTTATTTCTTCCTTGACCAAGTTATCATTGAGTAGAGCGTTGTTCAGTTTCCACGTGTATGTGGGCTTTCTGTTGCATTTGTTGTTATTGAAAACCAACCTTAGTCCATAGTGATCTGATAGGATGCATGGGATTATTTCAGTCTTCATGGATCTATCGACCAACCTTAGTCCGTAGTGATCTGATAGGATGCACGGGATTATTTCAGTCTTCATGGATCTATCGACCAACCTTAGTCCGTAGTGATCTGATAGGATGCACGGGATTATTTCAGTTTTTATGGATCTATCGAGGCCTGTTTTGTGACAGATTATATGGTCTATTTTGGAGAAGGTACCATGAGGTGCTGAGAGGAAGGTATATTCTTTTGTTTTAGGATGAAATGTACTATAGATATCTTTTAAAACCATTTGGTTCATCACCTCAGTTAGTCTTACTGTGTCTTTGTTTAGTTTTTGTTTCCATGATCTGTCCATTGCTCAGAGTGGGGTGGGTATTGAAATCTCCTACTATTATTGTGTGAGGTACAATGTGTGCTTTGAGTTTTGGTAAAGTTTCTTTTATGAATGTGGGTGCCCTTGCATTTGGACCATATATGTTCAGAATTGAGAGTTCATCTTGGTAGATTTTTCTTTTGACGAGTATGAAGTGTCCTTCCTTATCTGTTTTGATAACTTTTGGTTGAAAGTTGATTTAATTAAATATTAGAATGGCTACTCCAGCTTGTTTCTTGGGACCATTTGCTTGGAAAATTGTTTTCCATCCTTTTACTCTGAGGTAGTATCTTTGTCACTGAGGTGTGTTTCCTGTATGCAGAAAAATTCTGGGACCTGTTTACATATTCAGTCTGTTAGACTATGTCTTTTTATTAGGGAATTGAGTCCATTGACGTTAAGAGATATTAAGGAAAAATGATTGTTGCTTTCTATTATTTTTGTTACTAGAGGTAGAATTATGTTTGTGTAGCTATCTTCTTTTTAGTTTGTTAGAAGATTACTTTCTTGCTTTTTCTAGATTGTAGTTTCCCTCCTTGTGTTGGCATTTTCCATCTATTATCCTTTGTAGTGCTGGATTTGTGGGAAGATATTGTGTGAGTTTGGTTTTGTCATGGAATATCTTGGTTTCTCCATCAAATGATTGAGAGTTTTGCTGAGTATAGTAGTCTGGGCTCGAATTTGTGTTCTCTTAGGGTCTGTATGATATCAGTCCAGGATCATCTGGTTTTTATAGTCTCTGGTGAGAAGTGTGGTGTAATTCTTATAGGTCTGCCTTTATATGTTACTTGACCTTTTTCCCTTACTGCTTTTAGTATTTTTTCTTTGTTTTGTGCATTTGATGTTTTGGTTATTATGTGACAGGAGGAATTTCTTTTCTAGTCTAGTCTATTTGAAGTTCTGTAGGCTTCTTGTATGTTCATGGGCACCTCTTTCTTTAGGTTAGGAAAATTTTCCTCTATAATTTGGTTGAAGATATTTACTGGCCCTTTAAGTTGGGAATCTGAGCTCTCATCTATACCTATTATCCTTAGGTTTGGTCTTCTCATTGTGTCCTGGATTTCCTGTATGTTTTGTGTTAGGAGCTTTTTGCATTTTGCATTTTCTTTGACAGTTGTGTCAATGTTTTCCATTGACATGGAATATCTGCACATGAGATTCTCTCTTCTGTCTCTTGTATTCTGTTGGTGATGCTTGCATCTATGACTCCTGATATCTTTCCTAGGTTTTCTATCTCAGGGTAGTCTCCTTTTGAGATTTCTTTATTGTTTCTACTTTCATTTTTAGATCCTGGATGGTTTTGTTTAATTCCTTCACCTGTTTGGTTGTGTTTTCTTGTAATTCTTTAAGGGATTTTTGTGTTTCCTCTTTAAGAGCTTCTACCTGTTTACTTGTGTTCTCCTATATTTCTTTAAGGGAGTTGTTTATGTCCTTCTTAAAGTCCTCTATCATCCTCATGATAAGTGATTTTAATTCTGAATCCTGCTTTTCTGGTGTGGTGGGGCGTCCAGGACTTGCTACGGTGGGAGAACTGGGTTCTGATGATGTCAGGTAACTTTGGTTTCTGTTGCTTATGTTCTTGTGTTTGCCTTTCACCATCTGGTTATCTCTAGTGCTACCTGCACTCACTGTCTCTGACTGAAGCCTGTCTCTCCTGTTATCTTGCTTGTTTCAGAGCTCCTCAGAGTCCAGATGTCTCTGTGATCCTGTGTTCCTGAGCTCCTGGAACTCAGGCTGCCTCTGGGATCCTGAAATCCTGCTGCTCTGAGTGCAGTGGTTCCTCTAGGATGGCTCAGGATATGGTGTCTTCACGGGAGCAGACCAGCTAGGTGTCTGCCCCAACCAAAAGGCCTACACAAATTTTATTTTGTACTGTCAACACCAAAAAATTGTGGCCTCTTCATCGCTATTCCTCTCTTAAGTTTTGATGGTTTTATTCATATTGATTCAATTACTTATGATTAAAGAAATTGAGAAGGCATAGGACTATGTTGTGAAGGTAAAAAACAACACTCGAGTATGTTATATTCGGCAGCAAATTTTACCTATGATGCTAGAATTAACTAGACAATCCTGGCAGTGAACTCACTGATGGGGGAGTTGGTCTGTCTGAGATCATTTTGTTTTTCAACAAATAAGCCACAAACATGAGTACAACATGGTATGTAGAATTATGCCTACAGTTTGTCCCATGCAAACAGGAGTGAATACAGACACATGGGCATGCTGTCTCTGGCAGGACATAAAGATCCATCATGTTAATTCAATTCTGACTGGGAGTCTTTTTTCTCAACTGCTTGTGGTAGAGCACGGCTCTTGCTAGATTCCAGTTTGGGAGCATTTTTCATTGTAGGATCCATAATGCAACAGGGAACTCCAGGAGATCTCATGACACAAAACATGGAACCTGTAGACCTTAACTTTCTATTGAATGTCTGATGGTAGTTAAGAAATTACACTAGGAAAATCCAGGCTGCAAAGTGGTCAAATTAAAAAAAAAAAATGGGAGTAAATAAGAAAAGATACAGCTTCAAGGACCTTAAATTGACTCTAGGTTGTTCAGTTTGGGAATTGTCTTTAGACCTCCATTCTTACTCCACCAGTGGAATAGTTGGGAGACTGTCTGGTCTAGCTCAGCATTTGTTTAGCATCTGTCTAAGCTGTTACACAGTGCATCATTCAGTATGCTTAGTAACTGGTGGCTAGAGGTAAAAGATGATAAATTGGGCCTGTGCTCTTATTTCTGCTTCCTTCTCAGATGAAAGATGATGAAAGATGAGAAAAGAGAATCTCAAGTATATAAATCTATAAGGGCAAAGAAGACAGGTAAGGGTATAGACACAGTCTAATGAATCACACAAAAAAAAAGACAGAAGAGAAAGAAAATGAAGCAGACAATTCGCAGGGTAAACAGTCAGAGGCGTCATGCTTGGCACAGAACCTTTGTGACACAGGATTTAGAAGTGATGTGTATGGCTTGTGTCAAGAGAGAGGCATGGAACTAAAAGAGAAAGGACTAGCTGAATGTGTCTCTCTGGAGACATGGACCCTCTGTATTAGTTACTTTCCTGTTGCTGAGATTAAAATACCCTGTCAAGCATCTTAAAGGAGAAAGGGTTTGTTTGTTACTTTGGCTCACAGTCCAAGGGTATACAGTCCATCATGTCAGGGAAGGCATGGTAGCAGACTGGTCACACTGCATCTTTAGTCAGGAATCAGAGAGAGATGAATGTATGTGCTAAGCTAGCCATCCCCTTTTTATTTAGTCCAGGATCCCATCTCGTGAAATGGTATGTTTTCTCAGCTTTTTTTTTTAAGAGAGTATTTCTAACTTCATTTAACATGATCTCAATAATTCCTCACAGGCATGCCAAGAGGCTCATCTCCTTGGTTATTTTAGATTCTGTCATGTTGACAGGCCATATTGACCATCATACACTCTTACCCATTCATGCAAAATGCTAGCATCGAAATACCTCCCTACTAAGAGGTCAGGCCCTGAGATTTCAAGTTTTCTTTGTGAAGAAGTTAGAAAACCCTGAAAGAAAAAAATAACAGACACTGTAAGCTGACATTTTATAAACAGAATACTTTCATTAATTCTTTGAGAATCCCCTACATGTGTAAATATATTTTGATTATATTCATTCCCCTATGACTCCCTTTCACTCTTCCCAGAAATAATCCCCTCTCCCTCCTTTTTCCTTTTCCTCCCTCTCTCCCTTCCTTCCTTTTGTTTTTTTTTTTTTAAATAACCCAGTGAGTCCAATTTGTGCTGCCAAAATACTCTCAAGTGTGGGCCATTTGCTAGAGCGTGGAGATCTACCAGAGGCCACACCCTTAAAGAGACTGACTCTTCCTCTCCAAAAGCCAGCCAGTGTCAGTAGGTCATCAGCTGGGGTAGGGGCTCATGAACCCCTCTTCCCTCCGTGATGGAATTGCAACCTGACATTCTGAAGTCCAATAACATAATGGTCACCTTTCTTCACAATTGCCCTGAAACAAAATCAGCCAGTGGCAATGCTCACTCTTAAGTGTTAATGAGTAACTAGGGGTCACCAGGCAAAGAATACCTCTTAACGTGAGCGATCAAAACTCAGGTAAACAAATGGGAAAGTGAGCCTGAATAACCAGACATTGCAGAGGCCGACAAGGACCTTTTACAAAGCAACAATCAGTGACCTGATAAATCTAAGACATCTCATTCCCACAACTACAACAGTAATGACAGCTAGTATTTGTTGAGGTCACACAGGCAGCTGCAACTAACAGACTATTGGTAAATGAAGAAGGCAGGATTCAGACCTGACTTTCAAACTCATCCACTATGTTTGTTTCTTTGCCTGGCTAAAATCCAGTATGGTTATATCCACACTCGTGAACATTGCGCTGGGCTTCCCTGTATATCCTGTTACCAGAGGAACAAAAGAACCCAAAAAAAGGCTCAAAAATGTTCTCTTGCACTTGGCAAACCGTCTTCAGAGCCTTCGGTCTAAGCATTAAAAATACTGTTCTAAACAGGACAAAGTACCAGCTCTCAGGAAGCAAAGGTTAAAAATTCAGTACAAGGACTGTACAACACAGTAAAGGAAGTCTATACCAGGAGACTAAGGAGCAATAGGGGAAAATTACCACAAAAGATCAAGATATGTCTGATGAATGCAGGAGGTTCTTTTTCCACTTCCTGGGGATTCCAGAGAGGAGGAAGAGGAAGTATAAAAAATGAGTCACCCTAAGAATGATACAAGAAAACTTCCCAGAGATGAGACAGCTCCTAAAGACCCAGACTGAGCAGGTGCCAAATCCCTGTGCCCAGAACAAAAACTGATAAAAGACCCACAGTGTGGCACAACTTCATAAAATCTCACATTAGGGATAAAGGTTCTAAACAACAGGGTTGAGGAGGCCAGCTGTAGCTTGAGTTTAATCACCAACACGGATGCACAGGCAAGTACACACATTTGTGCGTGTGCTGTAATCCCAGCACTTGGAGGTAGAAGCAGAAAGATCATTACATTCAGAGTTATCCTTGGCTACATAGCCAGTTTGAGGCCAACCTGAACTACTTGGAACCCTGTCACATACGCAAGCACACATACACATAGAGGAGAGACAGACAGAGACAGAGACATAGAGAGGCAAAGAGACAAACAGACTCACAGAGACAGACACACAGAAAGAGTTAAAGCAACTCCAAATAACAGGAACTTAGAGTAGCATGCTATTTATGAAAAGCAACAGTGGGTATTAGAATATAAACAAACAAATAATTTAAATTTTGAAAGAAAATCAATGTTTTTAATAAAGGTTTGCAGCTCAAAATACTCTGGCCAGGCAAAGTGGTAATGGAAGATAAGAATTAACAGGCTAGCATGCTGAAAATCTTTCTTTTCTTTTCTTTTTTTTTTTAATTATTTATTTTATGTATATGTGTACACTATAGCTGTCTTCACATGCACCAGAAGAGGGCATTGAATTCCATTACGGATGGTTGTGAGCCACCATGTGGCTGCTGGGAATTGAACTCAGGGCCTCTGGAAGAACAGTCAGTGTTCTTAACCACTGAGCCATCTCTCCAGCCCGCTGAAAATCTTTCTATATGTCTTTTCTAAGAAGTTGCTTGAATGCATAGTCTAACTGAAATAATGGGGAAAATCAAGACAGATGATGCAGAATTTAGGAACAGACTCGCTGTAGAGGGAAGGAAGAATAGTCTTCCAAGCTTAAATTTCCTTGAAAGAACCATGGCTTCCATGCTGCTGGTGCAATATGATGGGATTGTGTTTTAGGCAGAACCTCCCATTCTTGGCGTTAAAGTGGGATTGTTAGATTTCTGGGAGACCTTCATTACATTTTTGCAAAGCTCAGATGAAATGTAATTGAGGCCTAAGCTGTGGTTGTGGGAAGAACCACCAGGCTGTATGTGGACACATGAATAACTGAGCTGGTATCTGATGGCCAGGGGGAGCACAATTTTATCTTACGATAGATAGTTATGGCATGAATGAAGAACAAGGGCAAAGGAGACCCAAATGAAAGAACACTGAAGCTTCAACCCTCGAAGCTGGTACATAAAAGGCAGGAAAAACAATTCTTTTTAATATACCAATAGGGATGAAAGGAAGGTTCATTCCGGAAGTACTGTTTTAAGTGGAGGTAGAGGGCAGTGTCACCTGCGAAATAGAAAGGAGATGCTATTTCTGATAACACTCGGTGTGTCCATTTAGAACTAGAGAGCTCTGCAAGACCAGGTCAACTTCAAATACAAAGAAAACAGCAACCAAACCCACAGCTGCTCTTGGTACTTGACCCTGTGAGTTCGAGGAGATGTGGGGAAAATAACCTGCTTCAGGAAAGTCGTACCAGGACACCTTAAGGACAGCATATACAACAGACGCTCAGAGCTACATCAAGTGGTCTTACAGCCCCGGGACCAAAGTTGGAGAGGTAGTGAAGGACCAGATCTGCAAAGCCTTGGAGGACAAGACATAATGAGTGGCCCGGCCACTGAGGAGTCACTGGGAAGTTAAACAGGAGAGTAACATTCATCCGTTCTCAAGATGGTTCTAGGAGGTATCTGAAAACTGTATCAGAAGGAAAAAGAGTAAACATGAAAGCTAACGAAGCAAAGCATGATGGTAGCTGCAGTTAGAAGCCAACCATGAAGATGCGCACATAGCCATTGTTGATATCTGAGAGGAATTGGTTCTATGACCCAATAAGAATATCAAAATTCAGACTTATCAAGTCCCTTATATAAAATGGCATTTATTTGCACATAGCCCAGATAGATCCTCCTGTGAACCTTAAATCGTCTCTAAATAGCTTATGACAATGCAGAGTAAATGCTATGCTAGTATCACATTATTTTATTGGGGGAGTAATGATGAGAAAACCGGTATATTTTCAGTGCAGATGCAACTTATCTTCTTAAAGTTTCCCAACGTGTTTTTGGCTGAATCCGTGGATTGAGAATCTGCAGGTACAAACTGTTGGATGTGCTGGGACGTGAGATCTTTTGTAGGTTAATTCACAACACTTTGCTATCTTCAATGTTGACGTTCACCATGCTGAGGTTACTCCCAAGTTTGAGCAACTGAGTTATAGGAGTACGGATTACTATGACAGGGAAAAGTGGAGGAGGAGGAGAAGGAAGAGGAGGAGGAGGAGGAGGAGGAAAAGGAAGAAGAGAAAGAGGAAAAGGAGGAAGAAGATGAGGAAGAGGAGGAGGAGAAAGAGGAATAGAGGAGGAAGAGAAAAAAGAGGAAGAGGAAGAAGAAAAGGAGAAGGAGGAGGAAGAGGAGGAGAAAGATGAATAAGAAGGAAGAGAAAAAGGAGGAAGAGAAGGAAGAGGAAAAGGAGGAAGAGGAGGAAGAGGAAGAGAAGGAAGAGGAAGAAAAGGAAGAGGAAGAGAAGGAAGAGGAAGAGGAGGAATAGAGGAGGAAGAGAAAAAAGAGGAAGAGGAAGAAGAAAAGGAGAAGGAGGAGGAAGAGGAGGAGAAAGACGAATAAGAAGGAAGAGAAAAAGGAGGAAGAGGAAGAGAAGGAAGAGGAAGAGGAGGAAGAGGAGGAAGAGGAGGAAGAGGAAAAGGAGGAAGAGGAGGAAGAGGAGGA
>JANHMN010000022.1:42054723-42074341 GCA_030674055.1 Rhabdomys pumilio
GAGTTCAGATAAACTTTAAGTTGAAGAAGGAAGGAAATGACAATTTCCTGAGTTCTACTACATCTCAAACACCCAACAAGTCATAGATGTTTCTAAGGTGTGTACTCCTGCTGCAGCACTGACTTTGTCCATGCCTACTGTCTTAAAGTTACTATATGCTATGATGAAACACCATAACCAAAAGCAAATTTGAGAGAAAACAATATATTTGGCTTTGCTTCCACATCACTGTTCATCACTGAAGGAAGTCAGGACAGAAACATAAACAGAGCAGGAACCTGGAGGCAGGAGCTGATGCAGACTCCGTGGAGGGGTGCTGCTTTCTGGCTTGCTCCTCATGGCTTGCTTGGCCTGCTTTCTCATAGAACCCAGGACACCAGGCCAGGGATAGCATCACACACAGTGCAAAATAAAGTTATAAAAACAACAAAATAAAAGCACACATACATGTCTCAATGGTTTAAGCAAGTGTGCCATTTTTGTGTTGGTCCAGGGCCACATTCATATACTATGCCAGCCTCGCTTCCCTGGATGAGAGCAAAGCAGAAATAAGCTAAAAGAATCCGTCTTCCTTCAGTATCACAGACAGACAGATGCACCATGGGGTAGAAATGCTTAAGATGTTTCAAGAGAAATTGAAGTTGAAAGATGGCCTGATTTTGATGACTGCATGTTCGGGGTTTAACGGGGAGCAAGTGGGGGCCATCCAAAGGACAGGAGAGGCTTCACTTCGCAGCTGTGCTAAAGACTCCCTCTCCTCCCTCTGTTCTTTCCCCAGCTGCAAAGATATTTATGCCAATTTCACAAACATCTTTCTCTAGTGTTAATCACCTGGAGAGCGTTTCAGTGACAAGAGCCAAAGTTCACTCTTGTTAATAGGCAAGATTGGAAAACACAGAACTGTAGATTTTTTTAAAAAAAATATATAAAACAAACCAAAGTAACTAATACGACACCTTCTCTCACAAGAAGCAAGAATAATACCTGTGGTAAAAGCAGGAATAATGTATGAGCTTTACATTTGTTTAAAAAAAAATAAAAGAAAAGAACTGTATCAAGTTCTGGCAACCTCAAACCTTGACAATATAATCCCAAATTAAATCCAATTGTAATGGGAGAAGTTGCCAATATTAGATTTCACTTGCTGAACAGACACTACTAATTATGTTTTTCTTTTTTCTTTTTGGTTCTTAAAAAGATTTTACTTGTTGAGATTATAATATAGTTATATTGGTTCCCTCTTCCTTTTCCTCCCTGCAAGTCCTCCATATGTGCTTCCTTGCTTTCTTTCAAATCCATGGCCTCTGTTTTGCATTGTGTTGTTAAATGCATGTATGCATATACACATATTCCTTTTTTTTTTTTAACTTTTATCTTATTTATGAGTACACTGTAGCTGTCTTCAGACACACCAGAAGAGGACATCCAATCTCATTACAGATGGTTGTGAGCCACCATGTGGTTGCTGGGATTTGAACTCAGGACCTCTGGAAGATCAGTCAGTGCTCTTAATCACTAAGCTATCTCTCCAGCCCCCATACACATATTCCTAAATGCATTCACCTAACCTGCCCAGTCTATATAATGTTGCTCATATACGTTATTATACTTGACCATTTGATATTAGATAACTAGCTGACGTGCTGTTCCCTAGGGAAGACTATGTCTTCCGCTCTCGGCACTTCCCAGTTGCCTGGAGTTCTGTGTGTAGGGTTGAGGTCTTGTGGGACCTTTCCTTGTAAAATCTACTTTAGTGTATCTGGTAGTGCTGTTCTTGATCGGCTCATGTTTAGGCAGTCTTGTTGGTGAGACTCTATGGGTGTGGCTTCTGACAGTCCTAGAAGAAGCAAACTTACAATTCCAACTTCCTCGGTTTACAATCTTTCTGGCCCCTCTTCTGCAATAAGCCTTGGGTTTAGGAATTGTTTTGTAGATGTAGCCATTGAGACTGGGTTCCACAATTCTGTATTTTGACTGGTTGTGATTTTATGTACTGGTTTCTATCTGTTGCAAAGAGAAGTTCCTTTTAATAAGGGGTGGGAACTACACTTATCTGAGTTCAAGACAAATATCCAACCTGTAGTTAGGAATATACTGGCTTAGGAAAGTGACATTGTAGGTTCTCCGATAAGGCCCATTACATCACTAGCCTGCTAGTTGTCTAGGTTTCCCTCTAAGACGATCTTAAGTTCCATTAGAAAGCTATTGGTTACCATCTAGGTGTGTGAGCAGTGCTTCATGTAGCCCAGGCTAGTTTAAACTCACTGTGTAGCCAAGGATGATGGTCTTGAACTTCTGACACTCCTGCCTCTACTTTCCAAGTGTTAAGATTATGAACATATGTTACCATATGTAATATGGCTTACTTTTCTTTTTTTTTAGACTAACTTTCACTTTGTTAGCTTAGCTCTCCTAAAACTTATGTTCTAAAACATAACCTGGTTATGTAGACCAGGCTGGCCTAGGACTCTTATAGATCTGCCTGTTTCTGCCTTCCATGTGCAAGGATTAAAGACATGTACCACCACGCCTATCTTCTAGTAAATATTTTAAATATGAATATAAAAGCCTTGGAGAGGGAATACATAGTGACTGTTTTCACTGATGAAATAAAAAGGAGAAAGATTATGGGTTAAATATTCATGTCCTTATTCAAGTTATTTTTCAGTGCAAGAAAAAGTATCAACAAGACATACAATCTCTCAGAGAAGCAGGGAAGGGGTATGAGGGGTGGAGGGTGCTGGGAGAAGGTGGACTGCAATTGAAATGTAAAGCAAATGGATAAATAAATTAATGGGAAAAAAGACATACATTCTACACTCTTTGGGAAGAGAGAATTGCTACATAAAAGCCAAAAATATTATCCTACTTTAATAACTAATGTTAATATACAACTCATAGCCCCACCACATCCCCCTCCCATGGTTTGCAGAAGTAATGTTTAGATTATATTTTCAGATTAATAATTATCTTTTTCATAGGGATATACTTACAGTCTTCTAAAAAGAAACCATGTTTGGGGGTTCTCTTAGCTGTGACCTACTATACTGTTGAATTTTTGAGTTCTGCACTTAACAGGGAGTATATTCATAATATCGAGTCTGATCCCTGTCAAAGGAGTAGTTTATGTGTCTCCAGACCTGACACACAGACACACAGACATATAGACACACAGACACACACACATACACACACTCACACAGATACATAGACATACAGACACACAGACACATAGACACACAGACACACACACATACACACACACACTCACACAGACACATAGACATACAGACACATAAACACACACACACACAGAGACATACAGACACACACACAGACATACAGACACACACACACACACACCAGGAAGTGATAGCAGTTTAGGTACCATTGACCTTGTCTGATTTATATTTTGTTTCTGGAGATCTTTTAATAGTTGTGTGATGTCATTTTACAAAATAAAGTTCATATCCCTCCCTGATTCCAAGAATTTACAGAAAGAATAAAAACTTTGTGGATTTGGGTGATTAAATGCAAGAATTCCACTAAATAAAAGGTAGGCAGTGGTGGTGCATGCCTTTAATTCTAGAGTGGTAAGATGGCAGGTAAAAAGCAGTTACCACATAAGCTTAAAGACCTGAATTCAATCCCCAGAACTCATGGAAAGACCAAAGGAGAGCGCCAACTCCTCAGACTGTCCTCTGACTTCCACATGCATACCATGGTGTGTATACTGGAACACACACACACACACACACACACACACACACACTATACATACATAATAATGATGTATTAAAAATTTTAAAAACAGCAGTTCCTTGTAACCTCGACTTACAAACTCGTATCCACTGTAGACCACTGGATGTAGGCAGTGAACTCGTATATAGTCAGTAGCAAAAGGGAACTTGTCACTTTCCCATTAATCTCATAGCTGTTTGATTGGGGAACAGAGGACAAGGACAGGAAGGACCTGGTTGCTGACTGCCTGTCTGTGTTGATCTCTTCTCCACACCCCAGAGATGTATCTTCCACCAGCGTCACAGCCCTTCCCTCCAAAGGCCTGGAGCACCTCAAGGAACTGATCGCAAAAAACACTTGGACTCTCAAAAAGCTTCCCCTGTCCTTGAGTTTCCTCCACCTCACTCGGGCTGACCTCTCTTACCCAAGCCACTGCTGTGCTTTTAAGAACCAGAAGAAAATCAGGGGGTAAGTAGCAGGTGTCTGGGATAAGCGAGGATGGGAGATGGATTTATTTATAGATTTGGAAACGAATGTGATTTAAAACCCAGGAGGGGAAAGAGCTGGAAGCATCCACGTGAACAGGAAACCCACGGACCTAATGGTTGTGGGAGCAAAGTGGGTGTAGGATGAGAAACAAGACCAGCATCGTTGGATTAATGTAGGGAAGGAGGGACAATAAGAGATGACATCATGGAGACAGGGCTCACTTGTTCGTTCCCTGTAGACAGACTTTGAGGCAGGTTTGGCTTGAATTCCTAACACTATCCATTTCTAGCTGGGTTATTTCAGCCTACTTATTCAACTACTCTGAGCGTCTAAGGATCAACATCACATGGTCATCCATGACCGGGTTGAGAAAGTGAAGAGGTCGAATAGAAAACACTTGGAATTGAATGGCTGGAATGTAACACGCAAAACATATTATATATTATCTCACTATCTGGCTGCCTACAAGACTGCAGAGGAGAGACCCACTCCTTTGCACTTTACACTTCAAGCTGCCCCTGATTCTTGCTCTGACCTAGTTCCCCTGATATGTCTTGTGCCGTCTCCTGCTTTAGCCCTACCTTCATCTTCTATTTCTGCTCCTTTAGTTTCTACACAAGTATCCACTAGGTGACTCTCTACGCTCATAATTTTAACCAGAAAAAAAAAGAAATCAAGACCTCATCATAGAGCCAGATGAAAATTGGCAAGCTGCAGAACTAGGTGAAGGGAAGCATCACGGCTATGCTAAGACACGGTGTTGCTATCAGGTGCTATACTAATGGACAATGACACTGAGTGGGAAGGATCGGGGATGAATGCATAGATAGAGTGGACCTCACTGATGGGTGCAACTCTGGTGAGATTAAAAAAAAAAAAAAGACATATACCTTCCCAGTCCTGACTGATGAACCTAAGGCTCAGGGGTCACCAAGGAAGGAGGGGTGGAAAGATTACATGTAAGAGTCAGAGGAACAGAGAGACTACTGTGAGATTGTGTCTCTTAGGGATGTCAAAAGCTGCATCCAGGGAGTCTTGCCAACATGACAGCCTAAACGTGAGATGAACAAGGACAACAACAGAAATGCTAATGTTTGGGTGGAGAAAACCCATAGGCCTCAACCCTACACAGGGAAAAACAGGCAACGAAGCAACATGAGAATGGGAGAAATAGCCTTCCCAGGGGAGAACACACCAATTTGTTACCCACTACCAAATGGTCAGCCCTGAAACCATATATGTACAAATAACACCATACAGGCTGAGCAGGTTATATGTATGTATTTAGCAATCCACGCATGTGAGCATGCATGTGTAGACACACACACCCCACTACCAACAACATCAACGATTATTGAAAAAAGAGTCATGGATTTAAACGTGAGCACGGAGGAGATGTGGGAGGGTTCAGAGGGAGAAAATGAAAGGGGGAATGATATAATTATGTTGTAATCTCAAAAAAAATAAATTGAAAAGATAAAATCCTATCTCTATGAGTATACCTGTGTGCTGTGACCATTTATGCATTTGTTAGCGAATATTTAATGAACATCTCCTGTGTGTTAGTCCTGGGCACTAACCCAGCCCCAGCTAGCATATGAGGTGGCTTCTTGCATAAAGTAGCTTACAATCTACTGGAAGAATTCAACAAAGGAAGAAATGTCAGTCAGGGCTGTGAAGGGATGAAACCCTGGTGGGTGGGGCTTATTCAAGGAGGCCAGGAAAGACTCCTATGAATAAAAACAGCATATGTTTAAAATTGAATGTCTAGAGGTGGCCATGAGTTTCTAGGCAAAGGCAGAGTGGAGTTCTGGAACTCAGAATAGGCATAGTGTTAACAGCAAACCCTCATACATAGAAGGCACAACCCTGGTTCCCTGTACTGTTGTAATATCTTGGGAAAGATATCTATTCATTCAACACTCTTGTTCCATTCACAAATGAACAAGTTTCACGGACCTGTCCAACATGGCACAGTTTACAAACTAAAGGAGCCACGTTCTAAGTTGGTTCTAGTGCCCATGATTCTTGATCATGACTCTTCTTGAATCGGTTCAAGATGAGGAGAAATGAGATCAGTGCTGCTGGTCACAGTAAGAGAGGTGAGGTCGTATGAACTGATGTAGGAAAGATGGCTCAGAGAGAAGCTTGCTGCCAAGTCTGATGGTCTGAGTCCCGCCCCTGGCACCTACACGGTGGAAGAAGAGGGCTGACTCCCACAAGCTGTCCTTTTGAAATTAAAAATTATAAACAAGTGTCGTGGAAAATTTACCAGTGTGTGCTTAGAAAATACTAAGTTACACAGGAATAGAATTTACCTGGAAAAGCACTGCCTCAGACCCAACTCTAAGGTAAGTTGCATACTAACCAAACTTGGAATGTATAAACTAAAAAAGTGCAGAGTTGTGCTTATAAGATGAATTAAAATTCAGATCCACTGAGCATGCGTTTCTTTAGAACTTGCTCAGAAAGAGCCCCCACCCCACCCCCACTTCTCATCAGAAAAAGCAAAGAGAAAATGGCCTTGGCTGTCACCTGATAAGACAGCAAAGCTGGTCTGTTGTTACAGGGAGCTGTGTCTGAGTCCCTCAGCGTAATCTAAAAGATAACCAAAAAAACTTCAAAAAACTTCAGCTTTGCTTTGTTGCTGCAAAACCCACCTAATTGCTCAGAAAATGTAGCTTGGCATAGGAGCCTAAAAAGCCACCTGCAGATGAAAGCCTATGTAAGATTACCCTGTTACAGATCAACCTTACTGGCTGTAGAGGATCTCTGTTTGTGGCTGGAATCCAATGGGCTTAGCTGGAATCTGGATGCATGCTTTTCCTAAGGGGTTCTCAATTAATTTTTGAAGTGCCTGGAGTGACTTCTGATTAGGAAAGTAAATTCTGCCGCGTTGACCCTCATGCCGCACTGGCGCATGCACACAGAATAAATTAAGTAAACATTTTTAATGAGGTAGCAGAAGCCTGGCCTGACCAGACCCTGCAGAATCCATAGCACCATGAATATCAAAATAAGAAACTTGCACATCTTCCCAGGGGCCAAGGGGATCAAGGGTGAACTTTAAGCAAGTGGTGACCCATCTCTGTTGCCTTGCAGAATCCTAGAGTCTCTGATGTGTAATGAGAGCAGTATCCGGAACCTGCGTCAAAGAAAGTCGGTGAATGTCTTGAGGGGTCCCATCTACCAGGAATATGAGGAAGACCTGGGTGATAACAATGTTGGGTACAAACAAAACTCCAAGTTTCAGGAGAGCCCGAGCAACTCTCACTATTATGTCTTCTTTGAAGAACAAGAAGATGAGATTATTGGTTTCGGCCAAGAGCTCAAAAACCCTCAAGAAGAGACTCTCCAAGCCTTCGACAGCCACTATGACTACACTGTGTGCGGGGACAATGAGGACATGGTGTGTACCCCCAAGTCGGATGAGTTTAATCCCTGTGAAGATATCATGGGCTACAGGTTCCTCAGAATCGTGGTGTGGTTTGTCAGTCTGCTGGCTCTCCTGGGCAATATCTTTGTCCTGTTCATTCTCCTTACTAGCCACTACAAATTGACGGTGCCACGCTTTCTTATGTGCAACTTGGCCTTTGCAGACTTCTGCATGGGGGTATACCTGCTTCTCATTGCCTCTGTAGACCTGTACACACACTCTGAGTATTACAACCACGCCATCGACTGGCAGACAGGTCCTGGGTGCAACACAGCTGGCTTCTTCACTGTTTTTGCTAGTGAGTTATCAGTGTACACACTGACGGTCATCACCCTGGAGCGATGGTACGCCATCACCTTCGCCATGCGCCTGGATAGAAAGATCCGCCTCAGGCACGCATACGTCATCATGGCTGGGGGCTGGGTTTCCTGCTTCCTTCTCGCCCTCCTCCCGATGGTGGGGATAAGCAGCTATGCCAAGGTCAGCATCTGCCTGCCAATGGACACCGACACCCCTCTTGCTCTGGCATACATTGCCCTTGTCCTGCTGCTCAATGTCGTTGCCTTTGTCATTGTCTGTTCCTGCTATGTGAAGATATACATCACGGTCCGAAATCCCCAGTACAACCCTCGAGATAAAGACACCAAGATCGCCAAGAGGATGGCCGTGTTGATCTTCACCGACTTCATGTGCATGGCGCCGATCTCCTTCTATGCGCTGTCGGCACTTATGAACAAGCCTCTTATCACCGTTACTAACTCCAAAATCTTGTTGGTTCTCTTCTATCCCCTCAACTCCTGTGCCAATCCGTTTCTCTATGCCATTTTCACCAAGGCCTTCCAGAGGGATGTATTCATCCTGCTCGGCAAGTTTGGCGTCTGCAAACGCCAGGCCCAGGCCTATCAGGGTCAGAGAGTCTGTCCCAACAATAGCACTGGGATTCAGATTCAGAAGATTCCCCAGGACACAAGGCAGAGTCTCCCCAACATGCAAGATACCTATGAACTGCTTGGAAACTCGCACCTAACTCCAAAACTACAGGGACAGATCTCAGAAGAGTGTAAGCAAACAGCCTTGTAAAGGGAGGCTACACTATTCACAGTGGGACTTACAAAAGGCTGGTTTCTTGAACCTGCATTCCAGTCCCATGACACATGAACGAATAGGTTCGTGCAGGCGATGATTCACAGGGTCAGAGTTCATCTCTAGAAAGTATTGCCTCCAAGAAGGGAGAAAAGCAATCAGCTTGTCTGAGTCCTAGGTGATATGACAGTCGTCTATGCTCTCCGGGAGATTTGCTTGCTGTTTGTCTGTGATGCTGGGCAGCACGTTCCGCGGACACCAGTTGAACCATTCACATCTCTTTTCTCCATTTTATGTAGTGTTTTATAATAAAGATGTTACAACTGGCCAGTGTTTATCCACTTAAGCAGCTCCCCTGAAAGAACCAAAGAAAGTTTTTGTTCCTTAAAAATAAAACTCCACACTCGGGAGTTTGGAGGCAGGGGTATCCAGTTCATACTTAAATACATAGAGAATTCCAAGCCAATCTGTGACACATGAAACACCATCTCAAGATACCAAAAGAACCCTGAAAAGCCAAACATAACTAGATGTAACATAATTGCTTTTATTAAACTGAAAAAAGAGAGAGTCTAGTTTTCAGAGGTTTCTTTCTTTTTTCTTCCTTAGACTCTGAAACAATTATCTCTTCACCAGGCTCTGCCTGCTGTGACCCAGCTGTTACACGCTGGTGGAAAAACTGCTAAGATTTCAGCTTTTGTGGCTGAGCAAACTAAGAATTATCTTCTTGTACAGGACATGAGCTCCGGGAGAGATTTCTAAGGACTGAGTGGGAATAAGGACAGGGCACACTTGGTCACCTATTGAATAAAACAGCTATACACCAGCTAACCACCAGGCTTTGGGCAAGCCTCTGGACCTCTAAATTCTGTAGAAATAGAAAGATTTGATGCCCTCTTCCATTTGAAAAGCCCTAGGTATATCTCTCCCTCAAAAGATATGTGTTCATGACAAAGAAAAAATAAAACACTACTTAAGTAGACTCTGTTTTTTCTACCTTGTGAGGCTGTTGTCTACATGTGACCCAAGACACTTTTTCTTTATTTCATTTTGATCGCCGTATCTAAACCAAAAGTTCTATTGAGTGACTATGTGGAGCCATATCCTAATTATTTATCTAATTATACTGTTGTCAAGTCTAAAACATACCAGAATTTATCTAATCTGTTAATAATACAGCCAGGCTTGGTGGTGCATGCCTTTAATCCCAGCACTGGGGAGGCAGAGGCAGGCAGATCTCTGAATTTAAGGCCAGACAGTTTAAGACAGCCAGGTCGACACAGAGAAACCCTGTTTCAAAGAAAACAAAACAAATTAAACTAATAATAGAGTTAATATGTGACTGTGTAGGCTACTTCAAAACATTTAACTCATCTTCACAGATTCTTTTTTTTTTTTTTTTAGCTCTCTGGGGCTCACACATTAACACTGTCAAGGGAGAAATCTTTTTACCGGACACTGGCAGTTCCTTCTAACCCTGCCAGTCACTGACATAAAACATGTGTGTCCCAAGAGGAGTCTTGCTTCAAAAACGAACAGTATCTACGGGTGTACTTTTTGGGTTGCCTGTCTGGTTAGCTCCTTACTATATATTGTTATGGTGTCCCCCAAGCAGATCTGGTATTTGCTACTCAATGCTCATGATCCAAAACAGAAAATATCAGGGGTGTGCCACTTTAAGTATGTGAAGTAGGGTTTATGGTTAACCTTACATGGTTCCTATTTGATTGGCCTGGTACTTTTGTCACAGTCCCCTAAGCATAGGCTTTCCCAGCAGTTCATGTGTAACTCCTGAAACTAAATAAACGTGTTAACCTGTGGCATCTGTTTCTCTCTTGTGACATTTTGAAATGTCACATCTGAACAGATAAAAGAGTTTCATCTTGAGTAGCTGATCTAGTGCTTAGAAAGCAAGGTCCTAGAAGAGTGACTTCAACAAAACGGCTATTAAAATTCAAACTGACAGCATGAAATAAAGTTTCTTCCGGTAGTAAGGTATATAGTCCTTTTTTTTCAATTTGTCGGTTTCTTTTGAGGTTAACATTGTATGTGCATGTGTTGAAAACAAAAAGGGAACACCTGCTGTAGCACTGGGGTGAGTGGGACCTGTCCCTCGCCTGACCAATACAATAGAGCTGACCATGGATGTGGGGGTTGCAGGTGAGCTAGCCCCGAGGACATGAGTGCAGAAGAGCTGGCCCTGCCTCTTGTCTTCTGTGCATGCAGTGGCATAGACTAGGGAAAGATGTCCTTTTCCCCTCCCTTATCAATTGTCACTATGGCAGGCAGGAGAACTGTCCCCAAAGACGTGAGAGTAGGGGTGCTGGCCCTGTCACGGACTATCTGCAACACTCTGGAGAGCAGGCCTTACACCTTGCCTGGGCAGCAGGGTAGAGCTGGCCCTGGTTATGGGGGTTGCTGGTGAGCCAGCTCTGAGGGCGTGACAGCGGGAGAGCCAGTGGACTGGCCAGCTCAGAAACCACACAGCCCCAGATCCAGAGCTTTAAATTGGCCCACCCTAACATCTACCCTATCAGTGAACTGCTGGAGTACATGAAGGGGGCAGACCCACAGATCCAAAACGACAGGATCTCCCTGACACAGGACAACAACAGGAAATCCAGGCCTTACTTAGTGAGGTTTCATTATTGATGGTGTAGCAGAAGGCAGAGGGCTTATACCAGAACAGGGACTCACTGCAATGTTCATTCACATAGCAAAGAAGTGTGGACAAAAGGGTTTACTGTGATCGCTACAGCTTCCACATAGATTTTTTTCTCTCTGTTGGGAGACAGGTTGCAAGGGTAGAGGATGGATACGAGGGGGGAAGATGAGTGGGATTCATAAATAATCAATAAAATTTTTTTTTAAAGTTAAAGAGGGGAACATGCTATATATAGTAGCTAAGACATCGATATTGATTGAAACTAATGTATTAATAATTCCTATAAAGTTGAATAGGATTCATTGACAGGCATCTATGGCTAAGAGTAGAAAGGCAGTAAACCAGAATGTATCATACAAATTTTGGATATTTATACTGGAAATTAAATAGCATTCTAGGGGTTGAAGAAGTGGCTCAGCCATTAAAGAGCCCTGGCTGCTCCTGCAAAGGACTAGAATTTGGTCCTCAGTACCCGGATCATGTAGCTCATAATTTCCTCTCACTCCAGCTCCAAGGGACCTGACCCCTAATCTGAACTCTGAGCATATCAGCACACAGGTGAGCATGCACACATACACACACAGACACACACACACACACACACACACACACACACACAAATAAAAATGTAACTGTAATGAAATAATGAGTCTATAGTTCCTCTTCGACATTCACTTTAACTGGAATATTTTAAATATTTGAAGATTAAAAATGAATATTTAATTATTTGAATCAAATTATTCAATAATTTGAACATTAGTGAAGACAAAGTCTGGGCTAGGAAGTGGGAAATAGCCCACTCAGTAAGTACTTGTGGCACAATCATGAGGTCCTAAGTCTGAGCTTCTGTGAGACATGTACACATGTAATCCCAGCACTGGGGGGACACAGGATAGTGCTGGACCTGGGACTTGCTGGCCAGACAGCCCGCCAAATGGGTAGGTTCAGTTCAGTGAGAAATTTTCTCTTGAGAAAGACACCAACATCTACCTCTGATCACACACGCACACGCACACACACACACACGCACATGCACACGCACACGCGCACACACACACACACACACGCGCACACACACACACGTGCACACGCACAGACATACACACACACACACCTCAAAATTAAATAAACAAAGCTACCCATAGGCTAGATTTCATAAAATTCATGTCTTAAAAGTTCATTTATTTTGTTCCCCCGTCTACAGGAAGGAGAAAGCAATTCTTGGAGTTCCCTGGTCAAGCAGTCTAACAGAAGTAATGAGCTCCTGGTTCCATAAGAACTATGTCTCAAAACAATAAGGTGGAAAATAATAGAGAAAGACACCTGAAATTTGTCTCTGACCTCTACATGTGGACATATACACATAAGAGTCGAAAGGCGTAATTAGTTTCCAAATCCAACATCCTTCTACATTCTACCTCAGTTCCCCTGACAGCAGGTGGAAAGGTCTGTGGAATGAGAGAGGTTATCATTATTAACTCAAAGTAGACACTGAACAATGGTCCATAGGTCTGAGGAAAGATGGGACTCCCATGCTTACCTTCTGTTTACTCTGAGATTCCTCTGTGCTTTCTCAAAGAGTCCCTTAAGCACTCTGACAGAAGAGGCAGCAGGAGAAGGATTAATAGCTTCAACAAATGTCAGAGAAAAGGGATACCCTGCCAATCAACACGGTGGTCCAGACAACAGAGGAGATAGCTGACGTCACACCTGTTTTCACAATCTGGAGGCTCACTGTAGTGAAATGGAAAAAGTGAGCATATCTGGGACACACATAAGTCTTCCCAGACATCCACACTGCCATTTGGCTTCATTTTAATTACTACAGTGGAGCCACTAGTGGGAGCAATACTTGAAATCCAAGAATTTCTATTCTATTATGTGTCTGTCCATGTATCTTTCTAGTAGAAATACTGAGACTTCTTGCCCCCAGTACCACCATCAAACCTGGAAAAGGGACCCGCAGTGGTTGATGCTGTATCTAGGATACACTGGGAAACTTTCTAAGCACTCTAGATGGCAATAAGGACCAGATAAAAGGTATGTGTAGTAATTCTGTGATAAGAACCGTTCAGCCTTAGAGACCTTAATTATACATTGGTTAGTTTTAAATGTCAACTTGATACAGCCTAGAGTCACTTTAAAAAAGAGTCATAATGAAGAATTATCTAGAGCAGTTTGGCCTGCAGTTATGTCTTTAGGGAGATGTCTTGTTAACCGATGTAGGAAAACCCGACCCACACTGGCGACACCATTCCCTAGGTGGGTGGGATGGGGTGTAGTGGTGGCTTTGACTATGATATCTTAAACAGTGTAAAAGAGGAAAAAGTAAGCAAGCAAGAATCTGTGATTCTTTCTCTGCTCTTAAGGATAAATGTATGCTTCTTTCCAAGTTTCTTTCCCCCCCCCCCAACACACCCCCAGTGTGTTTGTCACAGCAACTGAAGATGTGAAGGACACACATGAGAGTAACTGTGGCTGCTCTTCCCTATCGCCCGCCCATGGGAGAGGAAAGGAGAATGCAGGACTAGGAAGTTAGGACACTTGGTCAACTCCTATAGCAGTTGCCCAATATTATTCATTCCTAGGGAACAATTCTCTAGCTTTTTAGTAAGTTGACAACCAAACTAGCAGTTGGGAGAACTGCCCAGAAACATCTAGCTCATTTATTTGCAGAAGCAGTTGTCAGTCTTGTCCTTTACAGAGTAAGGCTGGATACAGAGATGGGGGGAAATGAAGTACATGAAAAGGAGAGGACCCCTCCCTCTGATTGATGCTTCTTGCCAGCGGAGAATCAAGAATTTCAACACACTTATTTATAAACACTTGTCAAAGACATGTCTCCTTTTACAGCTACAAACCTGTAATTTTTCTAGAATTCTCACCAGGAACTGCCTATACACTCTAAGAAGGTGCTCTACATCCCATGGGCAATCACAAATCGAGCAAGTCCATATCTATATGTAGACATCTTTTTCTGTGAGAAGCCCGAATTGGCCCTTGAGGCCATCATCTCTTCCTCATCTGTACCATTTCAGAATATCATATCTCTTATCAACTTGGATACCTGCCTCTTCTTTGGGACTTGGTCTTATAAGCAAAGGCATCAGTTACCTGCTTGTAATAGGTCTCTCGTTGGTTATGGGCTCCATATCTTTCAATGTCTCGTAAGTTATCCAAATACACACCTAGTATCTGAGGAGGCCAGAAGACAATGTCAGATCCTCAGGACCTAGAGTTACAGTGGGTGTTGGGAATTGAAGGAGAGTTTGCAGGAAAACAGCCAGTGTTCTTTACCACAGAACCATCTTTCTAGCCCCCTCACCTTTTAAAAAGACCAGAGTCTTTCATTGAACCAAATTAAGTTAGAATGACAGACCAGCCAATCCCAAGGATCTGCTTGCCTATGCTTCCCCGTGCTGGGATCACACACACACACACACACACACACACACACACACACACACACACAGACACACCCTGCTTTTTGCATATGTCAGGGTATCTGAACTCAGGTTCTCCTGCTTGCACAGAAGCTTCTTTATCAACTGATTCGTCTTCCCCTCTCCGATTTAGTGTTTTGAGAGACTGTAGGAGACATATGCACCCAAGGGTGCCTAACTCCTAACCTGTGTTACAGGTCATTTCAGGCTTACACAGGACTTGCTGTGATTTCTACTTTCTAGTCTGTAAATCAACAGCAGAAAAATTAGGCGTATCACAATGGGCTGGCTGAGAGAGTGGCATCCAAAGGCAAGGGGTCCAGGAGACAAGTGTGTTCCACACAGGACCACAGGGAGTGCTTTCCCATGCTTCTCCTGTGCTGCTGTAGCAGGAAGTGGGTATTCTAGCCAAGCAAGGACTTGGTGTGTAACATCAGTCAACTGTGAACCCAACAGACACGTCATTCTTTGGCAAGAGAAAAGTAGAGAAAGATGTATTTTCAGGCAACTCTGAGAAGGCAGTGTCTCACCTCTCAGAGCAGAATTATTTAACTTTCTACTCCGCTCTCCTCTTTCTGTTCCATTGGTTGACAAGGATCCTTCAGGGGGACTTAGTTCTTGACCTCATTCATTGACCTGACAAGTTGTTGAGTAAGTGTCTTTAATAAGCACCTAGTGACGTACCTGTATTTTAACAAGGGTCTCTTTTTAAGTTCTCTGCCAAGGTCCTTCGAAGAACAACCATCCCTATTCACCAAAGAACAAAGCAGTTATCATTTAAGGCCTTGTTAACCTTCTCCACATAGGGAGAGAAGTTTATCCCTGGCCACAGTTTGACTTTGAGGTCCTTTTGGGATACCATGGCAGGGCTCAGTATTCCTACAACTGGTTTGTCTGGAACACAAGTGAGAACTTAGAAGTTATCACATATAACCTGTGACAAATTGAGGAGCTCACCAATCCCAGAGTGAAAGCACATACTTAATTGATGGGCAGCGACTCGTGCTTGCTTTACACAAAGGATAAAGTAGAATTTTCTACTGATTGCCAAGCAAAGTTAGTTCAAAGTTAGCATGACGAAGCAGAGATTCTCAACTTCAAAGTTGTTGCTTCAGGGTGTTGAGGGGAGCTGCAGTTATTTATCTCTGAATTAAATAGACTGTCTATGGCTATTTTATTTTGTTTAAGACATGTATATATCATTCCTCAGATTTCAGCCACCTCTTTTTTTTTTTTTTTGAGACAAGGACTTTCATTGTCCTGGAACCTGCCTAGCAGACTAGACTGGCTGGCCAGTGGGCCCCAGTGACTCCCCATCTATCTCTCCCTCCCCAGTACCAGGATCCCAAGTACATACTGCCATGCATGACTTAAAGTGGGTTCTGAGGACTGAACTCAAGACCTCGTGGTTATAAGTCAACCACTTTACCAACTGAGGTAGTTCCCTAATCCCTAATATATTTTTTTCTATTGTCAAGTTTTTGAAGGCAAGGGGTTGGTTCGGATAAGAGAGTAAATGCTATGTGTTATGATAAGTAGCACCATAACTTGAGTTATGTTATAGTAGTTGAGTCTAGTTATTAGTAGCTAAGTCACAGAAGTTAAAAGTAGATGACTCAAGAAGATAGGTCATCAAGAGTGGTCAAATGTCCCTGAGACCTTTGGTATCGCTGAGGTAGATCCTAAGACTGCACTACAACATTAGACACTAGATATGAATCATGACTCATGACTCTATAGTTTTCACAGTGAGATAAACTACAGAGTAAGAGCCATCCAATAGGACTGGACAGTGAACATCCTAACTAAAGAGCCCAAGGACAGAGTGTCTGCAGGAAAGCTATATAGGTGTCCATCCTAAGAAGGAGGAAGACTTCTTGTGGGCTGCAGAAAAAGCTGAATCAAACAAAAATGTTGAGTCGATTCTTTCTTAGTTGTAAATGAGACAATCTTTGTGCTTTTAAGAAATAAATGTGAACTAGAAAATATCATTCTGAGTGAGGTAACCCAGACCCAAAAGGACATGCCTGGTATGTACTCAGTTGTAAGGGGATGTTAGCCAAAAGAGTACAGGCCATGCATTCTACACTCCATAGACCCAAAGAAGCTAAACAAGAAGAAAGGCCCAAACAAGAATGCTTGAATCTCACTTAGAAAGGGAAATAAAATAGTCACAGGAGGCGGATGGAGGGAAGGAACTGGAGAGTGGAGTGGGAGGAGGTGGTCAAGGATCAAGTGTGAGGAGAGAAAGAAGAGAGGGCCAGAGGGTCAGAAAAATGAATGGAAGTCGGCAGCTGTCTGTGGTTGGTGGTAGAGGGCATATCTATGACATGCCAAATACTTGGGATGAGGGAGGTTCCAGGAGCCTATGGGAGGGTGACTTAGCTGAGACTCCCAGCAGCCAGAGCTATGGAGCCTGAAGTGGCCACTTCTTGTAGTCAGGCAGGGCTGCCAGTGGAGAGATAAGGACAACAATTCACCTACAAAACTTTCAACCCAAAATTTGTCCTGTCTATAAGAAATGCAAGGACATAGATGGAGCAGAGACTAGGGGGATGGCCAACTAATAACTGGCCCAACTTGAGACCCATCCCAAGGGCAAGCACTGACACTATTAATGATACTGTTTTGCTTGTAGACAGGAGCCTAGCATAACTGTCCTCTAAAAGGCTCTACCCAACAGGTGACTGAAACAGATGCAGAGGCCGACAGACAAACACTGGACAGAGCTAGGGACTCTTATGGAAGCACTGGGGGAAGGACTGAGGGCCCTGGAAGGGATAGGAACTCCACAGGAAGACCAACAGAGTCCACTGACCTGGACCCTTAGGGTCTCTCAGAGGCTGAACTACCAAGCAAAGAGCATACATGGGCTGAGCCTAGGCTCCCCGCATATATGATGTAGTGGATGGGCAGCTCAGTCTTCATGTAGATGCCCCAACAATTAGAACTGGATCTGTCCCTAAAGCTGTTGCCCATCTGTGAATCCCATTCTCCTAACTGGTCTGCCTTGTCTGGCCTTAGTGGGAGAGGATGTGCCTAGCCTTACAGAGACTTGATGTGCCAGGGTGGGGGAATAAGGGGAGGGGGAGATGGGAGAAGGGACTGTGTGAGGGGTGACTGGGAGAAGGAAGGGCAATAGTCAGGATGTAAAGTGAATAAATAAATTAATGGAAAAAAAAGAGGAAAATAGTGGCTGAATTTTTGGGAGCTATCAAGGTTTTCAGATTGTAGTCATGATGCTTCCAACTGTTGACCTAATAAATAGGGTTTTTTTTCTCCCCCCAGAAGAAATGATACACTGCAAAATCTTTTCTCATAGCCTTTAGATATTTGTATAAGACCAACTCTATTTTCAACTACAAAAGATGCCCAACTATATCAGAAGGCAGATAATGGCCAAGCATTTATTTGTTTGTTTGTTTGTTTGTTTATTCATTGTACGTGTTTGTGCGTGTCTGTGACCCACTTAGATAACTAGTGCCCAAAGCCAGAAGAAGGCATCAGCTCCCCTGGAACTATAGTTACAGACAGTTGATAATTATCATGTGTGTGGTTAGGAAATTGAACCCTGGTCCTCAGAAGAACAGCCAGTATTCTTAGCCACTGAGCTATCTCTCAAGCCCATGGTCAAACATTTCTATTGCGCCAGAACTATAACAGTTTGGAGGTTGTATTTTCAAGTGTTCCCCATCAATTAACCACATTATAAACTCTAACAGTGTCGTATCCAATATTCAAATTCAAATCAAGCAAAAATTATTGAGCACCTACTATGGACTAGGGTTTGTTGTAGGCTTTTGGGTCCACCAATGAATAAAGTCAGCCCAATTAATCTATCTTGTAGGGCTTGTATTTGATACATAGTCTGTTAGGTAATGATAGTGTGACAGAAAGAAAATGTAGATCTCAATAAAGTGAAGCAAGAAGAATCAGGGCAGTTTGGGCCAGTGTTTAATAGGAGGGAGGGACTTATCCAGCTAAAGGGAGAAAAGTATTCCAGACAGAAACGAACCAACGAACCATACCCTGAGTAGGAGTATGGTCTGGGAATAGGAGGAAGGCACAGACAGTAGAATGAAACCAGCAAGGAAGAGATTTGTGAGATAAAAACTAAGAGGCAATTGATGCCATCCTACAGGCCTTATTTAAGAACTGTTTGATGTCAGAGTCCTGGAGAGCCACTCAGAGGCTTTGTGCGGAAGAATGGGTCTGAGTGACGTGAGTGTTGATAGAAACACCCTGGTTGAGCTGTTGAGAAGGCATTGGTTGAAAAACCATTTAAAAGAGCAGAGAGTAACCATGTCAGACACTGTGAGGCCACAGTCTCCCTTGGCTGTTCCAGCACAAGACTAGCTATACACAGTAAGAAAATGAGCAACTGGCTGGCTTCCCTTGGAACGAGTCGTGAGTGTTGGCGTTTAAATGTCGCGGCTCATACGCTTCCAGATTCTATCTCTTTATTTTCCCAACCATTTAAAAATACAAAGTGCTGGGACTGTGGAGATGGCTCAGTTGGTGAAGTACCTACTGCCAACGAACTATAATCTGAATGCAGATTTCCAGAACCCATGCCAAGGGTGATACCCTTCTCCTACAACCCTATTACTGGTGTGAGTCATTGGGAACAAAGGGTGATGACAGATTGACAAATCCCTGAAACTCACTGGCCAGCCAGCCTAGCCAAATCAATGAGCTTCATGTTTTCAAGCTTCATGCTTTAAAACACACACACACACACACACACACACACACACACAC
>JANHMN010000022.1:42081988-42099763 GCA_030674055.1 Rhabdomys pumilio
AACCCTCTATTACCAGTTATGGAATACAAGCAAAAATCTACCATCATGTTAAGACCCCACCACTGATACCAAATTTCACAACATAAACTGGTTCAGTAGGGTACACAGTGGGGAGAAGAAATCAATTGCATTAAGGAATTTTAAAATATGTTCTTTAAAAAGCACTTATATAGCTCACAGTTTTTCTTTTGTAATATACTTTATCTGTTACTTCCAGAACTACATAAAGTCAATTAAAGGAAGACAAAAATGGAAGACCAAAAAAAAAAAAGAAAAAGTCACCAGGCAAGTGAACTCAAATGCTGATTTTGTTAGTCACCGGAACAAAAATGACGTGACTGAGCATCCTGCAGGTCCCAGGAGGCTGCCTCACTGCAGTGGCTCTTTTGTTCTATGGAGCCACTGACAGGAAAGAGCTACACATTCTCAACACACAGTAAATGTCTAGAGTTTTTAAATATACAAGTCAAATCTCTGTATTTTCTTTCCAATGTGCAAACTGGAGCCCAAGTCTACATCATCAATGGCCTGGAAGGGCCACCCAATGAAAAAGAGGTAAATTTGTATTCAGTGGCCCACTTTCCTCTACCCCCTCCACCCTCAAACTTCCCTCAAATTACAAAGTTGTTTTAAAAATTTTGTTTAATTAAAATAATTTCTAAAATTCTTTACTAGTAAACACAAGAAACTTTTATAATTACTAAATTGTTTAATAAAAATCCAGTCCTCATCACTTGCCCTTATGCTTCTTAGATCAATGTACAGAATGGCATCCCAGGGTTTACATAAAGACTAATGCACAGGTGAGCACACTGTAGTCCAGCAAGGAGAACCCTTCACACATCATGTGTACTGCACAACTGCAGCCCGGTGGTACCTTTGCGAAATAAAAACATCTTCCTGAGGAGCCAAATGGGGTTTCCTCTTATAGTATGGGACTGAGCAGTTTTTCTGTAAGGAAATTAAGCTGTCACTTTAATTCTAGTCAACAAAGGCAAGACCCAAGTCTTTAAGTTACATTTAACAAGTATGAAAACCTAATTAAATCAAGCATCTATTCCTGGGTCAACTTTGTTTCCAAACTGTGACCATTGATCCTTTTCTTTAAATCTTACGATGTTCATTCGGCAGGGAAGCAAGAGGTATGTATTACTGAAGGAGAGTAACAAGTAAAAATGTTTTTAAGACCTATTATGAGTTTTAAATTTTCTTATACAAGTGAATTAAAATTCAACACCATAATTCTTGCCCTTCTGTAAAAAGCTCACACGCAATTTTTACCAAATATAACCACATACAATAAGCAGTTTCAGTTCAATCTATCAAAAGGGTAATTTCTTCAGGTCATTCCGACAAGTATCTTCTGATTGAGCCCAACTTGGAGAAAGGAATATAGACAAAGCTTTACATGCTAATTACCAATGGCAGGTTCCTGTATTTAAAATCAACAATACAGTTTTCCTACACGACCCCCTCCCCCCGCCCGCGGCCCAGGTGCTACAGTCCCATGGCTTGCCAGGCTGAAGTAGTGTCTATGTGGTCAAGGTCTAGCTTGGTTCCAGTAGCTTTGCTTCTACCGCGCTTCTCTGACATGCAGAAGTGAAGTTTTGGCTGATATATGTCCCAAGTTTCAAACCGTCCATTTTAACTTTTTAAGTTTCTTTGTCTTATTTATAAAAGGAAAGAAGCAACTCTTCACCACTCTGCATCTCCAATGGCTTTGGAAAATATATAATCTCTTCCGTTAAGATTCATAATGCCATCCTTGAGATGAAATTTCCATTTATTTTTACTTCTGTGTATCTAAACAAAAATTAAGAATGCAAAAGATGTAATAAGAAAACATAACAAAACCTCATTCATAATAAAACCATAAGCTTTGTCTTATGTAATTACTATATTTGAAAATTGAAATTTGAAGAAATTTGAAATTTTCTTAATGTTTAGCAAAAAGAAATCTACTATGTAGATTTAATTTTTTAAAATAATTTGTTTATACTTCTCAAAAATTTGTATTCAAATAAATAGTTATGAGTTAGTTATCTGCAAATAGTAGAACTGTGGCCTTATTTCTTTTACTAAAATAAACTCTCAAATAACAGTGCTCTCAAAAACCTAGAGTGGACTTTTCACATAAAAATGCTCACTGGAACACATTTCTGAGATCTCAACCCTAAAACCCTCAGCCTATCCTCTTAGACACCCTCTGGCATATTTATGATACATTGCTGTTCAATGTCTATTTGATTATAATTAGAAATTTGTCTAGACTTTACCCTGTCCTGAAACCTGTTTCCTCTAACTTTCACTTACTGATCCTAGCACTACCTTTCGATGTAAATAGTGTTTCATGCATCTGGAAATCACTGAGTGTTCTTGCTCTAGACTCAAAACTTTTCTCATTAAAACAAAAACAGAATAATGTTAGAATAAAGGTAGAACAGAGAGACTCATATGCAGAAAGAAGTCCAGAAACTCAAAACGGAAGTCATATTGAGTAATATTTGTATTCGCACAGAAGTACAAAGTACAAATTTAAAAGCATTCCTTTACTTGCCTAAGCCCTTCATAAACATACAAAATGCCAACAGAAATGTCTTTAATGTCCAATGAAAATGTATTCAAGTAAAATTACTTTTAACAATGGTGAAAGCTCATACTATACTGCTCTCACCAATGCTCCAACAGTTCTTGATAATTAAATTTTACTTGCCCAAAACTTGTCATTCTATTAGCATTTAAACTAAGCCATGACTTGTCAACAACTTCATTACTCCTTCTGTGCTTTTCTTAAAACTGACTCATTGCTGAATGTTGTTTTGAAAGCTTAGGCTTCAAAACAAAACTCTTAAAAAATCAAGTTGGCTCAAACCACATTCATTTCTCATTTCCAATAACCCAGGCTCCCTCACCACTTATAACTTACTATTACAACACTCATTCTATTCTTTGTCTTTCTGATCCTTCAGATAGAACTCTGTAAATTCTGAAATTGTTTTTCACTAGGCTATGTAAACTTACTCTTCATTTTATTAGTTTAAAACATGAATGTATCTGACAGCAAGACAAACCAACTTGAGTAATACTTAAAAATTAAATAGAGAGGGATGCGGACATCCTCGTGGAGACGGGAGGTTGGGGAGGAGGTGTGGGATGGGGAACAGTCAGAGGGTGGACCGGGAGGAGGATGAAATCTGGAGTGTTAAAAAAAAAAAAAGATTAAATAAAATTTTTTAAAAATATGGAAATTTTAAAAAAATGAATATAGCTTATCAAAGGAGAATACACTATTCTCTTAAAACAAGAAAATACTTCGAGGAATATTCTTTAGTCAAGCTCTTGTATGGTAACCTGCCATCATGAAACTGTGTTTTGGGTATTTGGCTGCAACCAGGTCTCTCTGACTAACTGCTGTTTTAGCCTCATACTCTTTCTGCAGCTAACAAAAAGTTCCATCTGCTGTAGAGTTTTTGATAGAGGTTGTTAAGAACATTCATCTGAAGTCACAGTGCACAAAAACAGATCAATCATGTAACAGACTTTAGGCTACTGGTGTGCAACTGACCTGGTTCACCCTTTCTTAATTAAGAAGGAAGATGCACTGTATTGGCAGTCCCCCATAGATCTGTCTGGTTAGGCACAGCTACTTATCGTACTCACATAGCAACAAAAAAGTAAGATCTCTTCAATCTGAAGGAAATTTCATGCAGGGTACAAGTAATACATGATCATACCCAAACTCTAGACACCAAGTACTGAGTATTTACTGCTACTCATTAAACATTTGTTTAAAAAAAGAATCACATGGGTACAAAAAAAATCAATAATACGTGAATTTATGATAAATTTCATGACTGATAAGCACTTATTGGTCAATGACCTAACTATATCCCAACAAGAACACTAAGGCAGCAGTTCTCAGTCCTTGAAAAGGGGCTGACTGACCTCTCCACAGGTCACCTAAAACCATTAGAAAACAGATGCTTACATTATGACTTGTAACAACAGCAAAGTTGCAGTTATGAAACAGCAGCAAAAATAAATTTACAGCGGTGGGGAACTGGGGTCACCACAGCGGTGGGGAACTGGGGTCACCACAACGTGAGGAACTGTGTTAAAGGGTCGAAGCTTTAGGAAGGTTGAGAATCACTGCACTGATAACTATTAAGATATTTCATAGCTGGGCAGTGGTGGCGCACGCCTTTAATCCCAGCACTTGGGAGGCAGAGGCAGGCGGATTTCTGAGTTCAAGGTCAGTCTGGTCTACAGAGTGAGTTCCAGGACAGCCAGGGCAACACAGAGAAACCCTCTCTTGAAAATAAATAAATAAATAAATCTATAAAAGAACACTCTGTTTAAGACCTAAAAATATAATAACCACAAAATAAAATAACTACAAAGAAATAAAATAACTGTAACTGGGAAGTTAAAAGAAATAGCTCAGCTGTTAAGAGCACTGGCTGCTCTTTCAGACGAGCAGGGTTTGGTTCCCAGCATCTGCATGGTGGCTCACAACCTTCTCTAACTTTAGTTCCAGGGCATCTGGAAACCTTCCTCTCACCTTTGCAGGCATCAGGCACAAATGTGGTGCACACACATACATGCAGGCAAAATACTCATACACTGAAAAGTGGGGGAAGAAAAAAACAGAAACTAAAACCTTATAAACTGGGGGGTGGCACGCCGCACACCACAAAACTCAATTCCCAAACACCTTGGTTTAAAACTTCCTTGAATAGCAAAATATGTAAAATTTTAAGAAATCTCATAAAATTCACTAATTAGGTCTCAAGTTTATGAAAGACAAAATTATCGAATTAGTTCTGTCATTGGAAGGCAGGGTGGGGGGATCTGGTACAAGGTGACATATGAATAGAAAAATGATCATCGTCTCTCACCATTTCACCCACTACTTTCTTTCCAAAGGCAACACTAAGGAACTTCTATTCATTCTACTCTCAAACTGTGAAGCCCACAATGCGTCCTTTCACACAGGCTATAAAAGGTAAAGAAGGCAAACCAGACACAGTAGCATGTGCCTACAAGCTCAGACGGAAGCAGGAGGAATAGAGTTGAAGACAAAGCCATCCCAGACTAGCTAGCTTGCTACACATGGAGTTCCTGACCATCCTGAGTTGTTAAATAAAACCTGGTCTCAGGAGTAAAAGAAAAATTCAAATACAGGTAGTCACCATCTGCCTGACTGTTTCAGTACGGGTGAGAAGACGATTTAGAGAGATGACGATAAAACCAATGCTCATACTGAATGTGAAGTCCTTACCTTATCGTACTGGCATACAACAACATTTTCTGTGTCAAAGAGTTCCTGCCCCTCCTCGTCACTTACATCATCTTCACTATTGAGGGGCTCCTGCAAATCAAAGGAGACTCATTACTCAGATCGCATGTACTGCTATAAAGTTTCCTGTAACATTCAGCGACAGAGTACTGTGGCCTGGATGGTCTCTGAGAAGATGTCAGGTGTGTATCTAGACACACTGAATGCAGTGCTGCCGATGCTTACGGTTTGGCTGATGTTATTTCAGCAAGAAATTAAGAAAAGTTAAGCTACAGAAGAACTCTTAAGACTCAAAGGGGGGTCAACATTTATTTCCTTTGGAGCTCATTAAAGAGCACTGCTCATGTTCAATGCCCAGCACCCACAATGGCAGCTCACAACCACTTCTACCTCCAATCGCAGGGCACCAGATAACCTCTTCACACCTCCCTGGGTACCAGGCACTCATACAGTAAACAAACATACAACTAGGCAAACACTCATGAAAATAATTTTTAATTTTTTCTTTATTCATTAATAACTGTACAAGATAAATTCTCATGTTTCAGATGCCTAGAAATAAACCTGAGAAGATATAAAGGCTTCATGAGGTTATGGTATTATCTACCAGCAACAGTTTAAAAGAAGAAAAAATAATGACACTGAAGAAGAAAACAAAGAACACAATTGGTTTGCAGTGTAGCCTCAGGCTGTACTAAAGGAAGACTACGATTCTAAATACAGATCGGTACTGTTTGTCAATGTGATAACATGGTGGAAACAAATAATTACCCTTAAAACATATAGGAGAAAATATCTCTAGGCCAAAAGTAAAACCAAAGAAAGGGATAATAAGGTTAAACTTTATTTGTGGTGTCAAAAAAAAGCTTTAACTCATATTTAAATGAAGAGGGGAAAAGACATGACAAAACAGTGGTAGAAAAGAAAACAATCAAGGATGTTAAAGTCTACGTGTCTGCCGCTCACACAGAGGTGTGTTCTCTTTGAACGGAAACGTCTATGTGTACACTTCCTGTGTCCATAGCTCCAGAGCACTCCACCAAACCTTACCCATAGGCAATCACTCTCTATTCCCTCTTCTCTTCTGGCATCCACCAATCTGCTTTCTGACTTCATGAATTTACCTATTCTGTATACATAAATAAAGCAATACAATTTGTGGGTGTTTATGCTGCGCCTTTGGGTGTTCAATGCATACTCATGTAGCAGTATGCACAGTACTTCACGCTTCTTACAGCCAAATGCTCTTCTGTTATGTAGATATGCTACATTTTCTTTGCCATTCACTAGTTGCTGATAAGCAGTCAGGATAGGATGCTTGTATTGTTTGGGTAGTGACAAGAGTACCGCTGTGAACACTCATGTACATGTTTTTGTCTGAACTCCTGTTTTCAATGCTTTGCTATATGCATTTGCAAGTGAAACTTAGCAGCACATGGCTAATTCTCTGCTTAACTCTGAAAAACTACCACTACAGTTTTCTGTGAAAACTGTACCACTTCATATTCACACCAAAACCGCATAAGGGTTCCAAGTCCTCACCATCATCTATAAACTTTCTTTTAAAATTACACCATTGTGGGTTGCAGAAATAGCTAAGCAATTAAGAATACTGGCTGCTTTTTCAGAGGGCCTGTGTTCAATTCCAGCACCCACAAGGTAGCTCACAACCATTTACCACTTCAATTCTAGGGATCTGAAACCCTCTCTTCTGGCTTCTGTAGGCAATGAATGCATATATGGAAATACATGCAGACAAACAACCATAGACACAATTTTTTTAATTATAGTTTTGCTAGTAAGTATGATGACCCCAACTGTGGTTTAGATTTCCATTTCTCTAATGACTAAAAATGCTTAAGAAAAGAAAACCACATTTTCTGAGGGTCAAAAGTATAAGCATAACATAGAAAGTTTCTCTGTTCAATTGCACACAAGTTAAAATTTATGGCATCACAAAGTGTATTGTCAGCTGAACCTCTGGGTCTTTTCCAAGCTCATTCAGATTGCCAGCAGAACTGAACTGCTTAAAACTGTAAGACTGAGACTTTCGTAGATACTCTCAAGCTGAGGGGTAGGGAGTTCAGTGACAGAATACAGTGACAAGCAGCAAATACCCAGATACTGCCCATGTTGCCACATGCCTTTAATCCTATCACGGGGGGAGGGGGGGGGGGGTTTGAAGGTACAGACCAGCCTGGTCTACATCAAGTTCCAGGACAGCCAGAGCTACAGAGTAAGACCTTGTCTCACTCAATTAAAAAAAAAAAAAAAATCACATAAGAGATTATATAATTTAAAAATATATATATACAAATTCTTTCATAAGGATACTTACTATCTACATGAGAACTGGTGAGAAGATTATGAGAAATATTACAAAAGCATTCATATACATACATTGATATAAAACCTCTGTATGTAAATGTTGAGTCTAGCAGTTAGGGAAAGGATAATACATAATGACCAAGCTGTGCCATATCAAGAACTCAAGATTGGTTTGCAAATTAGGACCACTCAATAAAATTCATAAATAACAGTCTATGAATGGGACACTATGACTAGTGGTTGCAGAAAGGCATTTAATAATAAAATACATTTCCTTATAATTAAAAAAAAGCAAAGCACTTGGCAATCACTTAGACAAAAAACATCTACAAGGAAAGGAAAAAACAACAACAAATATACTTAATAATAGACCATTATAAAAAAAATCTTCTACATAAAAAACAAAAGAATCAACAAAGGCATTATTACAAAAGCATCATCCTGGCTCAACGATGACTATTAAAAATTCTATGTGTCTATAACACAAGCAAGCTGGAGAAATACAGTATAAGTGTCACGTAAGGAAGGACTAAAACTGTGGCAAACGGTTAGAAATAATGCTAACTAGCCATTTGGACATAGAAAAAACATAAGTAACAAGTAAACACATGAAGAGCAACTAAATCTCCCAGTATTCAACGAAGTTCAAACTAAAACCAAACCAAACCAAGACACCATTTTTCAAACTGGAAAAAGTTCAACAGTCTGCGACTATCAGGAATTGATAACCTACAAAATGGCAGGATAGACTCAGTACAGTGAGTTGGCAAGTCCATGTTCATGTGTAATACTAAAGAGAAACAGAGAAACACAGTAGTTCCCAGAACACAAGCCACCCAAAGACTCAATAAATCCAAAAGAGGATAAACAAATTATAGTACAAACAGTAAAATCTGAGTTACAGGCTGTAACCAAGATGAACCTTAGTGACATCATTTTAAGAAAAATGGACAGAAACAACATTAAAAGTATTGCACATATGCTATACATGGACAGGAAAACCTCAAGTAGTATTAGCTTTGAAAATACGAACAGATGTACTGTAATACAAAGAAAAGTTAATGATAAAGTCTGGCATAAATGCTCTGAAAGCAGAAGAAGGAAGATGTAAGTGGGAAACAAACAGCAAAGTGTACAAAGAAACACTTAAGTAACAGACATAGTTCACTCAATGGTGGATGCCTGCATAGTCATATTTTAAAATATTTTTATTCACTTTGATTTGTCAAGTATTTAATAAATTATTTTTAGTCAAATAATACTTAGGGAAAAAAGATGTTTAGGCCCAACAATGGCTCACACTTACAATCCCAGTACTTGGGAAGCTGAACCAGGATTGTCACAAGCTCAATATGAGTTCCAGACCTGTAGCCCAGGCTACAGTGTGAAACTATCTCCAAAAAAACCCAAAATAATAATAAACATAAATAAGTAAAATCAAACAAATTTGTATTAAAATTTAAAAGATGATGATTCCATTTTATGCCAAAGTAATTAATCATAAATATTATGGTAGGTTACTATGTCATCTTGGACATAGTAACTAATCTAGAAGAATAAATAGGAACACGTTTACAGGTATCAAGAAAAAGGTATGAAGATCAGATTACTGAGGACCTGGTATAGAATATAACAAAAGAGAAAGGATGGCTTTGGCTTGAGCGGTCACATTCAGTTTTTCTCCAGTTTCCTCTCCCCATATACTGTCAAACCTTTTTCATCACTAAAAGAGAAAATCAATTACATCTATGTTTTACCAATACATCATGTTTAAACCACATTATGGAAAACTAAGTGAAAGAATTTGATTTGCACTATCCTCACTATCGCTATTAATACAGTTTCCATTTGATACACAGACCTTTCAAACCAAGCTTACACTAGTTACTATTACTATCAATAGGACCTATACTGTATGACCTAGGAGGCAGACCTCACTCAGAGCTTATCTAGGAGGAATTACCTAGATCCTGAGTATGCCTACAATGGACTGTGATGAAAATATTAATTTGACTTAGGAAGACTCACACTCCCAAGTAGACAGCACCACTCCCTAGGTTTGGGTATTGAACAGTATAAGGAAAAGGCTAATTAAGTGCAAGCATTCACCTCTCTGCCTCTGAAATAAATAGCCTATAATTTGTCTGCTTAGCACCAACCAAACACAACAGTGAATGATGAGTGCCTTTTCTTTTCAAGGCTTTTATAGAAACTTACTTCTTCCACCTGCCCATCTTCAGCTCCATCTTTCTCTTTATCTTCTTCCTCATCATCATCATAGTCTTCTTCTTCATCTTCATCTTCTTCAGAAGATGTATCCCCAGTTCCGTCAACTTGCAGCACCAATGGGGCTTGCTGTTGAGCAGGCTGTGCCTGTGGCTGCTGTGGTCCAGCTGCAGGTATCTGTGCTTGTGCTGGTGTGGGTGCTGCCACTGTTGTAGGAATGACCTGAGTCTTATTTCCTGTAAATAAGATTTGCTGTGGCTGGATGATGACACCTGTCTGTGGTGAAATCCCTCCAGGGAGTGGGGCTAAGACCTAGGGCAAACAAAACCACCTATTAGAAACTGGCTAGAGGGATCAAACATCCAAAACCAAACTAATAATTGTTTTAAACATGAGAAATGTACATTAGGCGTGAAGGCATATAATCTTAACCCAGGGTAGGGTTGTTTTTGACTGCTGTGCACATATTAACTTGTCTGGGGGAAGAGTGGGGAAGCACACAAGAAAGTCACAAAACTACAGCAGCAGAGGAGGCAGAAGACAAAGAAAATGGACACCAAGGGGATGGATGGTAGGTGAAACTGCTTTACCTGTTGTATAACGGGCGCTTGTACTGCACCGGGCTGCATTTGTGGTATAACTTGTTGTTGTAGAACAACTGACTGCTGAGGCTGAAAGATATACTGGGCACCATTGGCTGCTCTGACCACCTGAAGCAGCTGGCCTAAGGCAGAAAAGAATAGAGGCCAAGTTGCTATTTCAGCAACAATTAATACACAAAGAAATTTATACTGCTCTTAAGCCAAAGAACCTAGAAATCATCAAGTTAAAAGACTAAGCATTTTACTAAGGGGTATCAACTACACATGTTAAACTAGAACCACTACTGTTCCCAACTTCCCTCAATATCCAAATAGCTCAGTTATTACAAGCACTGAGCTGCTATTCCAGAGAACTAGGGTTCCATTCCCATTACTCAAATGGGAGCTCGCAGGAATTTCTAACTCCAGCCCTAGGGAATCCAATGGCCTCTTCTGGGATCCCAAGGAACTGCAAGCATGTGGTGTACAAACATACGAGCAGGCAAAATACCCATACATATAAAATTTAAAACTGAAATGAACAAGACTTTATGATAGCCTTAACTGCTTTTGGTCACATGGCAACAGTCAAGAAAGAATAATAAATAAGATCAGACATTTCAATGGTTGTTTTTAAACTTGAAAGACACAAAGGTATAATACCTTATTTATATCTTAAACCAAAGCACAAGCTTTAATGAAAACTTGCTGAGCCAATTAGAATGCCAAAATTATGACCAGATAAAAGAACAATGCCCTCGTTTATGTTCCTTTAGATATAACAAAATACTTAAGAGTGAGCAAAAACATGTAAGACAAAGCCCTAATTGGTTCCTCAAATTTAGAAATTAACTAACAAAAATAAGAAAGATGATAGATATTAGCCCAAGTAACAGTCTACATAAGTTTTGCAAAAGATGTAATGAAAAATATATTATTAATGCAGAGACTTTATATTTAAAAGACTGTAACACGTAAGTTCTTCATGCCCTGTGAAATGTTCAACTTGGTCATCACAAGTATCTTATTTAATTCATTTGGCAAGACAGATACTTAATTAAAAAAAAAAAAAAAAAAAAAAAAAAAAGCTCAGTACATAACCATTGAAGCAGTGTCTCAGCTGGCGTCAAACTTACTATGAAACTAAGAATGACATGGAACTTCTGATCCCCCGCTTCCGACTCCAAACTTCTATGGAATATGCTACCAAACCTGGCTACAATTTCCATTTCCTCAGCTGTATCCTCAAGAAACATTAAAGTTCTCTATTTTATGGCTCTTAAATCATTTAAACAACCTAAACCAAAAGCTAAAACAAGTGTCAGTATTGTGTTTATTTTTGACAATAAAACATTAAAAGTTACCTGATGTTAACTTCTGAACAATATTTAAAACTGCTTCCCATGTTTCTAGTTACCTGAATTTGTTAGTATCTGCTGAACAGGAGTCACGCCTGCAGGGAGTGCCAAGGTAGCAGCTGTAGCAGCAGCACTCTAGAATAAAACACAAAGGAAGAAAAGTCATATCTGCACATGCACTGAACAGGATCTTAGTTTATGTGCAGTGCATTTTACCAGTACATGAGGAATTTACTAAAACAGCATTCTAGCAATAAGGCTACGTTCCATGTGGCACAAGAAAGACAGCACAGTCTAAATAACATACTGAAGTACTTCAAGAAAGGAGGGGTCTGTTTGGTTTCCTTAGAGAATTTATTCTAAGTAACCTCGTAGGGAAGCTTCTTTTGTTCCGGATGCAAGCTCTCACAGTCCCAGCCTAACCTGTATGTTTTCAGAAATAGATGCTCTAACAGCCATGTTGTAGCATATGAGACCACCATTCCAGCATAGACCATACACTGAGAACCAGACTTTGGTAGCTTACATCCAATTTCATGTTCATCACTCAAGGCCATCTTTGTTTCTTGGTTTTCTACATTACTACCAGAATCAACAGGTCTCCACAAAAAATTATCTCAGAATTCTTTAGTTTCTTTAACTGGCAATTCTAAGATGCCACATTATCTAAAAGGAACAGGAACACATTGACACAATATTCCAGGTAACATATGCAATAGGTTAGGTATTTCTTAGTCCAAACCTTGGAGCTAGAACTATCTCAACTTCAGATAGTTTTCCTACATTAAGAAATACTTGTATACACACACACACACACACACACACACACACACACCCTAGATGTGTGAACCCAAACATCTATGAAAAAAATGTATTTTTCATACATACATTTATACATATATCCTGAACATAATTCCATATTTTAGCATCCTATAGATTTTTTCCCTTTTTTTTTTTTTTTCTTAAAGTAGATCTTGTACGTAATCCTCTCTTGCCTGGAATGCACTGCCAGACAACTTGGTCTTCAATTTGAAGTCATTCTCCTGCCTTTGCTTTCCAAGTACAGGAATCACAGCTGTGTAACAACATTCTTGATTTTTTGGGGTTTTTTTTCCCCCCCTTTAGGACAGGGCCCCACTCTAGTCCAGGCTGTCCTCAGCCAGTAATCCTTCTGTCTCTGCCTTCTGAGGGAAGGGATTACACAGTGCCCTACAACAGCTCCAGTGAGATTGAGTTTTAACTGCAAGCACTCCATTTAGTTATTACCAAGATTTTTTTCTTCTTGCTTGCCCCAAAAGGTTTCTATCACTCTGAAAGCTTAATTTTGTACTTTTAAATATCTTCATGCATCTCACTGTAACTTCATTTAGGTAGCTTTTATTCCATTATGTTTAGATATTCCTTAAGACATACAACCATTAATTTTTGTTTAATTTATAATTTTTTAGGAAACCAACATTTAGATTGAGTTTAAGGAAATACGTACATATGCCTTAGAGAAACTAATGAGAGAGCAATGAGAATGACTTCTGTGCGGGTCAGGGCAGTAGACATGGCTCGGCGGTTATGAGCATTTACTTCCCTTGCAGAATTCAGGTTCTATTTATTCTCAGCACCCACATGGCAGCTCACAACCATCTTCAACTCCATGTCCAGGGGATCTGACACCCTCTTTTGTGCTCCACAGGCACCAAGCAGGTACGTGATATATATACCAACATACATGCAGGCAAGCAGTCATACACATAGGAAAAAAAGAACATTTAAAACAATACAAATAAAAAAAAAAAAAAAAACTGGAGTTGCTAGTACAGCACACAGGAGGAAGTCATGTGACTAACAGGTGACCCTGCTTCTTAGATGCTTATACATCACAGCTGTAAACTCTTATGCTTCATAGTTGCCACTCAGAAAGTCAAAGTGTTTGTAAAAAATATTTTCATTGAAAACCAAAAAACTCAAAAAAAAAAAAAAAAAAAACCCAAAAAAACCAAAAAACAAAAAACTCATTGCTAGCAGTACTTAAACAGACCTAGAGACAATTTCAGAAATAATTTTTGCTCCTTAGTAATAATTCTGGCTGGTTTTAAAAATGAAATGCCACAACTGAGGCACTACCTTACCTACACATTTTAAGAAAGCAAGTCATTCATAGTAAAGTACTAAGTAAGTGGTCAGACTGTGTTTTCATGTTTCTTTTCAACATTGAAGATCTGGCGACACATTCTAAGAGCCTGAAGGGCTTCTTTAAGTTCACAGTTAAACACTCTGATGTATCTGATGCGAGATTACAAGCCTTAAGTAAGTGTAAGAAGTTTAAGAATATGTAATATTCAGTGTGCTTGTCCACCTGAAATAGAACAAAACTCTACTATATTTCAACTGTATAAAATATATCTTAAGGTATAAGTTTCAAGAGTACAATAAAGCAAACGATGTATTATGTATGCTTAAGTGACAACAAAGACTCTCTGAGCATATGACTTCAGCAGTGGCACCCTTAAGCTGAGCATGCTGGCACATGTCTTTAATCCCAGGACTTGGCAGGCAGATCTCTAAGTTTGAGTCTAGCCTGGTCTGAAACCATGTCTCAAAAAAAAAAAAAAAAAAAAAAAAACCCAAAAAGCAATGCAAAACAAAAAAGGAAATAGCTTCCTTGAATGCTTCAGCAGATGACCACATACTCAAACGTACAAGGTTAGCACAACTAGATTTAATGATTTAAAAGAAACAGAAGGTACAAGCCTGGGTGGGTGGCTAGAAAAGAAGGGGTACATCTGGGAAGAGTTGGGATGGGGTGAATATGATTAAAATACATTGCATACAACTCTCAAATAACTAATAAAATTAAATTTTTAAAAAGAAATAGTTATCTTGAATTGTCCAAAACAATTCTCAAAAATATAAACTTAGCATATGTTTGGCTGGTTCCTTACAGCCATGAACTATCTCCCCCACAAAGAGTATCTTGGCATTTTTCCTACGAAGAAAATTACATAGTTTTATAAGCTCTAATGTCTAAGAGAATGCTATTTTATTTGTCATTAACAGGTATTTTGCTCAAATCTTCCATAATCCTCAAGTTGTTAAATAATACACATAGGAATAACTGCAATTTCAGATTAAATAAAGCCAATGTAAGTGCCATGTACGAGTCTTACCGTAATACTTGATGCATTCATATGTTGTATCAACTTAGAATCAGGAACAATAACTTGTGGTGCTGTAGCTAGAAAAACAGAAAAAAAGAAAAAAAAGTCTATTTACAAACAAGGGTCCTTAGAAATGTCATAAAACTGCAAAACCTTCTTTTAACTTTTTCATGCTTTTGTTGCATTTTCTACTTTAAAATACTCTCAAAACTATTTGCTATTTTATTTAGACTTCTTTAAAATTTTTTCTATGGAAATCAACAGCTAGAATATATTTATTTTATATTTCAAAACATTAATAAAATGGTAATACCTTAGCCAGGCATTGCAGTGTATCCCTTTAACTCCAGAAACAGAAGCAGATAGATCTCTGAGTTCAAGGTCAGCCTGGTCTATATAGTAAGGCAGTGTCTAAAAACAACAAACAAACAAACACACACACACAAAACCCTATAATGCTCTGTTCTAGCAACTTGACTACCACCACAATCATGGCATTTTAGTTAACTCTTTGAGAAATACAAATCAATGGGTAAAAATGCTTGCTATACAAGCAGAAGGACATGAGGTCAATCTCCAGGACACACATGAAAAAGCTAGCAACACAGCATGAGCACTCTAACACCACTGCTCTATGTAGGAGGTAGGAAGCTACCAGGGAGAAGAGTCAAGAGACAGGAGAACTCTTTGAGGACAGCTAGCCTAGCGTACACAGAGGGAAAACAACACAGATCCCATTTTAAACAAAGTGGAAAGCAAGGATCAACACCTAAAGTTGTCTTCCGATTTCCATGCATGCACCATGGTACATGAGCACCTAAATCTGCATGTGTGCACACAAACATCACACACACAAGTAAGAAACAATGGCAATGTTAGTTAAAAAACAGAATTGTTTGACCCCGCAAATTTCAGAGAATACATAGATAATCCCAATATCTTGATATTCTCTGAGTGAAAAAAATCAATTTTAATTTATGATGACCTAAAATCCTAGTGCCATGCCTATAGGCAATAGGAGGAACAGTCATCAAAGATGAAAAGCAGGTATGAAGAGCTGGTGAGACGGCTCAGTGGGCAAAGGCACTTACCACCAAGCCTAAAGACCTGAATGCCATCCTTAGAGCCCACATGGTAGAAGGAAAGAACAGACTCCCGCAAGTTATCCTCTGCCACATGGATGCCATGGACTACCACGCCTCCACACACACTAAACTAAGTAAATGAACCCTTAAAGAGACTGAGAATCTATAGTAAACCAAATCATAAAGGCTTTCTGCTCTACGTAACTATTCACTGTGCATTACACACTCTTAGATGAAGCAAACCAGTCACCGAACAGTCTCCGCCTTACGAACTAAGCTTCCATCACCTGAAGTTTCCTTCGCAATTAAATTCATCTAACTACGATACTCAGATAATTTTGAAACTCAATAGAGTTTTTTCATATAAAAAAACTACGTATGATGGATCAAGATCTTGTTTTGGGTTTTTTTGAGACAAGTTTCTCCATGTAGTCCTGGCTGTCCTGGAACTTACTCTGTAGACCAGGCTGGCCTTGAAATCAGAAATCTGCCTGCCTCTGCCTCCTGAGTGCTGGATTTAAAGGTATGGAAAAACTCTTAATCTTTCCAGAGTCCAGATTTTCTTCAACTGTGAAAATTGAGCTAATAGCTGCAACACCCCAATAAAGGTTAACACAGCAGGACCTATAACATGATTTGAATACTGTGAACTATGACAAAGTCTATAAATCAGTTTTTTTTCTTTAAATCAAGATTAAAAGTTGGAACTAAATTTTCAGACTACTTTCTCCAGTATTGAAGATGCATGAACAAAATAAAACATGTCTTTGAAAAAACATAAAGAAAACTACCTTATATTAAATATTAGTCCCTTCCTAAGTAAGTCTGTACAGGTGGAGAGCCCCATTTTTTTTTTCTTACACAATATGTACAAAGTGTAGAGTATGGGTCTTTGCCACCAACCTATGTGACACAAGGTTTCTCTGTAGTGTTTCTGGCATATATCACAGCTTAGCTGGCCCATAACCTTCTGGGAATCTGTCTCTACTACCCATCTCCCCACAGGGATACAGGAACTCCTCCTGCCTTTATGCTCTTGGGACTCTACATCTCTCTACCTGGTCCCTAGCTCAGCTCATTCACATATTACAGCTCCCCTCCCAGGGGTGCTCTTCATAGCTTCTCCCTTTGTTGTTTTCGAGGCAAGGTCTCAAGTAGCCCAGGCTGGCTTCTCACCAACTCACTCACTATATAACTAACTGAAGATGACCTTAAATATGTGATCCTGCCTCTTCCGAAATGCTAGGATTACAGACATGCTTCACAATGCCCAGTTTTTGCAGTGGTGGGCATTGAACCCAGGGCTTCATGTTGCTAGGCAAGCACTCTACCAGCCAATAAAAAAGAAGAAAAAGAACAATCAGTATAGATCTCCTGATCCCAGCATCTGTTTAAAAAAGATGATGGATCCATCAAACTCAAAGGAATACTTTCAAAAGACAAGTATAATTTGTAAGCCACACTAGGGAACTCTATAGCCTTCTCACCTTGCTGTGAAGCAGGAATAAGAACCTGCTGGGTCTGTGCTTGCTGAGGTACCGTTTGCTGAGGTTGCGCTTGCTGGTGGTGGTGGTGGTGGTGATGCTGCTGCTGCTGGGGTTGATGCTGCTGCTGAACTTGCAACAAAAGCTGCTGTTCTTCTGAATGAAATCCATCTACTGCCCTAGACTGCATTAGTTTATTCTCCCACAACTAAGACAAAGAACAGTAAAGACTTCTCAGTGACTTCAAGAAAACTCTGGACAC